>JAOQMS010000005.1:29395623-29446765 GCA_027563885.1 Erythroxylum longipes | reverse complement strand
AACAAGGCAAGAAATTGAGAAAAAGATCGACCAGAAGAGGAGAACCGAGTTTTAGAAGAATAGAGCAAAACAACAACAACGACGACGACCACAATGTTGAAGCAAGTGAGAATCCAGATACTAGCCAAAATCATGTAAACCATCAGTTTTTGAACCACCAACAACCTCGTGAATGCTTGCCACTTAGAAACCAGAAATGGGTTCATTTTCCTTTGACAATATGTGAAGCATTAAGGGCATTCGGGGCTGAATTTAATTGCTTTCTTCCTTGCCGGTCTTCATGTATGGCAAGCGAGAAAGAGAAGGACGAGAAGGCAGTGACGGATTCAGGGAACGATAGGTCATGCGGAGCAGTGTTTACAAGGTGGCTGGTAGCGGTTCGAGAAGCAGATGGGAAAGGAAGAGAGATAGAGCTGGTGGTTGGAGAAGAGGATGAAAGAGAAGAGAGTAGTAGATACAGGAGGCATGTGTTTGAGGAGATTGAGTTTAAAGATGAAAGCTTTGAGGGAGGAAATGGGAGCGGTCAGGAAGAGGAAGCAAGGGTTAGCATTTGCATTCCGCCGAAGAATGCTCTGTTACTGATGAGGTGCAGATCTGACCCTGTGAGAATGGCTGCTCTTGCTAACAAGTTTTGGGAAGCCCCAGCTCCCAAAGTGGAACAGGATGTTACTGAGGTGGATGAAGAGGTGGTTGAAGATGGTGGGAACGACAAAAACCAACAAAAGGAAAGCAAAGTTGAGCAAGGACTGCAACATAATAAAGAACTAGTCCTGGTATGTGAAGAGTTGCGTTCTTGTGAAACAACTGAAGACGAGCATCAAATTCAGGAAGCTGAAAAAAGCTTGGTGCTTTTGGAGAGTGAAGATGGTGATGAAGAGAAAAGACCAGATATTGAACTCCAAGCAGTAACTTCAGCTATAAACCTAGAACAAGAGGTGAGTGGGGTAGTGGCAGCAGAAGATAATTTATACGATGATTCTTTACTTGAAAAAATATCAGGTACAGGATACTTGCGGAATAATGAAAATGAAGAAAAGATGCTCGAATTTCAACAAGATTGGGAAGAGCAGAACCCAAAAAAAGAAGAAGCACAAGAAATTGAAATTCCAGTGTCAGTAGAACTTAAACAAGAGGTTGTCCAAAACATGCAAGGCCAAGAACCCCGACAACCTCAAACCTTAGTTCATGAAGAGGTGGAACTTGCAGAGTCGTCAAGGGAAGAGAAAGAAGAGGCGATGATGACCCATGAAAGATCCGAACCCGAAGACAGGCAAACGGATGTCAAGTCAAGGGAGAGAGAGAGTGAGCCATTATTGCCAGATTGCTTGTTACTCATGATGTGTGAGCCCAAGCTGTCAATGGAGGTATCCAAGGAGACATGGGTGTGTAGTACCGACTTCATTAAATGGATGCCAGAGCACTGTAAGCCCTCGGTCAACAAAAACAACGGTGGAGATGATCCCATCAAGAGAAGAGTTAGCCGTGACTCTATTCCTCCACTGCCGGCTAACAATACCCTGCAACAGCCGCCGAGGTCTTCTTGTTCGTATCCATCCAAACAGCCGCCACGAGTCGCCGGCACAGAGTCTATGGCGACGGTGATTGGACAGAAGCTCTTAGGAGGCAAGGCTTATGAACCGTTTGTGCTCACACGTTGCAAGTCGGAGCCAATGAGATCGGCGGCTAAGCTTGCACCGGATGGTTGTTTCTGGAAAAACCGGGAGATTGGGCCACATAGGCCGGCTACTATTGGCATGGGAGCGGCCGGGGTTGTTTAAATTCACGCTAAAAACAAGTGTGGTGGGTAAGTGGTAAAGTAAAAACAAAATGTAAAGTTTTGCTGGATGTTTTCCTCTCCCCCCTTTTTTTTTACATTTTTTTTATAGCAATAGCAATAGCAACAGCAATAGCATGTAAATCTTAATTTGCACTAGAAAAAAAGAGTTTTTGCAAATTCACTTTTGGGTTAGTTTTAATCAGTAATTTCCTGTTTTTTTTTTCTGTATTATAAAGATATGTTGGAAAATTATAGATAAAAAGAGCATTACTGTAGTGCATGTTAGTATAGTCCACCAAGAGTGACTGAACTGATGTTGAGAAGACGATCTGATAAAGTTATCACAGTAATGCACGCTCTTTCAATTATGATTATCTTGTCAACCCATCTAAAGTCACCCAGATTTAGCATTTTAGGCTATATGAAAAGGTTATTATATTAATTAAAGGTCTAAAATGGAAGAAATTAGGAATTCCATTCAGCTTAACATCTGCCGGACAAGTTAATGACCAATTGAATTTCCAAGCCCACTCCTGTTCAGGCAGTTTCTTTTTCCAGGCGGTGCTTGATGACATATGAACAGAGCTGTCGATTGCTTCCCAAGTGCACATGGGTCTCTCGGCATATAACCTATGGTCGTTTTAAAAAGCTTCTGCTCGGCCTTTTTATGTGTTCTTTTGATGCGCGCTTGCCTTTACGACGTTACTAAATTATAAATAAACCAGGTACCATAGTCTCTTCATATTCTATTTTATTTGTATCTGATGTCTTACCTACGAGGACTTTACCATTCTTATAATCATTATACCAAATTTGATGTTGAATTTAGTTGAAATATAGTATCAATATCACTCAATACCAGTTACCCGTTAATTAGTCAACAAAACCGGTACACAAGGCCCCCGCTTTGCAACGGTTTGGGAAGATCTATCGATTTATGCAACCTTTCCCATATATTTTTTTACAAAGAAATTATTTCCGTAATTCAAAACTGTGACCTTCTGGTTAATACAGGGTATTATTTCAAATAATTTTTTAAAATTACAAAATAGTCTCTACATTTTATGAAATTATATATTATGTTATACAAATTTTGACTTTAATCCAATCATATCTTAAGAAATCATAATAATATAAATTTGATATAATATATTTCTTTATTTTTATTAATATTATTACATTTAGAGAAAAAGCAAATACAACTCTAAAATAAAAAACAACCACAATGATCATCACGCAAGGAAATAAAAGTTTTTATCATATCTAAACTACTAATAATATTAAAAAATTAAAGAGATTCGAAGTAAATCTTCATTCTTCTTCAAAATTATCATTTTTTGTTATAATATCAATTACTTTTTCAAGCAGAGAAGCAATTATTTTGTTTATAGAATCTAAATGTTATCCAGACAATCACATAGAAAATTTTCTAAAAAATAAGAAGTCATTAATAATATGCAAAACAGAATTATACTTTCCAAATTAAGGGATCAAATATGCTTCCTTACTTATTTCTTTAGTGTTTTGACCATAGCTTCACCAAGTATCAAGTTTTTGTACCAAAGATCTAGGAGAAGAATAAAGTTTTAAATGGAAATTGTGATTTATTTCTTCAAAAGTTTTATTTCATAAGAGAGGAGATTACAAAGGTGAGATACACAGAGAATACTTCATGCCCCTTTCTACTATCCTAAGATTTTTATTTATACAAAGGAACTTGAATATGGATTCTAACTTAACAAAAATTTACATTATACCAAATTTTCAAAAACTATATTCTATCTTTATTGATAATGGATTTTCCTTTTATCAAAATGGTTGGAGACATTTCCACATTATCTTCTTATCTTTCTGATTCAGAATCATCACAGTATGCAGATTAAGCTATATCTTTTCTTTTGAAAGTCATTTCGCCACTTGTATAAGCAAGACAAATGTTTTTGGTATGTTTTCAAAAATGACAAAACCTTTTTTGGTCCTCAGCACTTGATCTTATCTTTCTTCTTTCAATCATGCTTATCTTTTTGGCCGAAGACATCATTAAAGAAGAAATTTTTGATTTTTTTGGCATAGGTTTGAAATCCTTTCTTAAATGTTGCCTCCATGTCAAAAATAATAGTTCTCATGCCAATTCCTCTTCTGTAATGGATATCGTTTTTTGTGTATTTATAAAATTCTTTTCTTAAATTAGTATCTACAGTAATGACAAAGTGTTCTACCTTTTCCAAAGTAATGAAATTACAAGCATCATATCGTTCATCTTTATAAAAATCTGGATCATTGTAGAGTTATTTATAAAACAACCTTAACCCCTTCTTGAATCCATTTGAAAAGTAATGATATCTTAGGAAACTTTGAATTAGTCAAATATATAGCATTTACTATTCCAAATTCATACCAATCTCGAATAGCTTGAGGATGAGCTCCTTGTAAAAAGTTCAATCTTAAATTTATTCTAAAAAAATCAATGTAGCAATTATCGCTACTTGTAGAGTGTATAAATTTGTCATTACTTCGTAGTAAGCCAAAACAATAGGATGACTCTTTAGAAGACTATCAACTATGACATTTCTCTGAATCATCACTTTACGCGTAATATCAGACTTAAGAGAAATATTATCAAGAGTAACTTTTTTTAGCTTAATTTATTAATTAGCAGATTCCCTTACTGGGGAAGAAGAACTTGTGGATGATAAATCTTTAACTATTTTATCCTTGTTGACTAGGCTATAAAGTTTTTGTTCTAACTAATTATAATAGTTTATCTTGGCTTGCCATGTATAGCAAAATGAAAGAAGTATCTCTATAACTTCTTTTGGTATCAAGTTGAAGTTTGTAATATTGAATAAATCTTTAATTTGTGCTTAGCAAGTATTGATACCTTCAACCATCTGTCCTAATAAGTCAAATATTTCTTCTCTAAGGTTGATCATTTTTAGCTAAAACATATGTGAGAACATTGTTATTAAATTTGACAAACTTAATATCAAAGGTATATTTTGCTAATAAAGCCTATCATTTTATATATCTTTTATATTTAGGTTTAGAGGGTAAATTACTTTGAATAAAAGCCTTGACTTGAGTATTATCAGTTTTTAATAAAAAAACTTTGGCCAATAAAAAAAGAAAAATTTTGACAACTTTTTACAACTTCTAATAATTCCTTTTCATTAATTTGATATCTTTGTTAAGTATCTGTAAAGATTCTCGAAGTATACTTGTAAGTTGTAAAGGTTCCCGAAGTATACTTGTTAGTAAACTCGTTCATCTTGATATTAGAATTATCATAATATTTTTTTAATAATCCACTTCATATATGATCAGGAACATCAGTTTTAAGAAATAAACCATGGTCATCGAATGGTAAAGAAAATTTTGGCAATTTAGTGCACAAAATCTTAATTTTCTTTACCTGTTTAATTAAGTAGGGTGAAAATTCAAATCTTTAACTTTTTCTTTAAAAGCATTTGCAAAGGTTTTCTTATCTTAGCTATAGGTTTGAATAAAATTTGAAGCATAATTTATTATTCCTAAAAATCTTTGGACTTGTTTTTTTTTAATCTATTAACTTATCAAGAAATTGTGAGAATTTTTAAGGATAAGAAGTTTAAGTTTAACTCCCTTACCATCTATCTCCATGCTAGGGAGTTCTATTTTACTTTGATTTATCTCAGCTCTATTTTCGGAGAGAGTTAAACCATATTCGCTTATATCTGCAAATTTATTGATATGTATAATATATTGAGCAATATTATTACTAACTATTAAAATATTGGCCACATAAACATATATGAAATTATGATACTTAAAAATATTATCCATTTTTAAAAAAATATTTGTTAGGAATTAACAATATATAGAATATTATCTTTGTTTAATTTTATTTTCCAAAATCTACTCTTACAATCAAATTTAGAGAAGATTTATTTTCCTCTTGTTAAGAGACCTTTTAGTTTTACTTCTATTTTTTAGTCGTGATTTTTAGTTTTTGTTTTCTGCTTTTTAATTAAAAAACAAAAATATGTTTGGTTGAGATTTCTAATATAAAAACTGAAAATAAAAACATTTTTTATTAAGATTTGTAATAAAAAATTAAAAAAAAGATAAATTTATCTTTTTATTTTTATTTTTAATTATATTCTCAACTAGTAAGTCAGTGTCAAAGCCAATGGATAACCAATCAATTGAAGAACGCCTCTCCAATTCCATGGTTATTCTTAGTTTTGCATTTTCATGAACATGAATTGCTTTCGTAAGAGAGCAACTTCAATTAAACCGAATGTCAAACTCATCAAGACCATGAAATTAACCCGTCAGACCTCGAGTGGCTGTGTTGTTAGCTTTTCAGGCGTAGATGATTTGGATGCTCCAGGAGAGCTTTCTGGCTAAAATGAATACATAAACTACATCGTATTTATGCAATCCAAACCCAGAAAAAATTATACATAATTAGATAGAGTGAAACATCATCTTTAGCATCAAACCCATAAGCTCTGTGCCAAAAACTAACCATAAAAACTTTCAAAACCGAAACCAATCCAAACCCTGCTACGTTTACTGAATTAGATACAGTAAATGCAACGCAACCATGTGAGAACTATTCTGCTCCTTAAAACTTGTGATGACCTAAATGATGGTTTACCCAGCTCTTTTTCTTTCACTGCTTTTGCTTTTCTCCGGGGTAGGAGGACGAGATGGTGGCGACTCAACTGATAGGTCTATATTCCAAAAAGGAAGAAGCATTTTCATATTTTGGAATTAAGGCAATTAGGGTTATAGCGTAGCTTCTTGGAAGGTTGCCGCTGGAGAAAACATCTGAAGCGACTATATCCCATGCGTGAGTAGAGAATTTACCATAAAAACCTTTCAGGCCAGAAGCACTGTCTCCACCTAATTTTTAATGACCTCGTGTGTTTCTTCCAAAGTTGGCATCACTTATATAACTTCATTTTTCATTTGGTTGATTGAAGCATCCATGTCCTCCATATCTACTCCTCCATTAGTAATGAGTTGTTGAAAGAAATTAACCGCTTGGAAGTGAATTTGAGAAACATCTTCAACCCAAATCCAACCATCTTCCTCAAATTTTTGTTCTAATACCCAAATTCACTCTCTGATCCTTCATATATAGATCCAAACTAGATGTGAAGAATATGAGCTCAAGATGGGTTTGCCAAAGATGACGATGGAGAAATAAACAGGGGTCTGAAAAAGAAAAGTGTTGTCAAAATTTAGAGAAACGTTATTTTTTGGTTTCTATAAAATTGTTGCAGTTTTCTTATTTTTGGAAACAAGAAATTGCAACAGATTTAACCAAGCATGATTTATCGACTTGTTTTTCTTTTTACAAAACAGACAACAAAAAAGGGAAGACAAAAATAGAAACAAATAGCCTCTAAGTTTATTAATGTTTCTTTGTGGGTGTAAGAAGCATCCATCAATTTTTTATAATTTAGAACCATTCTAGCTTTATTTCTAATTAGTTTTGTATGATTTTTAACCATAAAAGTTGGAGAAGAATAAGGGGCTTTATTAAACCTAATTATCTATAGATTTTCTAGTTTAAGAAGTTGTTTCCTAAATTTCTCTTGATCTTCTAATTATATCTTATTGCGATTACTCTAATCATTTTTTTTTGTTTATCATTTCTAAGTTTGCTTTTTCTTTATGATTATTCCAAAATTGTAATGGGTTGTTAGAGTAATTTTTCTTTACGTTTTGTTTTACTAATTTTAGTCCATCTTTGATGGTTTTTTATCAATTGATGCTTCTTTTTAATAATATTTTCTATTTTAAATAAATTTCCTTTTGGAAGGATCAGTTTTTTTTAATAATAACCACACGATGCTAGGCTGTGCGAGGCTTAAATATGATTGGTGTAGATCAAGCATAGGCATTTTTAAGTCCATTAATTATAATCCAATGACCACAAGGAGTAATACAAAAAATTAAAGAGATTGAAAGCAAATCTTCATCCTCTAATTTATCATTATTTGTTATAATATTAATGACTTCTTAAAAAAGAGATGTAATTACCTCATATATAGATTTAGAGAATCTAAATGTGTCATAAGTAATCCATATATGAATTTTTAAAGAAAATAGAAGTCATGATATAATTATCTGCAAAATAGTTTTAAAATTTCGAAAGTAAAAGGTCCGTTATGCTTTTATATCTGTATCATTAGCTTTTTTATTGTAGCTTTACTTAGTTTTCATTGAATCTTTTAATGAGCATTCCGGCTCTAACCTTAGAGATGTATACCAAATACCCATGACTCTAACCATTTAGAGAAAAATTTAGTTTCAAAATTTTCAAATTAAAGGGTCCATTACACATTTGTGCCTGTATCTTTAATTTTTTGGTTGTAGCTTTACTAGGTTTTTGTCGAGTATTTTAACAAGCATTCCAACTCCAACCTTAAAGTAGGATAACTACCCTTTACACCTCTTCAACAAAGTCCAGCACAAGCTTCACTCGTTCCCTACTTTAAGGCATATACTAAAGATCTAGGAGAATAATAAGGTTTTAAATAGAAATTGTGAACTGTATCTGTAAAAAGGAAAGTTTTATTTCGTAGGAAAGGAGATTACAAAGATAAGATAGATAGAGAATGCTTGATGCCCTAAAGGAAATATTTTAAAAGAAATAACTACCATAAGAAAATATGCTATGGACTTACAAAGGCTGTAATTGATGTGTGTGCAATCAATACGTATATTTTTATTTTCCTATATTTTATTACCATACTTATAATCAAGTTGATAATGCACAAATTTATTTAGAGATGTTTTATTCAAAGATCTTTAATCCTTAGGGAAGTAAATTAGAGGCAACAAACAATCCTGGCCTTGTAGATACCTTAGGGAAAAAATTCCTTTTCAAAAGATAAATTAAGTGAAAGGTGTGATGAAACTGTATTACTAAAGAAAAGTAAAGGGATAAAGAAAAAAATCTTCATTATGTTATTTAAAAATACCTACTATGGTAGGATGTGATAGTCCTTATTATAAGATGAAAAAGAAATATAAAAAGAAGAAATACTTTAAGAAAAAATATTTCAAGAAATGTAAAGCAAAATATTATAAAGAAAAAAGAAAGATACAAACCTAGAAAACCTATGTTTTGAAAAAAGAAGGATACAAACCTAGAAAACCTATGTTTAGAAGAAATAAGAAAAGAAATAAAAAGATAGCTGAATGTTATTGTTATCATTGTAAAGAAAAAGGACAATATCCTAATGAATGTCCTAAAAGATTTAATAAAAAGAAAATAGAAATGGATGATGAAATAAATGAAATGGTAGAAAATGAAGATTTCATTAAAATTGATAGCTTTGAAGAATGCTCTTCTGAAGAAAGCATTTTTATAGTAACAAATACAAAATATGAATTCAAATTCTGAGATAAATGAGTGAAATTAGAAAATCTTCTAATACTCAAATTGATGCTCAAATAATATATATTGTAATATAAACATTGGAACAATATGGAGATTACAGTCAAGAAATTGTTATTGATAGAAAAATGCTAAAAAAAATTCAAAACTTATTTATTCAATAAATTCTTATAGTGGATTTAATATGACATTAAAATAGGTTTAAAACCCAAAAAACACCATATGTTAGGCACCTCATTCTTCAACAGGCACGCGGCCTGCAAAAAGCTCCTCCCATGGGACCTTTGGTGTTTGTGTTCAAAGGAGAGAGGTGAAAACTGAGCGACACAAAGAGAGAGTACCTCGGGACGTATAAAGTCGAGCACAAAGACCAAAGGCTAAAAGCTCAAATTGAAGGAGGAAGACTCCCGCTTAGGACTGGGCCTATGCCTTTCTATAACTCAAGGTTTTTTTTCTCCTTCGTGGATGAAGATGAAGTCAACATAGATAACTGAACTTTCAAGTTTTCTTTTTATTCTGTGATATTAGTCTTTCAAAAAAAAAGCCTTAGATATTAGTTTAACTTCTAATAAAGTAATGATTATGCTGTTATCCAATAAAGATATTTTTTGAAAACTTGATCACATTCCCAAAAATTAGAGACAAAATAGAATGGGTGCATACAAATGATAGCTAGATCTATTCTCAAAGAAGAAATAAATAGTTCTATAAATTTATCAATAATAGATGATCGAATTCGTAATAGGAAATAAGCTTGTATGGGAATATTGAGAGGAAATCGTTGATATAAAAAGCTTTTGTTTAATATCTATCCTAAAGTGGCTTATAATATACAAGATAAAGATTTTGATAGGATGCTCTCTTTAATTCAAGACTTTAAAAAATATATTATTAGAGATGGAAATAGACCACATTCTATTACCTACATAATATCTTATACCTTATCTAATACTCATCAAACATAATGTTTTGCATATAAAGATATTATCAACTTTCCAAAATTATTTTCTAAAGTTGAAAGAATCCTCCTTGTATAACAAATGTAAAAGAGATAAAAGATGATTTTTCATCAGATTTATAACAAAAACCCACTGATTTTTCATCAGGTTCCATGGGCTCCTTACCCTTTGTCTTAGTCCCTGATGTTCCTAGACGGGAGGGGAATGCCTTTAGAGTGTTAAGGTCCAAGGGTCTGACCATTTTGCTTTGGAGAAGGGGAGTAGGTTACCAAAAGTAGCAAACCTGTAAAGGATGGTAAGGGCGAGAGTTTAAGATGGTTGCAGTAGGTAGCCAGAAAAGGAAAGAAATTTGCAATGGACACGTCCAAAGAGGGTGGACTGGTTGCAGATGAGCGGGAACTCGGGTGAGTGGGAGAAGGTTGCACTTTCATTTTATTACTAGAACTATAGTCTATAAGGACACTTTTTGTTAAACCACATTTATTATAACAAGAAATACTTAATTGTGTTTTCTAAATA
Source organism: Erythroxylum longipes (assembly GCA_027563885.1). NCBI lineage: Eukaryota > Viridiplantae > Streptophyta > Magnoliopsida > Malpighiales > Erythroxylaceae > Erythroxylum > Erythroxylum longipes. Next base: position 29,436,111 of record JAOQMS010000005.1, on the reverse strand, counting down.
TAATATTATCGACTTTCTATGAATTTAAAAATGTACTAAAGCAAACGTCTATTTGTAACATTAATCACACCATAAAAGATTAAAGAACACCATATGCATTCGACCGATTTCAAGTTATTGAAAATATCCTGATTTCAAATAAGATGTTACCTGATTGCAATGATAAATGAGTTCATATAACTCAATTTTATAATCTTAATATGGTAAAAGCAATGTTAATGTTGTCAATACCGTACCAAACTTGGTGTCTAATTTAGTTCTGGTATGATATGGTATTGATATCGTTATTTGTTATCAATTTGTTATCAACTTGGTGTCTAATTGTTACTCAATTTAAAACTCCTTACAACCAAGACTCCAAATCATTTGTTATCATACAATATTATTTATTGTGTTTTAAATTAAGTTTTTCATAAAACAGAGTGAGAAGGAACAATATGGACATGAGTGTGATATGATCATACTATACAAACTCACTCACTATAAGGAAGGTAAAGGATGGATGTCAGAAGAAGCACAAATTAACTATGTAAGTATACAAATTTGTTTAAATTTAAGTTTATTTATTTGTGTAGTACTAACCAATAATATTTGAATTCAATATTGATTTTTTTAATTTTAGAATAAGATTCAGGAGTTGTTGCAAATATCATTGTTTGACGGAAATAAGCCAAATGTATATGAGATTTGCAACAACGTGCTTGGTACAAGATCAGGCTACATTAATGGTTTTGGATTTGGCCCTAGCCAACTACTTCATCCTCATCAAGAGCAGCATATGTTGACCATCTTGAATAGGAGAACCAGTCACTTAAGGCTAAATTAGATTGTAATGAACGAAAGTTGGCCAAGCTTGAAAAGATATCAAACAAATACTTGGCCCGGATTATTTAAGTAGTAGTGACGATGGAAACTATTCTTAGTTTGTACATAATTATTTTATTAATGTTTATATTTAACATTTAATAATATTTTATTGTTTATATAAATTGTTTCTAATTTCTAATTATTTTTAATTATATTTTTGTATAATAAATTATAAAACAAAAATATAAATATTAGATACAATAAGGGATTAAAATATCACCAATAATTATAATTAACATGATACATTTTTTTGTAATAATGTTTATTGAAAAATTAAAAACGTAGCTAAAAAGATTTGCCTACGTTCTTAAATTCATCGCTAAAAATTTTTAGCTATGTTTTGAAAAACATTGACAATAACTTTTGGTTGCGATTGTTGTGTCTAATTTCTATTGGGTTTGCTAGTCCTTATATCTTGATTTTGGTTATAAGTTCTTATGTTTTAATCTAAATTTGAAATTAATTAAGTGAAAATGGCGTGAATGTTGCATGAAGTGTTTTGTGAATGTTACATAAAAAAACAAAGAAATTTGCATGAAAATGGTGTGATTAAGGTGTCACACCCATGATAGCCCTTGTCATGGGCATGACAAGGAAGTCATGCCTATGACTTCCATAGTCACAGGCATGACAATTCTCCTGCACTCACTTTTATGGTCACGTGTTAGGCATGCAGGGGACGGTGGGGTTAAAACAAAACCTAAACCTAGACTCTCAGATAAAGAGAAAGCAAAAGAGAAGAAAAGGGAGGCAAAAAAAGGAGACAAAAATTGAGAGGTGGAGGTAGAGAAAAAAGCAGAGGGAGCAATAGAGCAGAGGCGGAGAAAAGAAGAAAAACATGATAGAGAGAAGTCTTGTGAGGAGTAGATTAGAGACAGAAGGCAAGAGCTAATGCCAGAAAGTTGAGATGGGTAGGAAATCCACTGCCAGCTTCCTTATTTGAGAGTTCATTTTTGCTTGCTCATTCTTGTTTCATCTTTACTACTGTTATTGAACTCCTTTATCTTTTACTGTTGAACCTGTTTTCCTTTAGATTTTGATAGTCCACTTTGGTTACTTTGTTTGTTGCTTCAAGACTTCTCTGTTACTGTTAACTATGGGATTAAAGTATATGAAGATGATGAACTTTGTTTATTCCATAATGGGTTGATTACTTAATCTTGAGAATTAATGTAGTTAATTTAGTCGATTATGCATGATGAAGGGACTATTTTGTTGTCTTATTATTTGCTATAGTTTCTAAGCTTATTAGATATAATAGTGTCGCCAAACTTTGCATCATTTTAGTCTTAAACGAAGGATCGATAGAAGAAGTTTAATATTAGAATGAGAAACTATAGACGCATAAGTTATAAATTAGAAATATATTAAGTGGGTAATAATTAGTCAGGTTTACATAATTGATTTGCATGATATACTTGTTGAATACGAAAGTTGTATTTAGTTTATTATTTGAATTGATTTTAGAGCCCAATTGGTAATTTTAGCAAGACAATTATCCTATTAATTCCCCTTATTCTTGCGTGGGAGATTAAATTAGTGAAGTTAATTTTTCAAGATTTTACATACCTATTGACCAAATTGTTCTTGCTTTTAATTAAATTAATTTATGTTTCAGTTTAATTGCTTAATTTTCTTTAAAACCTTTTACTCAACAAATTAGGATAGAGTGTATAGGATTGCATTGGTTTTTATTTTTATTTAAAGTTAATTTGAGTGAACTAATTTTACCTCTTTGAGAAGATGACCCTGGATATTTGACTGCAATTACCTTGTATACTTATAGGTAGGATAACCCCAAATTTTTAGAAATTATTTTGGCATAATAAGCTTTTGGTGCCATTGTTGGGAAGGTGTTTAATGTTTAGTGTTTAGATTTAAATTAATTTTGATTGTTTTGTCTTTTCATGCATACATTTTTTCGTGTTATTTCGTTGAATTGTTTTAGCAGTTTTTGTTATTAATTCAGTGCTATCTTTATTTTGTTTATACGAGGAAGGAGGTCATTGGAAAGTGAACTTGTTCCCTTTATTGATAACGTGCATAATATAAGAGGACCTCAAAGAAAATTTGAAGACAATCTCGAGGAACCCAAGCTTGAAGATCGAGAAATGGGTGAAAGACAGCCAATAATGAAGGAGTACACCAAACCAGGGATTGGTATTGGCACTTCGTGCATACATTTGGGAGAGGCAGCCAGAAATTATGAATTGAAGAGCTTCCACTTACAACATGCTGCCATTTTTTTAATTAGGTTCCCAATGAAGACCCTTTAAACTTCATTCGTGAATTCTATACCACTCTCCATACATTTCCTTCGGATGGCTTAAATAAAGATCAACTCATAATGAGATGCTTCCCATACAAATTGAAAGATTGAGCCAAGACATGGTTGATGACCCTTTCATTCGATTCATTGACTATATGGGAGGAGGTGTACAACAAATCATAGAAAAATTTGATTCCCATCAAAAGACCTCTGAGTTACAGACAAAGATAGCTACCTTCACTCAGATAGAGGGAGAGTCATTCCATAAGGTGTGGAAATGCTTCAAAATCTTGCTAATACAGTGTCCACACCATCATTTTCCTCTTCACATGCAAAACCAATTCTTCTATGATGGATTAACACAACAGTGTCAGTACACAGTAGACAATGTAGTAGGAGGAGCTGTAGGAGAAAAGATTGTACGAAGAAACATATGGAATCTTTGAAATGTTAGGTGCCAATTCTCAAAAAAAGAACTTGAGGAGGACAAGAGTTGGAATTCATGAAGTGAACTTGAACTAAGAAATGGTTATGCAATTGGCTAAGTTAATCAAGCATGTGAAAATGTTAAGTATGAGACAATCCCAAGACGCTCCGAATCATAAGGTATGTGGTATATGTGAAACTTTTGGTCATGGGGCTAATGTTTGTTCGTATTATTTTAAATTTTTTGTAAGTGAGGAAGAACAAGCAAACCTACTTAATGGTTTTCAACCGATGGTACGAAATCCATATTCGAACACCTACAAACTTGGTTGGGGAAACCACCCCAAATTTTCTTAGAAGACCAGCAATCCACCAGTGCAACCATAACCAAAATATCAAAATTTTTAGAGGCAGAATAAGTTGCAAGGGCAATCCTCAAATTAGAACCTAATGAGAAAGCCTTCTTTGGAGGAAAGTTTGAATGTGTTTATTTAAGCATCCACTCAGAATCAAGAAATGAACAACAAGATATTTGACTCATTGGAAGCTTCTGTGAAGAGGGTTGAGACTCAAGGCAACTCGCAAAACAAATGAAAAACAATCAAAAGGGAAAGTTAACCAGTGAACCTGAACAAGCCAAGTTCGTTACGATTCTAAGAAGTGATAAGGTGATTGATAATCATGTTGATCCTTCTAATCTATCTGATGTAGGTAATTAAGAAGAGGGGAGCCTCATCAAGGGAAAAGATGATGAAAGTAATGGACACGACCCTTTAAGTCATGTTCAGGAAGGTAAAAACCTCAGGTATGCAATTAAAGGCAATGAAGGATCAAAATTGCATAAGGTGACCGATCCTTATAGACCACGAGTTCCATATCCAAAATGCCTTAAGGAATAAAAAAATGAGCAATTTTCTTATCTTTATAATATGCTTTCTAAAGTTAATATTAATATGCCTTTGTTAGATGTAATTAGGAACATTCCAGCTTATGTGAAGTTCTTCAAGGAACTAAGCACCAAAAAACGAAAGTTTACGCCACACGAGAAGGAGATAGTTTCAGAAGTAGCAAGTGCAGTCCTTCAACAATAGTTACCCCCTAAATTGAAATATACATGGAGTTTTATTGTGAAAGTATCAATGGGTAATGGTGACGAGGTTAAGGGTATGCTTGACCTTGGGGCAAGTATAAACCTTATGCCTCATTCCATTTATGTGAAATTGGATCTAGGATAGTTAAAACCTACCAATATGTATTTGCAATTAGCTGATAGATCAATTTGTTATCCAAAAGCAATAATGGAAGATGTGTTAGTAAAGGTTGGAGGATTGATTGTCCCTATAGACTTTGTGGTTTTACATATAGGGGGAAATACAAGAGAAAAAAAAGGAGCACACCATACTCTTAGGGAGGCCTTTTATGGCCACCACCAATACCTTTATTGATGTGAAGAATGAGAAGTTAACCATGACTGTTCTAGGAGAAATAGTAGTATTTTCAATCTTTAATATTAAACCTATTCCTACTACTATTGTTTATGAAAAATGTTCTCTTATTGATCAAATTAATGCTATAGATTTTGATTTTTCCTTACAAGAAGAAGAAGAAAAGAGTTATACTTGGTTAAAGAGATTGATGAGTGCTGCCAATTGCTAGACGATGCTGCTAAGGGAGAGTTTGGCGAGAGACAGCTCACAATGAAGAGAAGAATGCAACCCCACCAAAAGTAGAACTGAAAAAGTTACCTGAGAATTTGAAGTTTCTGTTTTAAGGAGAAGGGGAAACATATCCGGCTATTCTTACATCTACCTTGGATGCTAACCAAGAAAAATGAACTTTGAGTGAGATGAAAAGATTGAAAAAGGCCATAGGATGGAGTTTGAGTGACATTAAGGGAATTAGTCCCTGTATGTGCATGCATAGGTTATCCTAGAAGAGGGGGCTAAACTAGTGAGAGAAACCCAAAGAAAAATCAATTCTAATATGTGAGAGGTAGTGAAGAAGGAAGTTTTGAAACTGCTTGATAAGGGAGTAATTTATCCATTTGTGAATAGTGAGTGAGTGAGTCCAATTCATGTAGCTCCCAAAAAATCCAACGTTATTGATTTTCAAAATGATAAAAATGAGGTAGTGCCTTCTAGGACTACCATTAGATGGAGATTGTGTATTGATTACAAGAAACTAAATGTGGCTACAAAAAGGATCATTTTCCTCTCCCTTTTATTGTTCAAATGTTGGATAAACTTTCAGTATATGAGTTTTATTATTTTCTTAATGATCTTTTAGGTTATTATTTATAACACACCACCACCATAGAGCACATGCCCGAATATCCAGAGGACATTCAAGAACATATCCTATAAAAATGGCATGTTAGAGCAATCACATTCACTTATTATGGCATCATAAAAAACATAAATAGTCAAAAGATCAACTTTTGCCATTTCATTCACAAACATAATTTACACTATAGCATCACACTACTTAAATACGTATATTTACATAACCACAAACATCTGAGAGTTTACTACTCCTTTACAACGTGTTCTATACGAAATGAGAAACTAAATAAACACAATCTACTAGACTCTTCAGATATTAGTTGACCAGACCTTTGAGTCATTCTTGTTTCTGAAAAATGCAAGTACTATACTTCTACTTTATTACCTTATAAGCTAGGTCTCCTTTGTACCTGAAAATCAATATTTGCAATTTTGATGAGTTTTGAAACTAAGTGAGTAAACCATCATCGATGTTCTCACTCATATGAAAACACAAGGACAATTCACAATCAAATTCTCAAGCAATTCATATAACCCAATTTTGAATAAATCATCACATTTAATCATGTTTCAATAGGTACGATTTTCATCTCACTATATTCAGAACAATCTAATAATTCAATTCAATCATGCATATGATACATATCAAGTTGTGTATGCAAATGCACATATGACTCTGTTCATTTTTACTTTGTTATGATTGAACGCCTTTTCGCTGTCCCATATCTGTTGTGGATATCGAGCTCATTTCATATACTGTCCCGTACCCATTGTGGATACTAGGCTCATTAATATCTGAGTCTGTGACTCTTTGTGTACATTTCTGAGCTTTAACCTCTTTTTCAAATTGGTCACTCTAGTCATAACTCCTTCATCTGATCATGCATATCAATGTGATAAAATGCATCAATTCACATAATATGCTATCAATATCTTTCATTCATTTCACACAGCCATTTATCATATTCACCGGATCTAAGTCTGGCATTCAACATTTTGTTGAGTAGACATATTTTTCTAGATTCACATATAATTAGGAAACACTCCCGATTCATTCCCAAATATCAAACTCCTTGGACCATCAATGTATGGAATTATCATAATCATATCAATAATAATTCAATAACTGAATTTTAAACAGAAACAAATCAATCACGGTGAGAAAAAATCTAGGTTAAGTCATAGTACGCTCTAGATTAGCTATTGCCTTGACGACCCGGCAATGTCTGGACGCTGGTGTTCAACTTATGTGTATAAAGTCATGTAATACAAACATATTTTACACACGCTAATAATTTGATCGAACTTATAAATATTCAATCATGCTATATGTATATGTGTCATGTTTAATGCATGCTCAATTGACTTTCCACCGATATATATACTTATTAACAATTCTCTATCATTCAAACATCATAACTTGGATATAACTAGTTTACAATTAGGTTTATCCCTTAACTGAACTTGATTATTCTAATATCATCATCATACATTCATAAATTCTTTTATAGAATCATAAAATCACACAATATCCTAATTCTTATTCATTCATTCCTAATGCATCATTCATATCCTTTAAATCACATTTGTATTCCTAGGAACAACTTCCTTCCTTTAACACTCATAAATTCCAGATTTTAGATACATGATATCAACAATCTATTCTTAAGTTATAACATCAATAAACAACCTAAACTTATTAAACTTTTAACTAATTATTCTAACATCAAATTAAGTCTAAATGCACCAAAGTAAAGTAACTTATACTTAGTTGGTTCAACAATCATATAAAAGATAAAATTTCACTCCCAATGCATTGCCCATGATCTTAGAAGACTTCCTATGATCATGGGATAAGTTAAGTAGGTACTACTTTTGGGATGATCCATACCTCTATTTGATTTACAAGAATGAAATCATTCGAAACATTCTAGAGGACAAACAGGTAAATGTCTTGACTTTTTGTCATGAACTCCAGTATGGAGGCCATTTTGGAGGGCGAAAAACTGCTTCTAAGGTTCTTCAAAATTGTTTGTATTGGCCCACTTTGTTTAAAGATTCTCATTTCTTCTGCTTAAAATGTGATAAATGTCAACGAACTAGAAATATAAGTAGAAGAAATGAAATGGCCCTAACTAACTAATTGACTATTAAATTATTTGATGTTTGGGGTATTGATTTTATGGTCCCATTCCCAAAATCTTCTATATTTGAATATATTCTTGTTGCAATTGATTACTTGTCTAAATGGGTAGAAGCAATACCCACCCAAACTGATGTTCTAATGTTGTTGTTAAACTTGTGAAGGAAAATATTTTTAACAGGTTTGGGATTCCACGAGCAATCATCAGCGATCGAGGAAGTCATTTCTGCAATAAGCTTTTTGAAAAACTTATGAAGAAATACGCAATCACCCACAAGGTGGCGACCCCATACCATCCACAAACATTCAGCCAAGTGGAAACAAGTAACAAGCAAATTAAGTGAATTTTGGAGAAGACTGTGCACCCATCAAGTAAGGATTGGTCAACACTGTTAAATGATGCACTATGGGCATATCAAACAACTTACAAAACTGTCTTAGGGATGAGTCGTTACAGGCTAGTCATTAAGAAGGCTTTCCATTTGCCTATAGATGTTGAGCACAAGACACTGTGGATAATCGAGATGGTGAAAATGAACTTGGATTATGGAGGAAGGGAGTGTTTGCTTCAAATTTCCAAAATTGGATGAGTTTCGAAATAAGGCTTGTGAGAATTCAAGAATCTAAAAGGAACGAACAAAACACCTTCATGATAAGGGCCTTGTCAGTAAGTCTCTAACACCTGGAATGAAAGTTTTATTATATAATTCTTGATTGCGTTTGTCTTCAGGTAAGTTGAAATTAAGGTGGAACGGGCCATTTAAAGTAATCAAGGTCTTTCCATATGGAGCCGTGGAACTAGAAAACTAGCGAACAAAGGAAACCTTTAAAGTGAATGGCCACTGAGTGAAACCATATTGGGAAGGAGCAATTGAAAAAAAGACAGTAGACTCAATTAATTTGAGCGACCCCCTAAAGCTTGAATATTAAGGTGGCCAGCTACAAGAAGTATTAAATGGGAGTCAACCCATATAATTCCTTTTTTGTTATTTTTAGTTATTTGTTATTGGCTCTCTAATTAGTTAGTGTGTTTGCTTTTAATTTTAAAAATTAATTAAAAAATAGGGAAGTCATATTTATGCAAACATGAAGCTGCACGAGTATATAGTCTCGTGTCATGCCTATGAGTCCTATAGTCACGGGTGTGACTTAAGGAGGCACGTGCCTCCCCCTCTTTAAAATGTGCCCACAATCCTAATTTTTTTCACTTTCATTATGCAGTTGTCAAGCTCCTTTACAGTCGAAGACTCCATCTTAGCAGCTACCGCACACTATGAGACTCCATCCCAGCACTGAAGACGTCGTACCCCACCTGGTTTGTGACCCAACCACTGTATGCCCCACCCGCATGCCACCAACTAGCAGCCACTGCATGCCCATGAAGCCCTCCATCCTTGTAGTTGCATGCCTGTGAGCACCATTACAATATGGGGATGAGACACCCTCGAGCTTCATCTTCTCAACCACAAGATGACCCGATGCCAAATTCAGGTATCCTATGCCTCCATTTTCACTCTAGACAGCACCAATAAAAGTACGCAATTTTAAAGACCCTTCTAATCATTTGTCACCGCTTTGTAGATTTTAGAGCAATAGTTGAATTAGGAATAATAGATCGTGTTCATAAATTATTGTGAAACGTAGATTTTCTGAGTTTAGGAAGAATTCATATGTGGAATCGACCTTAGAGTTTCTGACCACTTTAGAAGTAGCTAATGAAACTATTGCTAGGGATATTGTGGGTAGTTTAAACTTTCGATTAATGAATGCCTCTCATGTAACCACTTTGGATGTGCTTAATGCTATTTTTGGATTTCCCAATAATTATTTATTTAGATATCATGAAAATTTTAAGGCTAGAGAATTTTGGAGCCAAGTAACGAATAGTAGGAAAGTGTTTTCCCCAAGTCGGTCTAAATCATCTACCTTAGTGGGCCCTGCCTTTTGCTATCTCCATCGATTTTTAGCTTTTACACTATTCGGTAAAGGAGATAGCAATGGGTCAATATCCAAGGTTGAATTATTTATTTTGTAGTGTATGGTGCATGCCAAGCCTTTTAATGCTGGGATTTGGCTAAGTATGCATTTAATTGAAGTGGCTAAGGCGAGTGTAGGCAAAATCGTAGTTGGAGCATTTGTGACTGCAATTGTGGAACATCTAGGCTTACTCATCAGGAGGACACCAATGCAACTCATCCCAGGAAAATCAAGTCTCGACTTGCACTCCTTGGTGTCTATCAAGGTTGTTAGGTAGCAAGGTGATCACTATGTTCTTATCAATGACGACACGGAGGAAACTTCAAGTAGAAAGCGAGCTCGAGTTGCAGAAGTTGAAGCTGAACAAGAAGCTAATGCTCTGCTAATCAAAGCAATGCCTCCATCTTCTCCAATTATTTCCGAGGATTACCAGTCAGTGGTAACTCAATTCAGTGCATTCCAAGTCTAATTCATGGAACATGTAACTCAAACTAGAGAGTTTAAACGACAAGCAAATGAGCGGATCCACAACATTGAGCTAATATGGATAAGATCCAGAACTTTATTGCCAATTTGAATGCTCGCTTTGTACAATCACCACCCCACCTTAGTATCGTATTTCTATCCCTTTTCCCATTTTATTGTTCGTTACTTTAATTTATCATAACTTTAATTTTTTTCCTTGTGTGGATTGTTTTTCATCTTAGTTCCCTCTTCTATTTTCTTACCACATTGAAGACAATGTGATATTTATGTGTGTTGGGGGGGGGGGGTAGCAGTTTTATTAATTAGAAAATGTGTGTGTATTGTGCGTTTTTCCCATTTAATAGTTAGAGATGTATGATCATAAAGTAAACTTGATCGAGATTAGAAATTTATAATATGAGAGAATAAGTATACTTGTATGCTTAGGTTGATTGACTTGAATTTTGATTTAAAGGACATTAACTTGTTGTGATGAATGAATGATTCTTTTCTTTGGTAAGAATTTAAGCCTTTTTAAAATATTAAAAACCAAATTCAAGTATTATTTGTTAAAAGTGTTATTTCATGATTAAGGGGAACTTGCTTGCAAATACTAGTTAAGATCACATAATCTTACACAAACATTGAAATAAGAAGGCAATTAGGTTTTACCCTTTTTGCTTAAAAAGTCACCATAATTTTACCTTTAGTGAGCTTCCTTTGAGCTTAAATGAACCATTTCTTTCTTTAAACCCAAAATATTAGCCTTAACCTTAATTATTTAACTTTTCATCATACCTACCATAAGGATGATTTGAGCATTTGAACAGGTATGATTGGGTTTAGGGAATAATTACCTAAATAAGTGTGGGAGAGTCATAACATATGATTGGATTTTGAGTTAGGAATGAGTATGGCTGTAATAAATTGTATCTCTCCTCTACATTTTTCTTCTTCTAAAATTGATCTCCTTATTCCAAATAAATAAATAAATGAAAGAAAAAAGAAAAAAGAAAAGAAAAGAAGGGAAGAGAAGACAACAAAAGAGGAGAGATATATTAGAGAGAGAGAGAGAGAGAGATGTGTGGAGTGTTAATATTGTTAATTGAAGGCAAGAATTAAGGGTTTTATGCTTCATTGTGCTATATTACTTTAAATGCTTAATTAGTTATATGGTTTTAAACTTTGATATCCCTTTTTATTACCCTTAGCTCAGCCCCAATAAATAAATAAAGAATTTCAGATTGATTTTTGTGTTTGATATGAGTGGTAAATATTAGATTAGTAAGCAAGTCTATGATAGATGCTTTACATGAAATGAATAATGAGTAAACATATCCTACATTTGAATGCTTGAGAGGATGAAAAGTGAAGTGAGTGTTTATCACACTTATTAATGGCTCTTTGAATTGAAGTACTTGTTAATTTTTGGCCTAAGTATGTGAAGAATAGCTTGTTTATGGAGTATTATGAGTTTTAAGTTCTCAGGTTGAGTTTATTGAAATGATTTTTTGTATCTTTAACAAGTATTTAGGAAAATGGTTGTTTTCATTGTTTGTTCTTTTATAATCTAGTGTTTTTTATTTTGCTTGAGAATAGGCATAGTTTAAATTTGGGGTAATTGTTGTGTATAATTTCTGTTGAGTTTGTTAACCTTTATATCTTGATTTTGGTTACAAATTCTTATGTTTTAATCTAATTTTAAAATGAATTGGGTGAAAATGGCTTGAATATTGCATGAATGTTGAATGAAGTGTTTTGTGAATCCTACATAAAAAAATATAGAAATTTTGCATGAAAATGGTGTAACTAAGGTGTCATGCCGATGATAAGGATTCCAAAAATGCAACAAACAAATTTTTGCTACGTTTACTATATTGTCGCCAATAATTTTGAGGCGACGATTAAAAATTCGTGGCTAAATAATATTAGCATTTAGCCAAAAAAAAATTAAGCGTATCAAAATATTATTGGAGACAATTTTTCATATCGTCACGGCTCTCTTTTTGTTACGTTGACGACTTTTTAAAAACATTGCCCATAGCATTATGGTATTTTGCTACTAAGATTTTGAGATGATTTGGGCTACATTTAGCGACAAATAATGGACTTATAGGGACGAAAGCCCTTCTGTCCTCGTGTCTCAAACAATAAAAAGCAACACAATCCAAACCTATCTTTCTGTAATCACTTCAAAAGAAAAGAAAGAGAGAGTTTACGGTGTAAATGTGCATAAAACCAATAAGTTCGTCGAGTCTGTTGTGGTCAAATCAGAAAAAAATTTCCCATTTTTACCGGCTAGATTATCAACCACATATATCTTCCAGCAACCCACCAGAGATTTCATTCCTAGGTAGGATATAACAAATCTGAAAAAGAAGCCAGTAATTATGTCCCAAGTTTCTAATCTGAAACCAGAAACACCCAATTTTTTGACGGAAATGGCTGAGATAAGCAAGACTTCGAATTTTCATGTAGTGATGTTCCCCTGGTTGGCTGTAGGCCACATGACCCCTTTCCTTCAACTTGCCAATAAGCTTGCTGAGAGGGGTTGTAGTACGTCACTTTTGCTGACCGACAAAGCTATCCAACAATTGAATCACTTCAATCATCATCCTTGTCTCATCAAATTCCATTCTCTCGTGCTTCCTCATGTCGAGGGTCTACCTGTTGGCACCCAGACCGCATCGGATATACCCATTCATTTAACCCATTTCCTCTCTATAGCTATGGACCGAACTCGCGACCAACTGGAGCAAGTGATTCGAGAAACAAAACCTAAATTGATTTTTTACGATATGGCGCATTGGGTGCCTCAAATAGCGAAACCTCTTGGCATTAAGACCATAAATTTCGTGGTAGTCTGCGCAGCGTCCATCGCCATCGTAACTGTTCCGGCACGTAATATTTGCAAAGACATGGCTATAGCGGAGAAGGAATTATCGGAGCCGCCAACTGGATATCCTTCGTCTGTTGTGGTGTTTCGAAGGCACGAAGCTCGGTTGTTGACGTTCGTTTTTCAACCTTTTGGCGAGGGAATAACGTTCTACGATAGAATATGTACTGGCTTAAGAGAATGTGATGCTATAGCCATTAGAACTTGCCGTGAAACTGAAGGGAAGATGTGTGATTATATTGAAAGTCAATATACAAAACCGGTTTTCTTAACCGGACCACTCTTAGATGAACCCGCGAATGCACCACTAGAAGATCGGTGGGTTAAATGGCTAAGTAGGTATGAACCAGGTTCTGTGGTATTTTGCTCGTTTGGAAGCCAGTGCATTCTTGAGAAGAGCCAGTTTCAGGAACTGGTTTTAGGGCTTGAACTGTCAGGTTTCCCATTTTTAGTGGCATTGAAGACACCAATGGGCGTATCTACAATTGAAGAAGCATTGCCAGAAGGTTTAGAAGAGAGGGTTAGAGGGAGAGGGGTAGTTTGTGGGGAATGGGTGCAACAAGTGATGTTCTTAGATCACCCTTCTACGGGGTGCTTTGTAAGCCATTGTGGGTTTGGATCAATGTGGGAGTCTTTAAAGAGTAATTGTCAAATCGTGTTGGTGCCACATTTGGGTGACCAGATCTTGAACACTAGGCTATTGGCGGAAGAGATGAAGGTGGCTATGGAGGTGGAGAGGGATGAGAATGGCTGGTTTCAAAAGGAAAACCTAAGCAAAGCCATCAAGACTGTGATGGACAAAGATGGCGAGTTGGGCGCAACGGTGATGAAGAACCATGCTCATTGGAGAGAAATGTTGAAAAACCAAAGATTCATGAGCAATTATGTAGACAAGTTCATCCAAAATATGAGACTAATAGTAAGATCATCATAAGCAACTATATAGGCAAGTTCTTGATGTTCTCAAGTTTTAAGTGGGTTCAGGTCAAGTGTCTTGGAGTAGCTTGAGATATATATGGGTATCTTTTTGTATCAGAGCAATCTGCATGTCATTCATTCTTTGATGGTGGCAGCCTAAATGTGTGCAATCGATTCTGTGGCGTGTGTAAAGTGAAAATAGGCATTATATACTATATAGTGTTCATCGACTATGCCTATCAGTACTTACAGTTGATAGCATTTCTGTTAAAATTTTGTTGATTACCTCCAATGACCGATATCTTATAAGAAGTGTTTAATTATGAAGTGTCTTAGGCTCCTAAAGCATGATGATTAATATAGTTCACCTAAATATTGAATTTAGCATTTGGATTCTTGAGATGACGTTGGGCAGGGAGCAGCTGGTCGTTGAAACATTATTAATTTATTATAATATTTTATCTTCTTTTCCTTTAACAGAATATCCTTTTTACTTCTGGAGACACAGACGGTGATATAAAGCTTATTAACTCCGGTGTTTCTAACTTCATCAGGTCTCGTCTTTTTTGTCTTTACCATTCCTATGATGTAAAATTGTGCGACTTACTTTATCTATCTCTGCATGATCACTTCTGCCATTCAAATGATGTCTCAGTTCTTTATTTTTTCCAAAACTTCAATCTTTCACATCTGAATCCTTTTCACCTTTCTGATAAACTTTTTTTAAAAAACAAGAAAAAAATTACTCCTTTTGGTTTCTCTCTACCTAAGTTCTTATGCACTTGTTTATGCATGATCACATAAACCTATTACTACAACAAAGTAGGATTTTGACATGTAACATACCACTCTCATAAAGTATATGCCTAAACATATCGACGATTATTCGAGAACATACTCAACGAGGATGGCAAGTTAAGATGATCAAACAACTCATTACACATTTTCAGACATCAAATACATCTTAAGCGTTCCAAAAATTCATTTTCATTTACAAACATATACAGTCATAATAGTCATTGCACTTTAGAATTACACACACATTGTACAATAGCTAAGAAATACAATTCTTGGTACAAAATAATTGAAGACATTTGAGGGTACAACTGATCTTGATCATTAACTCATGTCCAATTGCAGTAGCTATACTCCAATTAGTCTAAATAGATCTTCTCTGAACTTAAAAATCAACATTGCAATTTTAATGAGTTTGCGAACTTAATGAATGAATCATTGATATATTCAATCAAGTCAGCTATGCAGAGACAAGCCATATCTCAATTCAACAAGTGTTACATATCATTCAGTATTGAATTTCACATTACAATTCTACCTTATCACGTAGGTCAAGTTTATCATACTTTCATAAGTATAACACATCCTCATTTACTTTTCAACTGTATCTCAAACAATTCAATAATTTATCTCAATTCAATCATATGAGACATATAAGGATGCATATGCAAATGCACATGTGACTCCATTCATTTTAATTTTGTTGTGACCGAGCACCTATTTACTGTCCTGTATCTGTTGTGCATACTGGGCTCATTTCATTTACTATCCCGTACCCATTGTAGATATCATGCTTATTAATAACTGAACCTGTGGCTCTTTATGCACATTACCGAGCTTTAGGCTCCTTTTCACTCTAGTCACTCCGATCACAACTTGTTTATCTATTATGTATAACAATGTGATGCATCGTTCGTATGCCATGTTTTATTACCTGTCATTCCTTTGAACTTCGGTCATATGTATCAAATTCATCAGATCTAAATCCAACAATTCATATTCATTTTCTCATACATTTCATGTCCAACAATTCATATTCATTTTCTCATACATTTCATATTCCTTCCTATAACTTTCATTCAATGTGCACAGTCATTTATCACATTCATCGGATCTGAGTCCGGCATTCAACACTCAGTTGAGTAAACATTTTCCATATTCACATGCATTTAGAAAGCACTTCCAATACAATCCCAAACATCAAACTCCTCGGATCATTAATATACAGAATTTTCATAATCATATCAATAACAGTTTAATATCTAAAGGTTAATCGAAAACAATTCAGTTATAGTGAGAAAACATCTAGGTTAACTCACAGTATGCTCTAGATAAGCTATTGCCTTAATGAACCGGCAATGTCTGGATGTTGACGATCAACTTGTGTATCTATCATCATGCAATACACATATATTTCACACATAATTAAGTTGTCAATCATATGATTATTCAATCATTCATATGTATATAAATCATGTTTCAATACATGCTCAATTGACCTTTCCGGGTATGTATCCTTAATCACGAGTCTTGATCATTCAAACTTTATAACTTGTAACTACCATTTTGCAATTAGGTTTATACCTTACGTAAGCTTGATTTATTCATCAATCACACATTCACCAATCCTTTTATAGCATTATATAATCATACAATATCCAAAATTCATTCATTCATTCATTCATTCATTCCTAGAGCATCACTCACATCCTTTGGATCACATTTGTATTCATAAGAACACCTTTATTCCTTAATAACTCAAAATTCCAAATTTAGATACATTGATATCAAAACAATCCATTCCTTAAGTTATAACATCAATTAACAACCTAAACTTATCAAATCCTTAACAAATTAATCCAACATCAAACTAGGTTCATTTCAAGCCTCAATCAAGTCCAAATGCACCAAAGTAAATAACTTATCCTTAGTTATTTCAACAATGACACAAAATAGAATTTTTTTCACTTCAAAGCATTGCCCACGATCATGAAGGACCTTCCCATGATCGTGGATGAGTGAACTAAGTGTTCACCATCCATTTCCTTTAATTTTTTTTCCAGATTCTAACACCTTTATACCAAATTCAAAACATCTTCATAATAGTCCATTAATTATACCTCAATTATACCTTAATTATACTTCAATTCCTTATTAATTTCATCTCCAATCTTAGCGTAAAATCATTAATTTGGTAGCTCATAAATTACTGTCTTTCATACATCAAAAACCAAAACAAAAGCTATCATTCAAGCATCATTTTCCAGAACTCATTTCATCATCAACACTTATGCAATATATCCCAATTTAATCATCATAAACTTTCTATTATAACATGCCATAAAGATCAATAATTTACTTACTTGTTTAACTCAAGTTGCACCCCAATTCCTCAAGTTAACTTAGCTCTCTATGCATGCAAGTTCAACTCAAATTCGAGGTGGAAGTAGATTGGTTTTCAGCAATAGGAAGACAACAGGATAGAAGATAGTAGGTTATAGATTTCTTGATGCAAGATTTTGTATGAATCTTGAAGTGATAATGAACAGAAGTAAAGCAAAATTTCCAAAATTGCGAGGGTTTCGACAATGAGAAGAAGAAGAAGAGAGTCTATAGTAGTAACCAAAATAAGAAGTTGACACGCAATGCTTTAAGTCAAGGATGAGTGTTCTTGTTTTAAGGATAGTTGTCATATGTTTAGCAAGACACATTACACGTGTCCTCTCCCTAGTTGGCACACATGTCCTTCTATGAGGCTGCCAATTGTCACTCAAATGTACTGCCATTTGTCACTCATTTATCTATGTTATTTGTCACTTATTTCTACTGTTATGTGTCAACTTGTTTTGCCACTTGACATTTTTCCTAGTCCAAATATACATATTAATTCATCACTTTCCCAATTGTAACAATTAATTCCACGTTACTAATTATAATCCATCAATTTTAGTCATTGGTAAACCAAAGTACAAGATATTGGTTAATGCATATTCATATCACATTCATTTTAGTTTCATACCCCAAAATATGTCAATTGAATGCAATTTGTCTAACTCACAATTTATGTATGTATGTTAATATTATGCATTTGAATACAATCATAAAATCATGTCATAAATGTACCAAATTCATTTTATATGATGCCACTCATGTGACTCAATAGTCTAACACTTTAAATCCTTCAATAAGTTGAGAGACGGGATACTATAAATCCCTCCTCCTCCCTCCCTTAAAGATATTTCGTCCTCGAAGTTCTTAATTAAATTATTCCATAGATGGGGTAATGTTGTCTCATGTTTTTCCCAATCTCCCAATTGACTTCATCTCTCGAATGATTTTCTCCAATCATTCATTTCCTCAGATTCCTCAACGGCTTATCCTAATTTTTGACCATTCTTATTGGTTTCTCCACATAATTCAAATTATTTGCAATCTTAACTTCCTGAGCTGGTAACACACACATCAAATCTAACTTGTACCTTCTGAACATACTCGCATAGAATGCATTGTGGACCTAAGTTCCTCTAGTAATAACAATACTGTCATCTCAAATTCAAAAACCCAAATAACCTAGTTTGGATACTTAACAACAAATAAAATACATGCACTTTCTATAGTATATTCAGCTTCTCATGCCTAAGTCTCATATCTATCCAACTCCAATATTCATTTATGATTTGTTTAATATTCATTCATTCCTAGAAATAGAACATTTGGTTTATATGTTCAGCGAAAGTCTTTATAAAAACATTTCTCTCCAAATTTAATTGTATTGTTCATGAAATCTTTCTCAATCAACTATGTTCATTGTTGCTTTTCAACCATTCATAATACTTCAACAAAATCAATTACTATAATATCTTACATGATCAGCATGTTCGATATACTAAAGCTCGGTGAAGCAATAGGCATGCATATTTACTCTTATGATTTTGTATGTACCATCAAGGTCATTACATTTTATCTAGAGATTTATTTTTGAAAAGTCACCAATTAATATCTTAAGCTATTGATACCTTGATTTCAATTGATTCTAGATAACATTTGAGTATTCTATGACTATACAAAAGTTACTTATCCTTAGTAGTTACCATTTCAATACATCCACATAAATTCATACTTCCACTGTATTACTCTGAATCATCTTAGAATTTTAACTATAGGGACTAAGACTTAAGAGCATTCAATATGTCATAGATCACTTCCTATACCATATCCAAGCATGTAATACACAGGTGTTCCATAACATCATTCGCCATGGTAACCACATTATTGGGTGTGCACTCATAATAACTGATCAACTTAACCTTGACGACTTCTACATATATTGCTATCATTTCTTTTATCCTAAGTATGTTCTTAATCAATTCAAAAATATAAGATTCGTAACCATCATAAAATTCTAATATCAGATCTAATGATATAACCTTATACTAAATCATAAACTCTTAACATGATAATTAAACAACCAATCTAGTTCCAAGTTCAACCTCTCAAGGTCATAGTAAATTTTGGTTTCTTCCAACTTTGCTTGTACACTTTAAATCTTGTCATTTCTACCTGTATCTCTATTTCTAGTTAATCCACAAAAATGTATTCACATTCATATCAATTCAAAGGTATATAACCACATCACAATACTGATATCATACTCGATAATATAACCACAAATACAAATACACTAAGTCTATGTCTAACATATCGAACCATGTAGTACCTCTTATTTTAAGATATCAATAAACTTTCATTTTCTCATACTCTGACAGGTCATCATTCTTCTCATTCTTTATAACAATTTAGACTTTTAATAAATGTCCATGCATTTGACTTATTTAAATGCAACTAAGACTGGGGATCAGTTGCCACTGCATGCCATGACATGTTTAAGATGTATGTACCTTGACATATATTATGATGAATGCCCATATAAGATGCTAAGCTTGGGCTCTGATACCAAGATTATAACATACCACTCTCATAGAGTATATGCCCGAGCATATCGATGATTATTTGAGAACATACTTAACGAGGATGGCACGTTAAGATGATCAAAACAACTCATTACACATTTTTAGACATCAAACACACATTAAGCGTTCCAAAAATTCATTTGACCCATTTCATTTACAAAAATATACAGTCATAATAGTCATTACACTTTAGAATTACACACACATTGTACAACAACTGAGAAATACAATTCTTGGTACAAAATAACTGAAGACATTTGTAGGTACAACTGTTATCGACCACTAACTCATGTCCAATTGCAGTAGCTATACTCTAATTAGTCTAACTAGATCTCCTCTGAACCTAAAAATCAACATTGCAATTTTAATGAGTTAGCGAACTCAGTGAGTGAACTATCATCGATATATTCACTCAAGTCAAATACATAGAGACAAGCCATATCTTAATTCAACAAATGTTACATATCATTCAGTATTGAATTTCACATAACAATTCATCATAACTTATCACGTAGATCAAGTTTATCATACTTTCATAAGTATATTAGCTAAACTGACATTTCATATCACAATACATACTGATTTACTTTTCAATTGTATCTCAAACGATTCAATAGTTCATCTCAATTCAATCATATGAGACATATAAGGATGCATATGCAAATGCACATGTGACTCCATTCATTTTTATGTTTTTATGATCGAGCTCCTATTTACTATCCCATATCTGTTATGGATACTATCCCGTACCTATTGTGGATACCAAGCTCATTAATAACTGAGCCTGTGGCTCTTTGTGCACATTTCTAAGCTTTAAGCTCTTTTTCACTCTGGTCACTCTGGTCATAACTCCTTTATATGATCATGTATAAAAACGTGATGCATCATTCATATGCCATATTTCATTACCTTTCATTCTTGTGCGCTTCTGTCACATGTATCAAATTCATTAGATCTAAATCCAACAATTCATATTCAATTGCTCACACATTTCATATTCCTTCCCATAACTTTGATTCAATATGTAAAGTCATTTATCACATTCATTGGATCTGAGTCTGATATTTAACACTCAATTGAGTACACATTTTCTATATTCACATGTAATTAGAAAGCACTTCCAATAAAATCTCGAATATCGAACTCCTCTGACCATTAATGTCTAGAATTATCATAATCATATCAATAATAGCTCAATATTTAAAGGTTAATAAAAAACAATTCAATCATAGTGAGAAAACTTCTAGGTTAACTCACAGTATGCTCTAGATTAGCTATTGCCTTGATGAACCGGCAATGTCTGGATGTTGACAATCAACTTGCGTATCTATCATCATGCAATACACACATATTTCACACATCATTAAGTTGTAAATCATGTGATTATTCAATCATTTAGATGTATATATATCATGTTTCAATGCATGCCCAATTGATCTTCCTGGGTATGTATCCTTAACCACGAATCTTGATCATTCAAACTTTATAGCTTGTAACTACCATTTTGTAATTAGGCTTATACCTTAAGTAAGCTTGATTTATTCATCAATCACACATTCATCAATCCTTTTCTAGCATTATATAATCACGCAATATATAAATTTTCATTCATTCATTCCTAAAGCATCACTCACATCCGTTGGATCACATTTGTATTCATAAGAACACCTTTATTCCTTTAATAACCCAAAATTCCAAATTTAGATACATTGATATCAAAACAATCCATTCCTTAAGTTATGACATCAATTAACAACCTAAACTTATCAAATCCTTGACAAATTAATCCAACATCAAACTAGGTTCATTTCAAGCCTCAATCAAGTCCAAATGCACCAAAGTCAATAACTTATCCTTAGTTATTTCAACAATCACACAAAACATAATTTTTTTCACTTTAAAGCATTGCCCATAATCATAGAGGACCTTTTCACAATCATGGGATGAGTGAACCGAGTGTCCACCATCCATTTCCTTCAATTTTTTTAGATTCTAACACCTTTATACCAAATTCAAAACATCTTCATAATAGTCCATTAATTATACCTTAATTATACTTCAATTCTTCATCAATATCATCTCCAATCCTAACTCAAAATCATTCATTTGGTAGCTCATAAACTATTGTCTTTCATGCATCAAAAACCAAAACAAAAACTATCATTCAAACATCATTTTCCAGAACTCATTTCATCATCAACACTTATGCAATCCATCCCAATTTAATCATCATAAACTTTCTATTATAACATTACAAAAAGATCAATACTATACTTACTTGTTTAGCTCAAGTTCCACCTCAATTCCTCAAGTTAACTTAGCTCTCTATGCATGCAAGATCATCTTAAATTCAAGGCGGAAGTAGATTGGTTTTCAGCAATAAGAACACAATATGATAGAAGACAACATGTTATAGCTTTCTTGATACTAGATTTTGTATGAATCTTGAAGTGATTATGACCAGAAGTAAAGTAGAATTTCTAAAACTGTGAGGGTTTTGACAATGAGAAGAAGGAGAAGAGAGTTTATAGCAGCAACCAAAACAAGAAGTTGATACGTAATGCTTTAATTCAAGGATGAGTGTTCTTGTTTTAAGGATAATTGTCATATGTTTAGCAAGACACATTACACATGTCCTCTCCTTAGCTGGCACACATGTCCTCCTATGAGGCTGCCAATTGTCACTTAAACATACTGCCATTTGTCACTCAATCATTATTGCCATATGTCAATTAATTTTCTATGCCATTTGTCACTCTTTATCTATGTCGTCTGTCACTTATTTCTACTATCATGTGTCAACTTGTCTTGCCACTTGACATTTTCCCTAGTCCAAATATACATATTAATTCATCACTTTCCCAATTGTAAAAATTAATTCCAAGTTAATAATTATAATCCATCAATTCTTGTCATTATTAAAACAAAGTACAAGACATTGGAAATGCACATTTATATCACATTCACTTTAGTTTCATACCCCTGAATATGTCAATTAAGTGCAATTTTTCTAACTCACAATTTATAAGTGTATGCTAATATTATGCATTTGAATACAATCATAAAATCATGTCATAAACGTACCAAATTCATTCTATACGATGCCACTCATATGACTCAATATTCTAACACTTTAAATCCTTCAACAATTTTATAGACGGGATATTACATGACAACATTTTTTTTGGTTACGATACGTCAGCCTTTGGCAATTATTTTGTAAAGCATTACTAAATGATTACCCTTTGATGACGATTTTCAAAATCATAACTAAGCATTACAACAAAGTAGCATGTTGGGTGTTGGCTATATTTCTTTTATCGATGACTTGAAAATCGTAACTAAAGGTCAAACTTAGGGCAATGATTTTGGAAACCCTAGTTAAAAATTAAACTTTTGACTACTTTTTTCATAATTGTGGCTAAAAGTGTCACTTTTGGCTATATTTTTCAAAATCGTAGCTAAAAGTGTACTGTACAATTTTTAATGTAAGTATACGTTATCTCAAACAAATAATACAATAATAAAAAGAGTATTGTCTCACATGAATTATGTTTATTAATTAAAAAATTAATCTAATTAAAAAATTGAATGATAAAAAAGAAGTAATTAAATAAAAATATTTTTAAAATAATAAAAACAAAAATTTCACCAAGATTAATACCACTTCACTCATCTAGTATAAACAATTAACGATTATCCCTGTGATAACTATGAACTTATGAAATTATTTTCGTAGCTAATTTAGAAACCCAAACATAAGCAAAATTTAACATTTTTTATTTCTTATGCATAATTAATTGTTGTATAGCTAGAAATTTGTCAAAAATAAACTCCTAATCCATCATATTCAAGTATTATAAATTCACTAACTTTCACTTGATCATTTTACGATAGAACATTATGTTCATAACATTTTAATTCTAAAAATAAATTTATCTAACAACAAGCTCATTTCAAAAATTTATAAAACTATAAACTCAAAATTAATTAATATTAGATAGATTTATACTTTTTCTTTTTCTTTTTTAAAATATATGATTTGACAATTTTATATGTCATAAAAATTTCAAATAGGTTTAACATGAACTTTGTAATTCTCATTATATTCAAAGCATAAAGACAATTCACTACAAGAAAATTAGTAATTAGTGATGGACAATTACCGACAGAAATGAAACCA
The DNA here is from genome assembly GCA_027563885.1 of Erythroxylum longipes. Taxonomy (NCBI): domain Eukaryota; kingdom Viridiplantae; phylum Streptophyta; class Magnoliopsida; order Malpighiales; family Erythroxylaceae; genus Erythroxylum; species Erythroxylum longipes. The sequence goes on along the minus strand of JAOQMS010000005.1, from coordinate 29,411,920 downwards.
TAGCAAATTACTGACAAAAAATCATGCTTCATGGGTAAAATTTTTGGGAAAATTTTCACTTTGCGACGAAAAAAATATCCATTCGTAAATATGGAGGAAAATCATCCCGGTAAATTTTTCGACAAAATATAGCGATGTAGAAAATTACCGTCGGTAAAGAAGGCGGGAATGCTTGGTGGAATAAATAAGTTTGGGATTTACCAATGGAAATTAGTTTGTCGGTAACTTCCATTGATAAACTTTATAGTAAACGTCATCGTTTGCTTCGAGTTCAACATTTTTTATAAAATGAAAATGAAGTTTTTCTGGTTTACCAACAGAAGATATAATAAAACCAAACGATGTCATTTTTGTATAATCTAAAACTACCACAACCCCCTTCCCCCTCCTCCAACAACTGGTACCATAGAGAAGCGGCCATAAACTGGAGAGTCTTGACTAATTTGAAAGATCATTTAATGTAGTTGAAATAACAGAAATTGGGGTTGGTTGATCAAGTAAGGGAAAATCAATGGAATTCATAGCTGTCTCAATCTTATTATTTATTATTATTTATTATTATTATTATTATTATTATTGTTGTTGTTGTTGTTGTTGTTGTTGTTTATTCTTGGAATATTTAAGAGCTAAGACCACTCTAATGCTCCTTTTCGCCATGCATAAACTGAACTAACAATTAGGATAAGCACAAAAATGAAAGCTTCTATAAATACAGATACCCCCAATACATTGAAACTCATTACCCATGGATAAAGAAAAACCATTTCAATATCAAAAACAACAAAAACTAGAGCAAACCGATTTTTTACTTCCCTCTGTTGTCGTCGCTGTCTCACTGTGCGTTCTCCTTGTCCCATCATCCTCGTCGTCCCACCGTCCTGGGCGTCCCAGCGTCGTCATCTTTGTCACTACCAAAGCCCCCCTCCTTCGTCTCTCGTGCCACCGCATCCTACCCCCATCCTTGTCGCATTTACTTTAGGTATGGAATCTATGGATCTTCTCTTCTTGGCATACACTACAATGTGTAAATTATATGGCAAACGATGATACGGTCCACAAAGTTAAGAGTAAATTATAGATTAGGAGCTTATTGATGGATTATAGATTCTTTCATATACATTATTATATGATTATAGTGAATCTAAGGTGAATGATGAATTAGAAATGACCAAATAAGGTATGAAAGAAATTTTGGATAATATAGGGTGTTAGATTGCAACACCTAAATGAGTTATAACATAGTGTAGTGGATTGCAGCACCTAAATGGGTTAAGAAGCTTAAAGAAACTGCAAGACAATGACTTATTCCTTACATTAAGAAGTTATGTATGAATTGTCCAATAAGGTGGAATTCAACATTAAAAATTTCTAACTCTATAATTAAGTACATTGATATGTTTAAGACAACTTATTTTTGTAAGCTTTGTTTGATGCCAAATGAGTAATGGGAGTTGGCAAAATAAAGTTGTGAGAAGCTGAAGGCATTTAATATTGTCATTTAGCTGTTTTATAGCACAAATATCTAAATCCTCACATTTTTTTTGTTAATAGGTGTGAGATTAGTATTATACATTGGTGTCATATTTTATGTTAGAAAAGTGGGAGAGAAGATGAAGAATTTATAAACTAAAATTTCTAAAACTTGTAATTTTGTAAAATTGTAAATAGAATTAATATTGATTTAATACTGACTTGAACTTTTACGGACAATTTTTATTAATACGATGTTAGGTTAAAATGAGGAAGATATATGTTAGCCGGTGTACAGCTAATGTCTTAAAATTGGATGAGAAATTTAACAATTAATATGATAGAGAATCAATGGAACAATTAATCCCAGTACGCACCAATTACGTGAGCCAATATTAAATTTTATTTTCAATAACTCATTCTACTTTCATGTTACTAAAGAGTAATGAGATTTGAATAGAGTCTAGGAAAAAGAGGTTGGTGTAATTGAAGTATAAACATCAAAGATGGGTGATAGACAACACCTACCTTTAATACATATAACATTAATTAATTAGAATGTCTTGGTCAAAAAAACAGGAATTTTTTGGTATAGGTTCATTGTGTTAATCAAAGATAGGTCATCCATAAATCGGACTAATTAAATAATCGTATTATATCAACACTTGGCTTGCATTATTGTCTTAGTTGAGTAAGCCAATATATGCAAGGATTTTTCATATGCTAGGTTTTGATTTTTTGTTGCTGTTTAAAATATTCTTGTAATCATTGATGAGTTTTTATGTTCTTCTTTAATAGTCTAATTATTTATGTTTGGGTTTTGTTTGAATCATTGATAAGTAGATGTATGATTACATAAGTATTTACTATATGTGAAATGAGTTTGAGATCTTATGGATAATTTGAGGGATAATAAACCCATGGGATGGTATATAGGTTGGAAACCTATTTTGTAGCTCCCATAAGGCTTATTAGTGAAAAATTCCATGAACCTAGGAGTCACAACAAGAATTTGCTTTCTTGATTCACAAGTGTAAATTATGCCACGTACTATAGTATTTAAATCAACTGTAGGTAATTAATCCAAACATAAATGCTTTAACTTCAAAGTGATTAATTCAAACTTAGTATTAACACAAGAAATTCATAGGTTTAATAGACTTGACAGTTCTTTACATAATAAATCTCTAGGATGGTATATAGGCTGGAAACTTATGATGCAGCTCCCATGAGACTTATCGGTAAAAAATTCTATGAGCCTAAGAGTCATAGTAAGAACTTGCTTTCTTGATTCATAGGTGTAAAAAATGCCAAGTACCATAGTATTGAAATCAATTGTAGGTGATTAATTCAAACATAAATACTTCAACTTTAATGTGATTAATTCAAATTTAGTATTAACACAAGAAATTTATAGGTTTAATAAACATAACAGTTCTTTGCATAAACCCTAGGATGGTATATAGGCTGGAAACCTGTGATGTAGGTCCCGTGAGGCTTATCAGTGAAAAATTCCATGAGCCTATGAGTCACAGCGAGAACTTGCTTTCTTGATTCGTTGGTGTAAACAATGCCAAGTACCATAGTATTGAAATCAATTATAGGTGATTAATTCAAACATAAATACTTTAACTTCAATGTGATTAATTCAAATTTAAATTCAATGTGATTAATTCAAACTTAGTATTAACACAAGAAATTCATAGGTTTAATAGACATGACAGTTCTTTGCATAATAAACCATAGGACGATATATAGGCTGGAAACCCATGATGCAACTCCCGTAAGGCTTATCGATGAGAAATTCCATGACCTAAGAGTCAGAGTGAGAATTGCTTTCTTGATTTATAAGTGTAAACAATGTTATGTACCATAGTATTGAAATAATTGTAGGTGATTAATTCAAACATAAATACTTAGGGGATGTTGTGTAAAGTTTAAATGTTCTGTAAACTTAGGGGATATGAAGGATACTAACTATGAAATAATTTTTTTAAATTAACAATTATGCATAACAGAGTAATGTTGATAGATCTTGGACGTATAGATGATTAACACCTGATGGTTTCATTAATCCTAAGTTTGTTAAGGGAATTGAAGCTTTTATTCATTATGCATGTTCTCAACCTGCATATATGGATGGCTCAAAGATCAGATGTCCATGTAAAAAGTGCAAACATATTTGTTTCCTTACTATTGATGAAGTGAATGGCCATTTATTAAGAAAATGGCTTGTTCCAAATTATTTTGAGTGGACACAACATGGGGAGTCATTGATTTATAGCACCTCAAGGTAATGAAGTAAACTCATCAGTAAATGTGGATAAGTTTAAAGGAAGGATTGGATTTAGATCAAATAATATGGGTGTAAATGAAAATCCTTCCATGCAAATGGTTTATGATGTAGCCAGTTATACCTTTCACGAAAATATAGAAAATCTTAAAGAAGAACTAAACTCACATGCAAAACAATTTTCTGACTTACTACACTTAGTTGACCGAGAATTATAGCCAAATTATGAGACAATGACTAAATTGTCTTCAATTGCTCAAATATTGAATATAAAGTCTAAAGTCCATATTTCTAATCATAGTTTTGATAAAATTTCTAGATGGTATAATGATTCATTGCCTTTTGATCATACAATGGTTGATAGGTTTACAATATGAAGAAATTTATTAGGGGTTTTGGTTTGCATATTAAAAAATATTTATTGCTACAAATTAGGATGTACGTTGTATTAGGAAGATGATGTGGAATTACAAGAGTGACACTTTTATGGTCAATCTAGGTTCAAGCCTAGAAAATGTTCCATGAAACAGAAATTAGTACTCTGGAAGCAAATGTATTATTTCTCGCTAACTCCAAGACTTCAAAGACTATATACTTATGATGTTACTGCATCTCACATGAGATGGAATAATGAACACAAATAAGAAGATGGAATAATGATTCATCCATCAGATGCACTAGCATGGAAACATTTCAATAACACCCATTGTGAGTTTGCAGCTGAAAGTTGAAATATTAGGTTGCGATTGTCGACGGATAGATTCCAACCTTTTGGTCAATCTGACCAATAATATTCATCATGGACAATCATAATTACTCTTTATAATTTACCTCTATGGATGTGTATGAAAGAGGGATATATGTTCTTGACAGTGATTGTGCCAGGGCCTACAAATCCAAAGCATAAAATTGATGTATTCTTGCAACTGTTAATATCTGAATTGTAGCATCTTTGGGAATATGGTGTGGAGACATATGATATGTCTTTGAAACAAAATTTGGTGTTGAGAACAGCTTTGATGTGGACTACTAGTGATTTTCTGACATATGCTATGTTGTCTAGATAGAGCACAACAGGGAAATTGGCTTATCCTTATTATGACAATGATCCTGATGCGTTTTATCTTCCAAACAGGGCAAAACATGTTAATTTGATAACCACAAGAAATTTGTTCCTCCAAATCATCCATTTTGATGTAATAAACTTAAGATAGGATGGTACAAACACCTTATCCCCTTCACAAAGCTAGTGAAGATATATTACAGGAGATTGATGAATTAAGATTGTTAAAAGTTACAGAATTTGAAGCTGATGAAGTTAGTACAAGCATTAGTAAAAACTTTTGTTGGAGAAGACGAAGCATCTTTTGGGATTTGCAATATTATAAAACTAATTTGATACGTCTTAATCTAGATATGATACATATTTAAAAAATATTTTTTGACAATTTGTTCAATACCATAATGGACATTAAAGGGAGGACAAAAGACAATACAAAATCACGAGCTGATTTGAAACATTTTTGTAAAAGGGATGAGTTAGATAAAGATCTTCGAATCGGTAAATATCCAAAAGCATGTTACACTTTGGACAAAAAATAAAAGAAAATTTTGTGTGAATAGTTGAAAAGTCTAAAGTTTCCCGATGGTTATGGTTCAAACTTGGCAATGTGTGTTGACATGAGGAAGTACAGATTATTTGGGATGAAAAGTCATGATTGTCATGTGTTTATATAAAGGTTAATTTCAATTGTGGGAGTTGCTACCGAATAAGGTCTGGTAAGCTATAACAGAATTAAGTTTTTTTCAAAAACTTAACATTATTTGAAATAAAGTTGGCTGAAATGGAAAAACTAGAAAGGAAAATTCCAGTAATTTTGTGCAAATTAGAAGGGAGTTTCCCTCTAAACTTCTTTGAATATATGGAGCATCTACCTATGCATTTAACATATGAGGCTAAACTTGCTAGTCCAGTTTAACATTGATGGATGTATCCGTTTAAGAGGTAATTACAGTTAATATTTAAATTGAAGTAATAACATTTTTAATAACATAATTGTAATAACCATATTCGCTAATGTAGGTATTTGCATCCCTTGAAGAAAAATGTCAAAAACAAGGCTAGAGTTAAAAGTTTGATATGTAATGCTTATTTAGTGGAGGAAGCAAATACATTTTGTTCACATTATTTTGAGCTGCATGTACACACAAAAGAAATAAAAGTTCCTCGTAATGATAACGGGGGAGGAACAGGTGATGCTGATGGTAACTTATCCATTTTCACATATCCTGGATGAACATATGGACATTCAACAAGAAGAATGTTAACAGAGGAAGGAATAGAGGCTGCCCATGGTTATATTTTATTGAACTGTTAAGAGGTTCAACCTTTCATGTAGTAAGTTGTAGTTGATTTTGAAATTGATTATTTAGGTTTTGAAAGTTAGTGTTATTTACATCTAAAATACATAATAATGTTTTTAGATTATATGAAGAATGGTTACTCGAGCTAATGCCCTAGAAAACACAAGATGATATCAATAAAGAAGTTGAAAGACAGTTTCCTCGATGGCTTGATAAATACGTAAGTTTTCACTTACAATTATTAAAATGATTGAATTATAAGATTAAAGTGTTCAAATGACACTATATTATTTAATACGATAATTTCTCTTATGTAGGATTTAGAAAATCCAATAGAGAATAAGTTCATATGTAATCTTGCAAAAGGACCTTTGTGAACAGTTAAATCATATCCGATGTATTTCGTTAATGGATACAAATATCATGTTCATACCATGGCAACAGTAAATAGTGGGGTTTGCATACAGGGAGAATTGATGGATTATTATGGTAAAATTATGGAGATACTTGAAATTGAGTACCCTGCATTGCTAATAAAGCGGAGTGTGATATTTAAGTGTGACTGGTTTAATCCAACTCCTAATGTTGGTATAAAAGTGTATAACCGATATAATCTAGTTGAAATTAACCAACGAAGAAGATTTAGACAATTTGAACCTTTTTTGTTGACAATGCAAAGTGTATTATGTCTTTTTTCCTAGCTTACGATGAGACAAGTTAGACCGGTTGGTCGTTTACAAAGTTAAACCTAGAGGTGTTTTTAAATCACATGAAAAAGGAGAATAGAGAATTGAAAGTGAAGCGTTTCAAGAATATGTTTATGAAACAAATGTATCTGTTATGTATGACGAGAATGAACCTTTGAACGACCCAAATAATGAATATGTTGAAATTTCATTTGGAGAGGATGAGGAGGGAGAGAGATTTGAAGAAGAGTCCGAGTTTGATTCTAATTCTTCAAAAAGAAGAAGAAGAAGATGATTTTTATTTACAATTAAGTGCTGATAGCCATTAATTTATGTTGTAATAGAATATTATATTTAATAAATCAATTATTGAATCACATATATTGTTATATATTGAATTGAAATTGTTATATTTCTATTAAAATATGCCACCAAAGAGAAAACAGGGTATAATGCGATCAAGATTCAGACCACGATTTGGATCCAGTTACTTTCCAATTGAGGCATCACATTTTACAGCTGCAACAGAATCAGATGTTGTACCTCCAGCTACTACACATGTAGATGAGGCATCACCTTCCGTACCTATTGCTACACCATATAACAACTTAACACCATCCACCACCCCTATACCGACAGAGATATCAGGGCTAAACGTTGCGGATGAAGGAGGCGGCCTCCAGTTTAGAGCTGAGGAAGTTGATGGAACAACTTACATCATAATTGTCAACAATTTGTAAGTGAAAATACATGAAACACCATATGTTAATATTGAGTTATAGATTTAAAATTTAAAATGATATAAAATTGCTTTTATATTAGGTTGATTCCTTCTGGACCGTGCTCAAGAAACATGACATCCAAGTTCAAGGAAAAGATTGATCTTGAGGGTTATATATGGAAGAATATCTCTCAGGCGACAAAGGATTTTTATTATCAGGAGTTTGAGGTACAAATTTTTTTTGTATATTTTTATAATTAATTTTTATACATTAATTAGATAAATATTGTAGGTTATAAGTACTTATTATATTTTTTCCTTTTGTTCAGAAAGAATATTTTTGGGATTCTAAATTTGACGCTGTTATTTATAAAGTATGAGATAGACGAGCTTGTACACGTTATAGAGATTTTGTTGGTGTGATACACAAGCCTAATGTACGACCTCTTTATATTTCTGAAGAAATATAGAGTCGTTGGTAGCAGTATTGGACATCACCCGGGGCAATGTCCATTTCATGATGTGATTCTACCAACATATGTGGAGGACTGGGGGGAGAGAGTCTTCCTGTATATATTGGAGGATTTATTACCCACTACAAGCATACAGAGAGACTTGTAAGTATCTACACTTTATACTTATATTTTAATTTTTTACTTTGATATATTTCAATTTAATTTGATTTGGGAATTTGGGAATGAAAATATGTGTATTATGGTGAATGATAATGTTATAAATGTCTAATTCCATATATGGTTGTATTGTTGAGTTACTTTCTTTGTTCAATAGGGGTAAATATTATAAAAATAGAGAAAATTCTGCCGAATTTTTTGTTATTTGTAGTTCACTTATAACATTTTAATCTGATGCAGGAAAAGTCTATGGCCAGGAAACCTACACCCCGTCAATTCTTTTTTCACACTTACATTAAGAAGTATGACAGTGTAACCTTCGTCAACACCAGATGTAGAGAACTAAATGTATGTGAAATTTATGCTTTAATATTAATGCTTAATAATTATTACTTATTAACATAAACATTGCCTTTTGATAGGACTAAATACAAGAAAGCATTCAACGACAGTCTCAGCAATCTGAAGATGTTGATGAGAGTCAAACATATCTTCATGCAGTGGGTGGTAGGGACAGTCGTGGAAGGATCTTCGGCTTAGGTTCATTTGTGAACATATGTTATTCACAATCCTCTATATCCAATATAGCAGTATCTCGTAGACGGTCTACATCCAATGAAGTCTATGAGCTTCGGAGCACAGTACAGGCACTGACAACTTAGTTGCAACAGTAGATGAAGTAAATAGCCTAGCTCTGTAATGAGATGGATGAGTTGAAGGGGAAGGGCAACACCTGATCGCAGCATTCAGAGCATCCGCATTTACTAAATGAATAGCATAGTTGTAGTCATTTTATATGAAATTTAACTTATTGTTGTAGATAATAATTTTTTATTATCAATTAAGATAATTTTACTTTATATCATCAATCAACTTTCTGTTTTACCAAATTAAATGTAGAAACAAATCAAAATATTATCAACAGATCATTGTATAAATTATACATCAATCATAAGATTATCAAATAAAATTAAATGCAGTGAAATTTTTTAAAAAAACAATATCACTAACTTTACCGACACAAAAAGAAAATATGTCAGTACAAAGCAACAAATTTATCGACAGACCACTAAAATATGTTAGTAAAATGTAGTGAATTTACCGACAGACAACTAAAATCTATTGGTTGCAATGAATTTACCGATGGACCACTAAGATCCATTGGTAAAATTAGTCATGAATTTATTGAAGGGATTGGGAAATTCGTCGGTAACATTATCAACGACTAAACCTTGTTTATCGCTATATTTATCGACTGAACACAACCTTCTGTTGCTAAATTTATCGACAATATAAAAATTACCATCACTAAACATAGCAACGAAATAAAAAATCTCTGTTGGTAAATTAACGATGAAATATTTGTACCTTGTTGCCAATTATTACCTACGGTCGTTTCTCTGACAACTATTTACGTCGATAAATTTTGTCGCTAACATAGTTTGTCGACAGAAAACCTTCACATTCCATCGTTAATGTCTGTCGCTAAAACTCATTTTTCTTGTAGTGATTGAATTTTTAGTGAATATAGATTTATCAAGGTTATTTTTTTAGGTCAAGCTTTGGCGATGATTTTGTCAAAGGATCAACATTTGAAGTCAATTTTGAAAATCATCGTAAAAGGATCAAAATTTGGCTTAATGACCCTTTGACAGGCACCCTTAGTGAACTTTTGGCGATGATTTGGAAAAACGTTGCCCAAAAGTGACCCATAATCGTCCCCAAATGTTCAACCTTTGAGAGGATAACCCTCAGTAACCTTTTGGCGATGATTTTATCTAAAAATATCAAATTAAGATATTTGTATCCTTTCAAAGTAAGGAACAATGGAATATATGTTTAGAATAGATTCCATTTTTAGAAAGTTGAAATAGCATTATGTCGTTGAAAGGTTCTATACATCTGCCCTTTTTCAACACATTTCTTTAGACAAAGACTATATTTTTTCTCTCTTTTTGGATGGTAAATATTTATTAGAACATGGAGTGTGAATCAAACCTATGTTTGAATGGAAATCGAGGATTTTGGCAACAATTTTGGATCACTTTTGACAATGATTTTGCAAATTGTAGCTAAAAACTTCAGTAATTGAAAGTTGCACTTTTAACTATGGTTTTTTAAATCATAGCTAAAAGTTAAACTTTTAACTTCTTTTGGATAAAAAAATATTTTTATAACCAAAAGGTTTTAGCTACGAAATAATTTTCAGAGCTAAAGGTATATTCATAGTTTCAGCTACAAAAATGACGTTGATTTGTATGCTTAAAATGACGTCATTTTTGTCATATTAAAATCCTAATTATGAAGTAGCCAACGATTTTGTCTATGTCATATTCTCACGTTCCAGAAGTTATACCAGCGGTCCATCTTCATCTCTAGCTTTGTCTTCGTCCACACAAGGGTTCTTGTTCTCCAAGTAATTCATCCATCTTTTTACTTTATCTTATTAATAGACAACAATATTTTGTGTTTGTTTGGTGCCCTTTCAGATGACCATGAATGACATTGCTTAATTTCAACATTGAAGAGTTATTCTCCACAAGATTGTTCCTCTTTATTGTCAACACATAATAGTTTTGGAATATAACTTTTCTTTTCTCTTGTTTCACGAGTTTATCATCTTCCTTCTTATTATCGTGGCAATTAGTCTTAATAGAGGTTTTCTTTGCATTAATTTTCTATTTTATTAATTGTTTTCATTTTGTTTATTGGTAGTTCCTCTTTTACTATAGATAACTTTTTGAGATTAAATTGAATTTATTAGGATTCTAAACAAATGTAATTGCAGTTTTTCTCATTCTGGAAAATGAACTGGCATTTATACACTATTTGCTATATAATGCAAGTGTTCCACAATACTTAAGGATTAAAACATCTAGAGAAGCACTTTTTAACTTCATGATTTAAATAAATTTGATTGGATATATTCTCCGGAACTATAAAATTTTCCTAGAAACTGGAACTACACTCTCTAGAACTATAACTAACTACTCTTTAGTTGGTTAATCCATATCTCTACCATTGCTAATACACCTTTAAATGCATTAAGCTTTATGAAATACTATTAACTATTTCACTCGAACACTAGGAAGATCATGTAAGTCTCTTTTGAGCATCCAATTTAACCCCCTCTACCTAAGAGATGATTTACTCATAAACAGACTCTCTCGAGTCTTCATATGTTAATTATTAAAACTAATAAAAGATAAAATATTTCATATGATCAATTAAATCAAATCATTTCATAACAAAAAAACCATTAGGTTTTCTCTATATAAACATAGAAAAGTGTTTAGTCATAACACTTGTTCAAAATAATATAATTAAAATACAAAATTAGAGAAAATATGGTATAAATAAATCTAGATGAAATGCCCATTTTTTAAAAAAACTTGATCAATTAAGTTGATTTTTATATTTTGATTCCACACAAAAAAATAGAATAGAATTTATTTCCCAAGGGATGGGGAAACCTACTAATGGCTAACTCTAGCTTTTAAAAAGAAAAGGTTGTTCAATATGTATTTTATTCGAACGATGACTTATAACTTTAAATATATTTTACTCTACCTAGGACACGATCTAAGGCACATTCATAAGCCATGTCATAGACCTTATTAATTCCTCAAGGAGATAGACATAGACTTTTAGCACAACCATGCCTTCAAGCCATGGATCTTTCTATTTCTTTGAGATTAATACATTACCTTTGGCATAACCATGTCTCTAAATTGTAGATTTTCTATGAATTAGGCCACATCACTTGTTGTACTTGATTTCTTTAAGCCACATGATAACACACAAAAGAGGGCCAAATCGTGTTCCTCTAAAAATTGTGAATTTTTAAAAATAATTTTGCTTGAAATGACCTATAATTCTTGTATAGTATCATCCTAAGGTCAATTTTATAAAATTACTTAAAACAAATAAAAATAAGAAAGAAACGGTAATTTGACATTAAAATTAAGCGACTTAAGACAATATTGCATATTTCATGTATGTCAAATATCCCCACACCTATATTTTTGCTTATCCTAAAAAAATTGGTTCCATTACACTTAACTTGAGAGTTTATATAAGTGAGAAGCTCTACCATCTTTCTAATTCCTCCCTTCTCCATTATCATGCTCCATTACCCCTTTTCATGTTCTACTTTTCCTTTAACCATTGCTTAACTTATTCTTTCTTTGTTTTCTTTGTTTTTTGGCAATCTCACTTCTGCTCCCCCAGCTAGAACTTTTGCCTTCTTGCTCTATTAGTTTTGTCCCTTGGGTGAAGATATTTTTGTTGTCTTAAAAGGCAGTTCTATCCTTTCATAAGATATACTTTTCCACCCTCCCTTCTTGTTACCATATTTGGAACAAATTTTTAAAAGTTGACTAAGTGCTATATTCAGCCTTTGCCTTTTAGGCTTATGGATTTCAATATGTTTGCTCCTTATAATGGGAAATCCCATTTGTGTATAGGTTCTCAATTTGCTCCTTCTGCTTTCAGGGTTAGGGTGGATCCCCCAAAAGTAAGGCATTAGAATATTATCCTCCTAAAACTATTGAGGGACGCGTTATGATGTCCCCTAAAAATAAGATTCTTAAAAATGAAGTAAGGAGCTAGGCAACAAAGCTTGTTGGCTTTTTTCTAGGCAAATATGCTTCCTTCTCAAACATAAAAGTATTGGTGGTGAAACAATAGAAAGGAAATTGACTCAAGGAGGTCTTATTATCAAAGGGAAACATGGTCTCTTTCAAATTTGACACTAGTAATAGTGTAAAGAATATTTTAGGTGATGGTCTATGGCATATTCAAAATAGTCCTCTCTTTTTATAATTCTAGAAATTGGGGATATACTTCGAAAATATTAAAAGTACTAGTGTCATAATTTAGACCACCTTACATGGTACCTTTAGATTATTAATATACTAAAGGCTTCAGCATGCTTGGCTCAAAGAAGTAGAGTAGGATATGTGGGACTTTGTATGAGTGTGGACCTAGGGAAAGAGCTTTTTTAAAACCATACCTATTTTGAGAATTAATAAAGCTGAGTCCCTTTTAGAAGATTTTGCAAATGTGGCTTCCGAATGGAGACCATCATTAAAAGAATAAGGGAAGCAATGGAGAGCCATTGGCACAATTTTTGTGAGAAAGGATTATGAAGAACTGATGGTCTTAGACAAAATGATTGAAGAGGTAGGAAATGTTACAAATTTAAACCCTTGTTAAGGGACTGTTATGGATATTAATTCAATGGTGGTAGAAATTAGTTCTAATAAAGTAGTTAGTGATAAGGGGTCTACTGTCCTAATGACCCATGAAATACAAACAACTAAAGAGGTGAAGAAGGTCCCTAAAGCTCCTTATTCCCCTCAAAGGAATGAGGCCCTAGCCCCTTTTGCTCAAATGATACAACTTTTATAGCCTCAATTTACCAGAATGATGAATTTTAGACTAATAGTTGAAAGAAATATGGTAGGAAGAATAGTTAAAAATCCCTTTTAATATCAATAATCTTATGGAATTTAAGAGGGATTAACAATCCTTGTAATCAACAACTGTTAAAGGATTTTGTTCTAGATAATAAGCTTAGGTTGATAGGTATTTTGGAGACCAAATTAAGCTAGGAAAATTTCTCTTATTGAAGGTTTTTGAGGGACAAATGGCCTATGTTTTCTAACCATCAATATCATCACTTTGATTGTGTTGTCACTACTTTTCACAATAGCTTAGTAAAAGTTTAACTAATTTAATCTAGTAACCATTTAGTGCATTTGGAGGTCTTTTTTCGTAAGGAAAATACTAAGTTACTAGTTTCCTTAGTTTATGGATCAAATTCCTTATTTTAGAGGAACTTGCAATAGGAGAGATTATGGTGAATACACACTCATATTAATGACTTATAGTTAATACTAGGGGATTTAAACAACACCTTTTTCCCTTATAATGTTAAGAGAAATGTGTCCTTAAAGAACTTCATAACTTATTTCAAAAATGATTGGAAAAGAATAGGGGTTACAAATTTAAAGCATGAGGGCTTCTCATTTACATAAGGTAATAAACAAAATAGTAGATATCATATTATAAAGAGACTTATATGGATTTGTCAATGGTAAATGGCTTGCAAAATTTCCTAAGAATAAAGCTATGGCTTTAAAGTCATCATTTTCTAACCACTCTCCAATAATAGTGCAAAACATGTTTAAGAGAAGGAATAGACATTTTCCTTTTAGATCTAATAAATTTTGGGCTAAAGCAGAAAGGTTCCTTAAGGCAATTATGAATGGACTATCACATAACTTTATTAGTTACAAATCTTTTATCTATGTGAAAAAGCTAAGAGAAAATAAAAGAAGAGCTGAAGAAGTTGAATTATAAAAATTGGGTTAGCATTCTAAATAATGTTAAGTATATAGAAAGTAATCCAAGTAAGATTCAATAGGAAATGGAAAAGGACCTTAGTTTCATGGTTCTCACTAATAAAGAAAAATAGATACTTAATGAAAATGCTAAAGTTGTAGCAACTCACATCTTTTTGATCTAATAGAGGGTTTAGAGATCAATGGATTAAAGATTATGATAAAATATCTAAATTCTTCTTTAACTCATTCTATGGAAGAAGGATACAAATAGAATTGATTTTATCTTTTAACCTTTAGGGTCCTTATAGCTTCCCAAAAGGATATCAAGGAAAGAGAAATCTCTTTCTTCAAAGGAACCATAGGTACCCTAGCTTAAAGCTATTCATCTGTACCTCTCTTGAAATCATTCATTGATATCCATTTATTTGATAAAGATATAAAAGTTTTGATCAAACCCGTGAATGCTTAAAAGAAATAGAGAGTGGTGTTTGAGATGAGCCATGAGAAATCCACTAGGCCTGATAGGCTGAATGGTTACTCTATCAAAAGGCTTAGCCTTTCATCAAAATTATGGTGACTGAAGCTGCTCTAGAATTCTTTGAAAGAGGTAAGATTCTTAAAGAAATCAATAAAACCTTCTTATACTTGATTCCTAAATTTCCTAATCCCAAAACCTTTAATAATTTCAAACCCATTTTGTATTGTAATTTTATCTATAAAATAATTGCATCTACAAAGAATAAAGTGTTTGAAGCTTATTATTAGTCACTCAAAAGGTGCTTTCATTAATGGAAGGCTAATTATAAACAATGTACGAATTGCTCAAGAGGTGTTTAAAGGTTATTCAAAAAGAAATGGCCTTCAAATTTGTGCAATTAAGATTGATTTCCAAAAGATACAATTAGCTGGAATTTTATCAACCACCAACTAGAAGCCTTTGCATTACCTATGAAATTTCGATCCTTGATAAATATTTTCATATCTACAACTTCGTTTAGTGTTTTATCAATTGTTAACCATACTATATATTCTATGGAGCAAGGGGATTAAAGCAAGGAGATCCACTATTTCCATATATCTTTATTCTTTACATGGAAGTTGTCATAAGGCTGACTAAAAATAATGTTACTTCCAATCGTGGCTTTAAATTCCTTAGCAGGTATAAGAAGTTGGTTTTGTTTCTTTATTGTTTTCAAATGATCTAGTACTATTTTCATGATTCCTTAATTATTCTACTTATTGCTTCTTTGAAAATCTTTAAGAAGATGTCAAGATTAGAGATCAATAGAAACAAAAGCCAGATGATCATCTCAAAGAGTGCACAATTGATTATGGCATGTTTCAAAGTATTATTGGTTTTCTAATCATGACTCAAACTTTATATACCTAGGGCTACCCATTTTTATAAAACTTATGTTTAGAGATTGCATTCCCCCTGTTGAGAAGATTTAAAGAGGGCTCAAATGTTGGTGCAATAAGTCATTGTCTGTTGCAAGAAGAGTATAACTAATTAAATCACTTCTAAACTCACTCAAAGTGTATTGGCCCAAAAGGGGTGATCAAGGCCATTTAAAAGATGATGATAAGACTCTTGTGGGCTAGAGGGAAGGAGGGTAAGTTTTTCTCTAAAGTGGATATAATGTAACATCCCGTTTCCGTATAACGGGTTGAATTATAGAAACAGGAACACGTGAGAAATTAGGAAAAACACCTCTCATGCTCATGCATTTGTGAATAAGTGATCTTGCACATGAAAAATACCTGTACATGCATTCATGACA
>JAOQMS010000005.1:29374575-29393467 GCA_027563885.1 Erythroxylum longipes | reverse complement strand
ATCATATACATCTAAATATGTACAAGATAAAGAATGCCTTTAAATAATTTGTCACTAAAATACAACCAAAACGATTGGCTGTAGGGCATAAACCAACAATCTTTTAATTGAGAATCAACATGTAGGGGTATACTTAATTTTGCACATATTCTATTTTTGAATCTTGAATGTGTTGGTAGGGGTGCTCACAAATGCACTTGTGTTACTGGTCGAGATCCTGCACTTCTGGAGTCTCCAACTAAACCAAAGTGGTCTTCCAATGGTTTTAACACACAATTTTGTTAATGTAAGAGAAAAATGTGTGCTAGAGAGCAATTTGCTGGTATAATTAAAGTTGGTCTTCCATTATGTAATATTCATAAACTAAATGTCACTTGAAGACCAATTATTTGGTGCTAATGACGTAATCCTATAAGCAAGGTGTGTTTAGTTCCAAATTAAAAGAAAATTAGTAGATGCAAGTAAATGTTTGTTCTATGAAGTTTCTTTATTCTACCTAGTAGGCTTAGGATCACAACATGTTATCTTCCTTGGGTTGCTTTAAGATTTTCTGCCTAGATTCAAGTCAAGTGTCAAATACCATAATTTTTGTAGTTGTTATATTCTTTTTAATTTATATCAAATTTTGTAGTTGTTATATTCTTTACTAAAATATTATAACGAAATTTACTTAGTTTTTCCTTCCTAATTTTATTAATCCAATTTAAATATTCACCTATTATATCTTTTGCTCTATCCTTTTATAAAATTTTGTCTTGCATCATACATTTCTAACGTTTTCCTCCAAATTCTAACTTTAACAATATTTACTTATACATCTTAATCATTCAACGTACTCTTTAATTCTAAAAAATAACTGGGCATTATATGTTTCTAAATTTCCACTACGCACTTGCCCAATGACTACTTGCTAGTACACATATATATAGATCCAAGCCGGATAGATGTCATGTAAATTAAGCTCATTATTAAATATTAATACTATATTAATTAATTAATTAATTAATTAATTCTACCTTCAAAATATTATATACAATTAAAATTTGCATTATTAGTTTATGGAAATTATAACAAACAATTGATATTATTGTCCTAGAATTTGAAGATTGTTTGTGCCATGGAATTGAGCAGATACGTCTGACTGAATTATGAGGTTGGTGTTACATTTGTTTTGTACCGGAATGGAGTGGATTAAAATTTCTTTCTTGTAATTTAAAAAAAATTATTCTTAAAATTAAAAAAATTCATCCTAATATCTAGATTTTAAAAAAGTTTTCTTTTAGACTTAAGATGAAAATAAAAATAAAACATATATCAATACTATTTAAACGACAATTCAACATAGTTCTTAGGCTTGATAATTAGGTCAGGCTTGAGTTGACCTGACCTTATTTTTTTGGGGGTCTAAGTCAGGTTGGCTCGAAGCCCAATGAACAATGAAAAAATGCAACTGTTTTTATTTTTTGAATAAATAATAGGTACAATTGAGCTGGTTGGAGTTTGGTCGAGTCTTACCTTTTCTTATTTTTAATAGTTATTAAATTAAAATTAAAATAATTAAATTTAATGTAAATAAATAATTATTAATTTAAATCAAATTTAACTTTTTTTAATTATATTTAAAAGTTAATTTGAATTATTATATTAATAATATTTGATTGGTCATACCGTATTTATTTTTTTGTTATTTTGTAAACTAAATTAACGTAAGAGATTTAAAGTTAAAATTTTAAAAAAATTAGAAAATTTTAAATATAAAAGAATTTCTAAAATTTCAAATATTTATCTTTTATCATTTAGAGCAATAAAACGGTCAAGCATTATTTTTCTTCTTCTTCCTATAATAGGAAAAGAAATTAACTCCATTAATTTGTCTGTATAAATAACAAAAGCTACAATAAACAAATGTACCCTCTCTCTCTCTCTCTCGTTGTTTGTCCCTCTCTCGTAGTCAGTTCCCTCTGGAGATCCCCCAGAAAGTTCTCAACTGGGTAACTCTCCTTTTTCTTCTCCTCTTTTAATCTTTCCTTAAGCTCTGATTTTTCTGATGACTTTAGGGTTTCCTGTGATTTGCGTTGTGGACGTTAATTCCTAGTTTTTTTAATCCTTATTATTGGAATACACAATCTGGGTTTTGTTTCTTCTTCCGTTTCTTGTGGATTATGACTTCTGTCTCTCTTTTTTCTTTTAATTTTTCAGGCATTATATTCTAAGTTTATCATCGGTGAAACTTAGCTCGGGATTTTTTAATGCTGATAAGGTACTTGTATCTTCTCTCTCTGACCGTAGATAAAATCTGAAGCTTTAATAACACACTAAAAAAAAAAAAAGCTCTTTTCTTTAAAACACTTGCTGGGTTCTTTTTCTTTTCCATCAAATATTGTATATTCCTCGCTGTGGCTAAATGTTTCATGGCTTTTCTTTTCTTTTTTTTAATTTTTAGGTAGGCAGACGTCATAAATTTTGTCAAGTTAAAATATTGGTTCTTTTCCTGGAAGAATTCGTTTAACTCTCTAATTATGATTACCAAGTTGATATTTATGAAATATATGAACTGGGTTGATATCTATGTTTAAGAGTTAAGATTTGGTTTGCTCCATAAGGCGGATATGTATTTAACAAAAGTTTTTGCGGCTGCTAATATCAATCGTCTCTTTTGAAGGTTGTTTTGGTTTCTTTTCAGAATCTCTTTGTAAGACGAGGTTTATCCCATGTGTGAAACTTGATTTGATTCTGACCCTTTGATTGCGGCTTCCACCAGAACTTGTTTTTATGTTCTTTTCATTGATGTCATGTCAAGGTCTCAACATATCTATTAACCTGGGAAACGGTAATTTGATTGCTGCGAGATGGAATTAGTTTTTTAATTCTCTTTGTTGCATGTTACCCACCTTTCTGGGTTCATGTTTCTTGTGGTCAACTTTTTTGGATTATCTACTATCTTGTGGTGTTAAGAAATAATTTTTTATTGTCAAGTTTGGACAAGTTGTAAAAGGAGTAGCATCTTGTGTGTATGTGATTATGCTCTATTCTTTTGCTAAATAAAGGAATGACTTCCCTCGTAGATTTATCTGACTATTTAAATGATTTCATGGATGAATATACTATTTAGATAGGGGGATTTAAGGTAATTTAGAACCTGTGGTGGATGAGATTGAATTGGATAATCTGTTTTGGAGGAATTTCTTATGCATTGTTATAGAAAAAAGCATATTTTGGAATATCTTATTATGTTTGAATTAGTATAGCATGCCAGTTAAACATGCCGAATGTAGAAACGGAACACTAGCCTTATGACTTTTCACTTTCATTTTCTTCTTTTATATATCTTTTGGGGTTCAGCAGGCATGCTGCATTTACTAATATTACTTTTTGATCACTGTCTTTGTACGTCATAAAGGCCTTTGGTTTTGTTATTTAATGTAGAAGATCCAGGGTAGTTTCATCAAGTGCCGGATTCATGTAGAAGGAAATTTAAATTTTCTTTTTCCTGATGTGACATCAAGCTGTATTATTTCAGGAAAGAATCCCTTTGGGTGGATATTATTTATGCATGAGAACTTATGTAGAAATATATCCAATATTATGCATTCTCAGTACCTTCAAGAACTTTATTCATGTGGGACTGTTGGTAGTTTAGGTTTTAAAGATTTTCTCAAAGTATGTATCATGTCTAATGTGTAGGATAAATTGATTTAGAATGCTAAGCCTAAGAAAATTTGCCCCAAGGGACTATATCTGTCTGAGGGTGGCATTAAGCCATTCTTATATGAGGCTCTGAGATCAGACAGTTTTACTGGCTTATATTTTGATTTCTATAACAAAATGATGTTAACTTGCATCCCAGATTTCAAATTATCCAAAATGTTAATCACTAAACAGTTTTTGAGTAGAAAACAAGAATGTCAAACTCATGTTATCTTGGAATAAGATATAAATCTTCAGTCTGAAACCTAGTGAATTTTCAATAAAACTTATTCTTGCAAAAATGTCTATTAGCGATAAAATCTTGTCTGATGAATGCAACTCTAATGCAAGAGTCAGAGTTTGGTCAATTTTGTGGGTCATATTTTCATTTCTAGAAGCAAATTATTGTTGTAAAGGGTTCAAGATTTCTAGTTATCCAAAAGGTTTACAGCGTCTTGCAATAAAAAACAAGAACCTTGATGCCTTAATGGATGTAGATTAATAAATGACTCCACAATGTGAAGCTATACCAAGCAAAAAATTGGCTATTGCAAACTTTTTTATAAAACTAAGGGAAACAAAAAAATATTATGGCCATCTTCTTTTTCACCCAATTTTAATAAGATTCTGATTTATATCTAACTACAGAAGATGATAGAAGCCCCTACTGGTTTCATGCTAAATCTTTAAGAAACTGTGATATATATATATATGCATATAGAGAGAGAGATAGAGAGAGATAGGTAGATAGATATTGGTTTTAGTGGTTGCTCTATTAAGGTATTTTGCGAGTTCATTAAACCATAAAACTGTTGTGAAATTCTCATGCTCAGTGGCGAGAAGAATGTATGCTGCTTTTCTAGTCCTTCAGTTAGGTTTTTAGAATGGACTAATCTCACATATTAACATTGACCAGGGCACTTCATTTCTATTTTTTTTTCCTCTTGATAAGTTCATGTGATCTCGACTCTTTTCTCAAAGTCCATTGGTCCCTCATGTACGGTTTTAGGTGGAATATGCTGTTTGATTAAGATCTGTTTGCAAACAACTCAAGGTTTACTGGTTTCCCTTTGCAATAGAAACTGCTTGTTAAGGCTCGTGTATTTTATCCTTGGTAATGTGCATCCTTGTTCTTATCTGCAAATGGTGATTCTAATCACTCTATTCCAACAGATTCTAATGCGTTCTATTGAACATATTTCCTTTGAAGCAGGGGAAATTAGTGAAATGGGACAAAGAAACATGATATGCTCTAATCAAATGATTGATATAGAGATGAATCAGCGTAACCGTGGTTATTTACGTCCTGAACCTTGCATCTTTTTAGGAGGCTTGCCAAATCTTCCTCAACCTGATATTCAGACAATAATAACAACTACAGGCAATTCAACCAATCTTAGTTCTCATAATCAACCAGAATGTTATGATGTTGCTATGTTCTATGGGGTGCCACAATACCAAGGGGTTCAGCATCACTCACATCATCATCCACCAAATCCTGATTTAGGTGTTGCTTCTGGAGCCAACTTCTACGTTCCTTACATGGCCCAGCCTTCAGATATTCCTCAAAGTCACAGATGCTGTGATCAGTTGTCATCTTCCAGCAGTTATGGAGTTATTGGAGTTCCTGCTGATCACCATATAGATAATGTGAGAGGTGCATACAAAAGAAAGAATGCTGATTGCAACCTTGGGAATTTTCAGTTCTCCAATGCA
This sequence comes from Erythroxylum longipes, assembly GCA_027563885.1. Lineage (NCBI taxonomy): Eukaryota > Viridiplantae > Streptophyta > Magnoliopsida > Malpighiales > Erythroxylaceae > Erythroxylum > Erythroxylum longipes. The sequence goes on along the minus strand of JAOQMS010000005.1, from coordinate 29,388,064 downwards.
TTCTTGAGCTCAGGTACTTCAGTGTCCCCAGTAAGTGCAAGACATCCTGATGGGATTGCTCTAGTGGATGCTGCAAGTTTCACACTGCCTCAGTACGGAGGAAGTGGTTCTCCTTCAGTTAGGGAAGTTGAAGCTCATAGAAGTACGAGGAACAGATTAGGAGTTAGTGGGCTGAATCCTGTCCTGGCACAAAACCAAAATCATTTGATGCATGGAAACTACGTAGGCCGGCCTTTCCACCCTGCTGGCCCGATTTGGTTGGATCAACAGTTCAGCAATAACTCTAATGATGCAGGTGCTTCAGCATGGACACAGAGCCTCAGTTTACCTTTCATACATGGTATTTGATTTTGGTCTACTTATTTCCATGTATTTGCTGTCCTTACACATTATGTATTTTTGTGTCTGAAGTTGAAGTTAATTGTCATGAGTGTCAATTACATCATTAGGATGTTCACTGAGAATTTACAAGCTTGTTTTCTGTAGGAAACAATGTCATGGGAGGATCTCTAGAGACTAGGGAGATGGGTCCTCAGCGGTATCATGAATCAACTAGTAACAGAAGTAATCACAGTTTCTTGCATCCTTCTGCTGTCAACATCCAGCGACACAGTTATGGTTATTTTTCCCATCCAACTCAAGCGGTGAGAGGCCACAACATTAATATTCACCCTCAAGTTCCAGCAGCTTCATATTTAGTTCCCACAAGTTATGCTTCCCAGACACAGAGCACTGTGAACACATCGCAAAATGCTAGTGATTTAGGATTTAGACATGTGGGATCTGTTCAACAAAGTGGCCTTAGGATATACAGGTCTCACCATGAGGGAGTCGTATCTGATACACCTCAAAGTCACCTCTACTTTCCCTCCATGAGAATTATGCCAACTAATGTAATGTTCTTGTTTTCTGATATATGTCTTCTTCCTTTCGGTAGTATAGGTGAATTCTATTATTGCAACATATATTGATTTATTTATATGAAGTTATCAGCGATTAGAGCAATGCAAGGTGCTCTTTTAATGAAGTGGCTAATATTCTCCTGTTGGTGTAGGGCGTAGCATTGCTAGATCTTCCTGACTATTATGAAGTAGAGAATTATGATCATCACAGAGAAATGCGTTTGGATATTGAAGATATGTCTTATGAGGTAAGTTCATATACTATGGCCATGTCAGTTTTCACATTGAAACGCTCACTAGCCTGCAGTGAAGTAATCAATGGTGAACGGTCCAAGTTACTAAGCACTATAGTCCTGGAAATATAGAGAAATGGAAGTTACGTATGCACTGTAGTCTTGAAACGCTCACTAGTCTGCGTTCAATTGGAAATGCAGGAGCTTCTTGCACTGGGGGAGCAGATTGGGAATGTAAATACCGGATTATCAGAGGAAGCTATCAGAAGTCAATTAAAAACGCGAATTCATGTATCATCGTCAGTGTTAATCAATCTAGAAGAGCCAGCTTCTTTGGATCAGGAGCAAGACTATTGCATTATATGTCAGGTATTGTCAGAGCTACACATAATTAGTTTTACTTGTAGGAAATTGTGTTGCGGGCATCAACAAAATTTCTAACTAATAAACAAAAAAGTCGGTTTGTTCCTCAATTAGTGGGATTCTACTATATGAGCCTTATGAGAGTTCTTAATGATCGTTATGGGACTTTGCAGGAAGAATATAAGAGTGAGGAGAAGATTGGAACCCTTTATTGTGGACACGAGTACCATGCAGATTGCTTGAAGAAGTGGCTGCTTGTGAAGAACGTGTGCCCCGTATGCAAATCCGAAGCATTGACTGCAGAAAGGAAGGATGTATAATGGGGCCTATTTTAGCTGGAAAAAAAACTGAAAATAAAATCGTAAATGAATTTTAGACAAGGGGTGATGTTCTAATGGTCTACCAATTACAGCGCTGCCAAATTTGATTTGTTTATCGTGCATGGTGACATTTTGAGTCTGTATTTTGTACATTAACTTGCAGATATACAACTAACAGTCATGCTTTCTTATACCGTCTATTTGTCGGCTTTGTATGTATCAAACCTGTACAGACTATACATTTGCAAATTTAGATGTAACTCTTCCTTGATGTGCAAATTTTTCTTCTTCAGTTTAGTGCTGTTCAACCTTTAATATAATTTGAATGAATATACTATTTCCATTTTTAACTTTAGAAAAAAAAGAAAGAAAGTGCATTTTTGGGCTTTAACAGCACAAGAATGATCCACTGTTGATGCTATGATTGTGCCTTTGGGTAGAAGTGCCGAAAGCCCCACTTTTGAACAGGCTTGCAATCTGACTGGACTGGACTAGTGGAAATGGATTTTAATAAAATTGCGCTCGTCCCGCGATTATGGTCCGAAAAGAAATTGACAAGAACCCCATTGGCGATGTAGTCGTTGAAGAAAAAATATGGATCCAGAAACCAGAGAAACCGAGTCCATGTCATCAAAGAGGCAGCCCACCACCAAGTTTTATGCAAACTTAAGTTGGAAATTATCTAAAATCTTAATTATAAAAAATTAAAATTCTAATACCCTCTTCAAAGTAAGTAAGTAACCTAGTCTTCTCAAATTATTTTGATAAGACTCAATTAAGTTTCTGTTAAAGAGTTAAGAGAAAAATCTTAAGAAAATTTTTAAATTGATTTATATTCTGATTATTTCCTAAATTATGTAATGATATAATAACAATAACAATAACAACAATAACATCATAGTAAAAATTATTCTAATACGCGAGATCTAGGAAGGTCAAGTAATACATAGTCTTATCTTTACATGTATATTAAAATAATAAAATTATAATAATTAAAAATAAAATAGACATAAAAGATAATAACAATAAAATAAAAATAAATAAATATGTATAAATAAAAATATCAAACTAAATAATACAGTGAATATAGAATAAGGTAAAGTATAAAAATAAAAGATGAAATAAGTAAATAAATATACAAACAAGAAAGAAAACAAGTAAATAAATAAATCAAACAAATCATTATAAGAAAATATTGATGCTAAGTAAGGAAATGTTTAGACTAAATAATTAAGAAGGAAGTACTACAAATGAAATAGTTAGGCTAAATATAAGATATAAGACAGGAGATTCGAAGAAAATGTTTAAAAGACCAATGAGAAGAGAAGAACTTCTCTACGCGATATCCTTTATTCGTATCCTAGTACATCAACGTTTTCTATTGAGGGTTATGTCCTCCTATTAACATATTTGAACCACCTAATCCTTATCTCTTTTAATTTTCTATTAATATTAGTCATCTTTAATTTATCTCTTACTATGACATTTTTGAACATCTAACGGAGTATTCTCATCTCCGCTACCATTAGCTTATGATTATGAACTTATTTGATAGGTCAATACTTCACCTCATAGAGCATGATTTACCTAATTGCTAAATGATAGAATTTACTTTTGAGCTTGAGTGGTATCTTCTTATGACATAAAACTCCCGACGCACTCCTCCATTTACGCCACGCTGATAGTATACAGTGAACTATGTTTTTGTTGATTTCTTCATTACTTTGGATGATACATCTTAAATACTTAAAAAATATTTTTTTGTGATATAACTTTTGAACCAATCTTTACGTCTATATCAAAAGTCACCATATGACCCAAAAAGTTACACTCAAAATACTCAATTTTAGTCCTGCTCGATTTAAAGTCCTTTAACGTATCCCTCTAAAGTTCTAACTTGACATTAACACCTTCTTTTCTCTCATCCAGTAAAATAATGTCATCAGCAAACAACATACATCAAGGCACATTCCCTTAAATATGCTTGGTGACCTCATGCATCACTACTGCAAATAAAAAGTGGCTCAATGAAGAGCCTTGATGTAGCCCAATATCGATAGAAAAATGATTTGTATCTCCTTCTATTGTCCTTGCTCTAATGTTTACACCTTTATACAAAATTTTAATAACCTGCATATAGGTCATAAGAACTCCCTTAACTTTTAAAAACGTCCACATGATTTCTCTAGGCACCTTATCATATGTCCTCTCTAAATCAATAAAAACCATGCGTTGGTTATGTTGTCTTTTCGGACTGTCAACAGTAGTGACATTTATCACCTTTGAGAATTTGAAACACTAAGACCTATGTGAATGAAACTAAATCTAAATCAGGTTATACCTTTTTGCAACAAAAATATGCAGAGAACTTGTTATTGTCAGGAAGAGCACGTCAAGTGTCGCGCCTCTATCAGTATCCACACCCTTATGAGACTGAACAACCATTTCTGATGTTCTAGTACCACTTTCTGAGACCTCTCTTTCTCTCTCTATTTCTAGCAGAGGACTTCTCCTTTGGGATTTTTTAGCAGATGAGAGCATGTGAGATTCTTTTTATCTTCAAGTCATACTATATATCCATATATATAGTAAAATCCTAAAGGCCAAAGCCCAAAGCCCAAACCCTAAAGCTTAAAGCCCAAATCTGATTAAGGTGCAATGAATGTTTAATCTGCTTAGTGTGCAACCCTGTAGGCTTATTTAATATTACCAGGCAGTCTAAACTTCTTTTAGGCTCACAAGTTATAAGTGGTCTCTAGCAAGATATAATAACCACCTAATATTAAATAAGGTCGGAATACGACATTACCTAAATCACAATTGATTAATTAGAGTACATCTTATAATTGCTTCATAGGGCATACACCAATAATCTCCCACTTATATAAGAACCAATTATCCTCAAGTAGTCCATTTGTCTCATTATATCTTGATTAAGAATAAGGTAGGAAATTGTGTCATCCTTATTAGGCTCAATCATGTTTCTCTCAATTTCTGAGTTAGACTGCAAAATAAACTACTGACATTCACCTCGTTTGTGCACGACTATGCAACTTTTCAGTCTTAACTCATCGAGGGCCCTAGAGATATCTTTCTCCCGTTATATAGAAGGGACAAAATTTATCTTGTTCATCCACATTCCTTCGCATGATTCATAGCATACCCAAGCATTGTTTTTATAATCACTTTTGTGACTAATGTTTGACAATGTCAAAACAAACTAATCCACATGTCAGAAACTGTGACAAACCCAAGTTAAAGGACTATATTCAGCAGTTATGATGAGAACAACTTATGACACTTATATAACAATCCTTAAAGTGTTCTCATAGCAGGTTAGTCCAATTGCATGTTCTCCAACATTTATCCATGTGATTAACATAATATCTCCATATTAATGGCCCGTGAAACATGGTCATCTGTTAATCAACACGCTAGTCTCGACAGTCATTATTATCCCTTACATTAATGACATTAACTAGAGACCTTTTATAATAACTATATCTATATTAAAATAGGGTCTTACGATCAAGTCTCGCATTTGATGGCTAATTATGAGATAAACATTATTCATGGGACCATAATTCAAACTTATTTATCACTCCATTAAAAAATGAACACAACAAATAATCACTGGGCATTACTAATGGATTATCCAAAAACATATCATGAATTTACAATCTTATATAATCATACATCCAAATGTATAATATCTAATGCTCTAGTATGACGATCATGCTTAGCTTATGGGATAGGCTTAGTCAACATATTAGCTATATTAAGATCTGTTAACACTTTGCATACCTTCACATCACCTCTTTCAACAATGTGTTGAATAAGGTGAAAACGCTTGAGTATGTGTTTGGTCTTCTGATAAGATTTTGGTTCCTTAGCTTGGGCAATAGCTCGATTATTATCATAATAAAGATCCACTAGATTCATAATGCTAGGAACCACACCAAGTTCAATGATGAACTTTCTAACCTAAATAGCCTCCTTTGCTGCTTCTAAAGCAACAATGTAATCAGCTTCTATTATTGAATTAGCAACTATGTCCTGCTTGGAACTCTTCCATCAAAGTGCTCCACCATTTAGGCAGAACACAAATCTTGACTATGATCTAATGTTATCTTTATTTGATTGGAAGCTAGCATCAGTGTAGCCATTTACAATGATGATCTCTTCCTCACATTTATAGATTAAGAACATATCTTTAGTTCTTCTTAAATACTTAAGAATGTTCTTAACAACTATCCCATGGCTTTCACCTGGATCTGACTGATATCTACTCGTCATACTTAAAGCATATGCAACATCCGAGTATGACATACATGATGGATCCTATAGCAGATGCATATGGGATTCTACTCATGTGATTTCACTCATCTGGTATCTAAGGGCACTGAGCCTTAGTCAAAGCTTTGCCATGTGACATGGGTAAGAAACCTCTCTTAGATTCTTGTATATTAAATCTATGCAAAAATTTATCGATATAAGTGCTTTGACTTAGTCCAATCAGCCTTCTCGATCTATCTCTATAGATCCTAATACCTAAGATGTGTACTGCCTCGCCAAAGTCTTTCATTGAAAAAAAACTTCCTAACTAATCTTTCACAGATTGAAGCATAGGAATGTCATTTCCAATGAGTAGTATGCCATCTATACACAAGACCAAGATAATAATTACACTCCCTCTATTCTTCTTGTAAACAAAAGGTTCTTCATTTCTGAGGAAACCAAACTCTTTGACTTTCTCATTAAAATGAAGATTCCAACTCTGAGAAGCTTACTTCAATATATAAATGGATCGCTGAAGCTTGCATACTTTCCTAGAATTTATAGGAGATGTGAAACCTTCAGGTTGTGTTATGTACACATCCTCTTCAATATTTCCGTCAAGGAAAGGTGCTTTTACATCCATTTGCCAAATCTCATAATCATAGAATATAGCAATCGCTAGGAGGATGTGAATGGATTTAAGCATCTCAATTGGGGAATAGGTTTAATCATAGTCAATACCATGAATTTGCGTGAAACCCTTAGCCACCAATCGTACTTTGTACACATGTACATTGCCATCCATGTCAACTTTCTTCTTGAAAACTCACTTACACTCAATGGTTTTTACACCATTGTGAGTCAACCAAAACCCATACTTTGTTTTGGTACATGGATTCAATTTCGCATTCTATGGCCTGAAGCCATTTATCGGAGTCAGGGCCTATCATTGCTTCCTTGTATGATGTAGGTTCATCATCCTCTAACAATAATAGATAATGATGTTCAGTCACTATAAAACCATATCTTACGTGTTTGTGATGGAACCTTTCAAACCTACGTGGGGGTTAATGTCACAGGTGCAGTTTCTACAATATTTTGTAGATCAGAACGAGGTTTCTCTTGTATTGGAGCATTCTCATGTGACTTTTGAATTTCTTCAAGATGTACTTTACTCCCATTAGTTCCTTTACAAGAAATTCTCTCTCTAGAAAGGCACCATTTCGAGCAACAAACACTTTGTTCTTAGTGGATTGTAAAAATAATATCCTTTAGTTTCCTTTCAAATGTTAATCTTTTAATATAAGCTTCACATCCCCAAATCTTTTGAAAAGAAAAACTAAGTACCTTTCCTGTCCACATCTCATATGGTGTCTTTTCTACCGCCTTTGATGGACTTCTATTTAGTGTAAACGCAGTTGTTTCAAGAGCATATCCCTAAAAGGACAATGGAAAATTTGCATGACTCATCATAGATCAAACCATATCCAATAATGTTCGATCCCTTCTTTCAAACACACCATTCCATTGTAGTGTTGTAGGTGGAGTGAGTTGTGAAACTATTCCACACTCTCTGAGATGGTGATCAAACTCTCAGCTCAAATATTCACCAACAAAATTTGATCAGAGGGCTTTTATTGTCTTGCCAATTTTGTTTTATACTTCATTTTGAAATTCCTTGAACGCTTCAAATGATTAAGATTTATGTTTCATCAAATAAACATAACCATATCTACTAAGGTCATTAATAAATGTAATGAAGTAATGAAAACCTCCTCTAGCAATAGAATATAATGTTCCATATACATCAATATGTATGAGTGCTAATAAATCACTAGCCCTCTAACTGTGTCCAGTAAAAGGTGCTTTAGTCATTTTTCCTAATAAACAAGAGTCACATGCCTCATATGATTCAAAATCAAAAGAGTTTAAAATTTCATCATTATTGAGCTTATGTATGTGCTTCTCGTTTATATGTCCCAAACGACAATGCCAAAGGTAGGTGGGATTCGAATAATTGGATTTGAACCCCTTAGTATTTATGTTATAAACAAGCCTTTCTAAATTTAAAACATAAATACTAAGGGGTTCATAAAATAAAAACCTTCCATGTCCAAAAATGAAACAGAGACAATATTCCTGCTTATAGCAAGTACATGGTAGTAATTATTAAGTTCTAAAACCATGCCTGAAGATAAAGATAATTGAAATGTCCCTATAACTAAAGCAGCAATGCTTGCTCTATTACCTACGCGCAGGTCCACTTCACCCTTTGCCAAAGTTCTACTACTTTGCAATCCTTGCACATTCACACAAATATGAGAACCACAACTAGTGTCCAATAGCTAAGATGTAGAACTAGAAGTAGCAACATTTATTTTTATAACAAAAATTCTGAAGTAGAAGTGTCATTACCCTTTTTCTTCTTCAGATCTTCCAAACATTTCTTGCAGTTTCTCTTCCAGTGACTCGACTCATTACAATAATGACAACGATCGTCATTAGAAGGACCAGGCTTAGTCTTTGGGTTAGGATTAGGATTAGGCTTGTTCCAATTCTTAATCAGACCTTTACCCTTGCCTTTCCCCCTCCCTTTACTATTACCTTGTTTCTTAAAACCTTTCCCCTTTTGGACCATGAGGACATTATGGTTAGGGTCCTTCTTAATGTTCTTCTCAGTAGTCTTAAGCATCCCATGCAACTCGATCAAAGATTTATTTAGATTATGCATATTCTAGTTCATAACAAAAGTATCATAATCATCTGACAGAGACTAAAGGATGATGTCAGTAGCTAACTCTTGGCTTATAGGAAATCTTAGTCATTTCAAGTTCTCAACAAGGCCTATCATCTTAATGACATATGGGCTGACTGAACTCCCTTTTGCCAACTTGCACTCCAAGAGAGACTTCACAGTTTGATATCTCTCATTTCGTGCTTGTTCCTAAAACGGATTTTTCAAGCTTGTAATCATCTCATAGGCTTCCACGTTCTTAAACTGCTTTTGCAAGTCTAGGTTCATAGTTTCCACCATGAGACAGCCAGCATAGAGAGCATCATCCTCATGCTTTTTATAAATAGTCCTTTTAGCAAGGGGAGCAGTGGAAAGAGGTGCCCTTTTAAGGACTGGCTTTTCAAGGACATAGTCCTTCTTTTCTTGCTTGAGAACAATTCTCAAGTTTCTATACCAATCCAGAAAGTTTGAACCATTTAACTTGTCCTTCTTAAGGACAGATCGTAGTGAAAAACATGATGAAGAGTTGGTGGTCATGATTATCTATAATAAAATGTGCAAAGTTTTAGTGACATGTTCATTAATAAAACCCAATTTTTAACAATTAAGAATCTCCCATTATACTTATATCGCAAATGTTCCTCATAACGAGTATAGTGGTCCAAGATCCATATTTCACTAAGACCCATGTGAGCTTTGGCTCATTACCTAAATCTTAGTTATTTAGGTAAGAAACTTTCGCTAATTATATCATATATAACTCTTGATTGTTGGGTGACATCTTATGTTTCGGTTCTAACTTTATGCCTCAAGGTTCAAAACCATTTTGGTAATTTTCACTTATAGGTAACCGTTACCTATCCTGTTGGACTTAAATAATCAAGAGCACCTTACTTTAGCAAGCTCATTACTCAACGATTCAAGTCCTTGCGGGTGTATAATTAAAAAAGCATGAATTATTACTTAATATTGTTGAGGTATTAAGTTGATTATGAATTTGCTATATACATGCATAAAAGAAATTATAAGTAAAAGCATGAACAAAGCAAAATTAACATGATATAGTATGGCCCCTAAACTATTAAGATCTAATCTCCGATAGGAATGTCTTGTAGCAAATGGATCACCATCCTCGTGCCTCCACTCCAGTTTATTTGATTCTTCAATTAACTTGAAAGGTACAATACTACAACTGAAACTAGTAATAATCTAATTATTACATAAAAACATGACGACGCGTAGGCCATATCCAAAATTACATATATACATAATGACATGCAACTTGTATCTAGAATGTAAAACTACTATAGGCCATACTATTCATCATTCATAATCAAGGCAAGATATCAAATATCAAAGCATATAAAACACCAATCATAAGAAAACATGTGATCGATATAAAATGCAAAATTTGGCAAGTTAGGGGGGCCACGTCTCATTAGAAAATTTTGAATTCATAGTTATGTCTGTGAATTAATCTTATTAATCCATAACCCTTAGTTCAATCACATTGAACAATAGACAGAACTCCTAGTTCAATCACATTGAACAATTGACAGACCCCTAATTCATTCACATTGAACAATTGACAGAACTCCTAGTTTAATCACATTGAACAATTGATAAAACCCTTAATTCAATCACATTGAACAATTGATAGAACCCCTCATTCAATCATATTAAACAATCAAAAAACCTAATTTCATAAAATTAAATTGAATTCAATTTCAATCAACACAAGTGTGACTCTGATACCATTGATGATATTTTTGGACTGTCAACAATAATAACATTTATCACCTTTGAGAATCCAAAACACCAAAACCCATGTGAATATCGAAACCAAATCCAAATCAGGTTATACCTTTTTGCAGCGAAAATATGCAGAGAAACTGATAGTGCCAAGAAGAGCACGTCATATGTTGCGCCTCTATTGATATCCACACTCTCACAAAACTGAACAACCCCTTTGATGTACTATCACCACTTTCTGAGACCTCTCTCTCTCTCTCTCTCTCTCTATTCTAGCAGAGGACGTCTCCTTTAGGGTTTTTGAGTAGATGAAAGCAGATGAGATTCTTTTTATCTTCAAGTCATACTATATATCCATATATATAACAAAACCCTAAAGCCTAAAGCATAAAGCCCAAACCCTAAAGCCTAAAGCCCAAATTCGATTAAGGCGCAATGAATGTTCAATCTGTTTGGTGTGCGATCCTGTAGGCTTATTTAATATTAGCAGGAGGCCTAAACTTCTTTTAGGCCCACAAGTTATAAGAGGCCTCTAGCAAGACATAATAACTACCTAATATTAAATAAGGTCGATATACGACACTACCTAAATCACAACTAATTAATTAGAGTACATTTTATAATCGGTTCATGGGGCATACAACAACAGTCTTTTCCTGTAATATCCCATTAATCTTCTAAGGAGATATAAAGCTGTTATCGTGGACCTTCTTAATATGAAGCCAAACTGGTTCTTTGAGATAGGAGCATTCTCACTCTCTTCTCAATCACCTCTTTCCATAACTTCAGTCAAAATAGTTTGATGCCTCTTTAAATGTTACAGTTTTAGATGTCCACATTGTTCTTGTATAAAGGAATTAGCATATGAAGTCTCCACTCATTTGACATTTTGACAGACTTAGGATCATATTAAAAAGCTTAGCTGGCTAAGTAAGATCCTCTTTGCTTAGGCTTTTCCACACCTCTATGGGTATCTTATTACGCCTTATTGCTTTTCTACTCTTCATCTCCTTCAAAGCTTTTTTAATTTCTTTCCTTGTAATTTTCTGATAACAAGTAAATTTACGATACCTCTTGAACATGCTAAGATCACCTAAAGAGATGTTGTCCTCTACGCCTTCACCAAGAAATTTAATGAAGTATCTTTTCCTTCTTTTCTTGATGTCATTTTCAGTTATGAGCACCTGCCTTGCTTCATCTTTTATGCAACAAACTTGATGTAGGTCTCTTTCTTTCCATTCCCTAGCTTTTACCAACTTAAAAATATCATTTTCTTCATCTTTAGTTTTCAACAATTTGTATAATTTCTTGTAAGATCTGTTTTTAGCTTATGAGATTATCCTCTTAGCTTCTTTCTTTTGCACTTTATAACTTTCTTTATTAACTACTCTCTCTACCTCTGTGATGCTATCTAATAGAGATTTATAGGCATCCTTTTTTATCTTAACATTTTATTGTAGATCTTCATTTCACCACTAAGACTTCATCTTACTACCCCTAGGCCCTTTAGAAGCACCCAATATCTCTTTAGTTGTATTTCTTAAAAGAGTTAGTACTCTACTCTCTCCCATATTTGGTTAGCATCTCCTTCTAATTTCCATTCTTTTCCATATATTACTCTATCTCCAAGTTGTTCCACCATATCCGCTTTTAGCTTTCACCATCTATCTCTGATACACCTCCTAAGCCCTCTCTTTTTCATCCAACCCTTAATTATAAGATCAAAAACTAACAATAGATGCTGAGTTGACAAGTAAACTTATACTTTTGCAATCCTTGTAACTAGGTCAATCACTCCACCTTACGAAGAAGTAGTTAATTTGAATTTTTGTGGTTTTACTCTTAAAAGTCACCAGGTTCTCCTCATTTTTCTTGAAAAGAAGTTGGCTATTACCAACTCAAATGCTACAGCGAGATCCAACAAACCAGCTCCACTATCACTCCTATTACCATACTTGAAACCCCAATGAGTCCATAAATATCTGTCCAAGGTTGTCCTTATATGACCGTTAAAGTCTCCTCCTAAAATAACTCTCTTGTCAGAGGAGACCACTAAATCACCTCATCTAACTCTTTTCAGAATTGATACTTAATTTATTCATCCAACCATACTCGAGGTGTATAAGCAAACAATAAATTGAAAACATCTTTCAACATAATCTTTAAGGACATGATCCTATCATTAGTCCTCTTTACCCCTACAACATGATATATGATTTCCTTAACAACCAAAATTCCTACCTAAAAATTCAAGTATGTGCAGATTCTATTTATATACATGTATTGTATGTGATATTATATCATGTTATTCATATTTTAGGTAAGGGTAAGCTTACATACTATCGGATCTCTCAAATCCCAGATCCCAACAGGATTCTGACTAAGTGTTGTTGTTGTTATTCATGTTCTAATAAAATTTAACATATAATAGGTTATTCCCTTTCTAGAAAGGACAAATTTCACAAGAAATAATCTATCTTTTAGGTGGGATTATTTTAGTAAAACACTGGTAATATTATGTTATCAAATGTTTCAAATTCTCTATAATTTAGCTTCCGGTAGGAATTGTGGCATTAACCCTACGTTTGGTTAGTGTCCTCAGGGGTGAGGACAGTGGACAAGGACGCAAAAGTTCTGTCCTTCATCCTGTTTGTTTGCTGTCCTCACCTATTTTTGTTTCGTCTTCAGAGGACAAGGACGTAAATTTTTGTTCCTTCCAAAACTGAGGTACAGAAATTCTTATCCGACGGACAAGATCAAGAAAAGACGAAAATAGCCTCATGTAACGTCTGAAACCTAAAACAAGCAATATTTTAATTAATTAATAATTATATTTTAATTAATTAATTATAATATTTTAATTAATTAATATTTTAATTAATAAATAGTTATATTTTAATTGATAAT
>JAOQMS010000005.1:29351927-29368619 GCA_027563885.1 Erythroxylum longipes | reverse complement strand
TTTGACAAAAATCTGATAAGAATGAAAAGTTAGAAAAAGAGAAAATAAACATAAAGTAAAGAAAACGTTTTGTTTTTTTTTTATATGTCGAGATTTGATCGAAGTTTGAACTTTATGATTTGGATGAGTTTAATAAAAACAATAAACGGTTATGATCCAAGTAATAAAAAATACATCATATGGATATCGAGAATTATATGTAGAATTACATGATGTCTAGAATATTGAATTTAAGATAATACGAAGTTATATGATTGTTTTTTTTTAACAGAAATAGCTTACGAAAATTTAGGTTTTTTGTTGCTACAATCACCTTCTGTATCTGACTGTGGTGTGCATTCGATATGGCTGATGATCATATCTGCATCTGACTGCGTTATGGGTTCAATATGGTTGATGATTGTATCTGCATCTGACTGCGTACTAGGTTCAATATGGCTGAATCTTTTATGAAGGCATTATTTAACTGACGAAGAAGATTCAACAATATGTTCTAAAGATATAAAAAATCAAAGTATATTAGCCACAGAATATATAAGGTGACATTAATTTTTTTTAAAATGCTAGATAGATAAATAACAGCTGATAATATAATAAATGTAAAAAACAGTGTACATAGTTTGATAAAGATGAAATTGTTAAAACTGAATAAATAAATAATGACAAATAACAATTACCTGAAATATGCCGAGGTGTAATTTCAACACTGTCATGTTGATCAGTTGAAATTTGGTCATCTTTTGCAGGTGAAACCGAAGCCTTTTCTAGTTCATTGTCATCAATTTCCCAGTAATACATAACAGTAAATCGTTCTATTGCATCTGATGACTAAATGTTTACTGGTTTGACATGAAGAAGGAATGTTTTGTTTCTCAATTCTGCGTACACCTTTGCTAAAGTAACTTCCATGTTCTTATTATGGGAATGCAAAAATGTCAATTGTTAGCGACATAGCCATATAAAGATAATTGTTGTCATATTAAACTGCATATGTAAAAAAAAAGTTATATCGAAAAATATAACCTGATTGTAATATTGCATAGCTTCAACTGCGGTGAAATTCAAAAGTCTTTCAGCTAGCTCGCCAAAAATAGAAGTTGTGATAGTCCCAGTTTCATTGCTCAAATCCACGTCATATCGGCATCTATATAAAAAGTTAGAATAGAAGAAAAAATAGGACATTATATCTAAAGTTAGAATATATGATATTAAACAAGAAAGAACCTGTAATGTAAAAAATGGACATTTAAAATTAGAAGATGTCATTGTGTGTGAATAAAAAGATCACGGTGACCTTTTTACTTGGTGTTATGGGTGTGACTCTTTAGTCACACCCGTGACGTTTTACTAATAATAAATAATATAATTATAATTTAATTTGTTATTAATTTTAATAATAATAAATAAAAATTTTGTTGAAATATAAATTTAGTTTATACTTTTAAAAAAAATTATAATAATGGTATTACCAAATTTATAAAAAACTTACATTAAAAAGATGTACCAGTTTTGAATTGTTTTAGTTTTTAAAATTTCAGACATGCACTAGTTTTGAAATTGTTTTAATTTTTTATATTAATTTTTTATAAAATTAATATTAGAATGAAGAAAATTTAGTTATTTTAATTTAGAAAATTTTTTATTTTAATTTTGTAATATCACTACTATGACCTTAATTATATAGTATATTATTAATAATTAGTTAATAAATTGAATTGCTAAAATCATATAATAATTAATTATTATAAATAACTTGAATAAAAATTTTTATAATTATAATTACTTTTGATATAATTACCAAATATTATTAAATTATTTTTTATGTTTAACTATTATATAGTTTATATGAATGATAAAATTTTCGTCCAATAATTTCAATATACTACTATTATTTCTATATGCTAAAATACTAAATTTGATATGATTAATAGTTATTATAATATGATCAATTAATTATATAAGATTTATATGTTAATTAATATTAATATGTACTATTTAAATATATTATAAAAGAATACTTATCACAACCTAATTAATTAATACAATTTATTATTAATGATTATTGGTATATTATGAATTAATTGATTTATTAAAATATAGTTACTTGATTAAATAGTCAATATCAATATTCACATGTTACTGCATTAATGAGATATATTGTAATAATTTCAAAGATTAAATTATAATTATAATTATAATCATGTTATTATTAATTTTCAAAAAAGTAAAATTTGAAAAGAAAAAAATTGCATTACTGAATACACGAGTGTGATTTAAAAATGCACGCCTATACATTTATAGGTTTAATAAATATTTTATTGATTTTAATTTTACTTAAATAAAAAATAAATTAAATTATAATGATGGTATAATTAAATTTATAAAAATTTAAAATTAAAAAGATGCAATAGTTTTAAAATTTAAAATTTAAAAATATTATAAAGAATACTTATCACAACCTAATTAATTAATACAATTATTATCAATAATTATTGGTATATTATGAATTTATTAATATCAACATTACATGTCACCTTTGTTCTTGTGCACGAGGGCACGACGGTGACGGTAACCAAATTCGTGCCCTCGTGCACAAGCACAAGGATGACAATGTGATGACCTTTTACATGGCACGAGGGTGACTTTAATTTATTTATAATAAATAATATAATTATAATTTAATTTGTTATTAATTTTAATAATAATAAATAAAAATTTTGTTGAAATATAAATTTAATTCATATTTTTTTAAAAATTATAATGATAGTATTATCAAATTTATAGAAAACTTACATTAAAAAGATGCACCAGTTTTGAATTATTTTAGTTTTTAAAATTTAATAGATGCACTAGTTTTGAAATTGCTTTAATTTTTGATATTATTTTTTTATAAAATTAATATTAGAACAAAGAAAAATTAGTTATGTTAATTTATAAAAAATTTTATTCTAATTTTGTAATTACACTACTATGAATTTAATAATATAGTATATTATTAATAATTACTTAACAATTTGAATTGCTAAAAACATATAATAATTAATTATTATAAACAACCTGAATAAAAACTTTTATAATATTTAATAAGGAAGAATTAGTTATTCAAAATTTGTTCATGTCTTAAGCCAAACATTATAATTATATTTAATAATGACTTTTGAATCAATTAATAATATTTACATTAATTACGTCTGCATTAAAAATGAAATTATATTTTATTGATTAACCTAAACCTATTAAAAAAATAAAAAGTTGAAAATTTATTTAAAACTATTGCATCTTTTTAATTTTAAATTTTTTTTATAAATTTAATCATAATATTTATTCTAATTTTGTTATTAAACTACTATGACTTTAATAATATTAATTTTATAGAAAAATATTATTAAAAATTAAAACAATTTCAAAACTAGTGCATCTCTGAAATTTTAAAAACTAAAACAATTCAAAACTTGTGCATTTCTTTAATGTAAGTTTTTTATAAATTTGATAATACTATTATTATAATTTATTTTTTAAAAGTATAAATTAAATTTATATTTCAAAAAATTTTTTATTTATTTTTATTAAAATTAATAACAAATTAAATTATAATTAAATTATTTATTATAAATAAATTAAAGTCATGTAAAAGGTCATCATAAAGGGTGACAATTTGGTGCCGGTCACCCTCGTGCTTGTGCATAGGGTTGACATTTTTGTCTTGTCACCCTCGTGCTTCTGCACGAGGGTGAGAATTTTATTATCGTCACCCTTGTGCACTGATATTAATAAATCAATTAATTGATAATATTACAACAATCATTAGTAATAATTGTATTAATTAATTAAGTTGTGATAAGCATTTTTTATAATATATTTAAATAGTAAATTTTAAAAATACTACACCTTTTTAATTTTTAATTTCTATAAATTTAATCATACCATCATTATAATTTAATTTATTTTTCATTTAAGTAAAAATTAAATTTAAAATGAATAAAATATTTAGTAAACCTATAAATGTATAGATGTGCATTCTTAATCACACCCGTATATTCACTAATGCAATTTTTTTCAAAATTTACCTTTTTGAAAATTAATAATAACATCATTATAATTATAATTATAATTTAATCTTTGAAATCATTACAATATATCTTATTAATGCAGTAACATGTAAATATTGATGTTGACTATTTAATCAAGTAACTATATTTTAATTAATTAATTAATTAATAATATACCAATAATCATTAATTATAATTATATTAATTAATTAGGTTGTGATAAGCATTCTTTATAATATATTTAAATAGTACGTATTAATATTAATTAACATATAAATATGATATAATTAATTCATCATATTATAATAACTATTAATCATATCAAATTTATTATTTAAGCATATTGAAATAATAGTAGTATATTGAAATAATTGGACCAAAAATTTATTAGTCATATAAACTATATAATAATTAATGATAAATAAAAATAATTTAATAATATTTAGTAATTATATCAAAAGTAATTATAATTAAGTATATTTACATAATACGCATTGTTATTTATTAATTTCAGACGAAATATTTATAATGTTAATTATATGAAAAAGTGTCAACGAGTCACACCTGTGACACCCGTGACAATTAGGACAAAAGTCATGAGTGTGACTAGTCACACTTGTGACACTTGGAAGAAAAATGTCACGGTTGTGACTTGTTAGGTTACACCCGTGACATCTTAGAAGAAAAAGTGTCACGGGTTTAGGTCACACCTGTGACATATCTAATATTCTTCTTTATTAAATATTATAAAAATTTTTATTTTGGTTATTTATAATAATTAATTATTATATGTTTTTAGCAATTCAGATTATAAAGTAATTATTAATAATATACTATATTATTAAAGTCATAGTAGTGTAATTACAAAATTCGAATAAAAAAATTTCTAAATTAAAATAACTAGTTTTTCTTCGTTCTAATATTAATTTAATAAAAATATAAAAAATTAAAACAATTTCAAAACTAGTGCATCTCTGAAATTTTAAAAACTAAAACAATTCAAAATTGGTGCATCTCTTTAATGTAGGTTTTTTTTATAAATTTGATAATACCCTAATTATAATTTATTTTTTAAAAGTACAAATTAAATTTATATTTCAACAAAATTTTTATTTATTTTTATTAAAATTAATAACAAATTAAATTATAATTATATTATTTATTATAAATAAAATAAATTCACCCTCATGTAGAAGCATGAGGGTGACATGTTAAAGGTCATCACATTAATATTGATATTAATAAATCAACTAATTGATAATATACCAATAATCATTGATAATAATTGTATTAATTAATTAGGTTGTGATAAGCATTCTTTATAATATATTTAAATAGTAAATTTTAAAACTACTGCATCTTTTCAATTTTAAATTTTTATAAATTTCATCATACCATCATTATAATTTAATTTATTTTTTATTTAAGAAAAAATTAAATTTAAAATCAATAAAATATTTATTAAACCTAAAAATGTATTTGCGTGCATTTTTAAATCACACCTGTGTATTCACTAATGCAATTTTCTTCTTTTCAAATTTTACTCTTTTGAAGATTAATAATAACATGATTATAATTATAATTATAATTATAATTTAATATTTGAAATCATTACAATATATCTCATTAATGCAGTAACATGTAAGTATTGATATTTACTATTTAATCAAGTAACTATATTTTAATGAATCAATTAATTCATAATATACCAATAATCATTAATAATAATTGTATTATTTAATTAGGTTGTGATAAGCATTCTTTATAATATATTTAAATAGTATGTATTAATATTAATAAACTTATAAATCTGATATAATTAATTGATCATATTATAATAACTATTAATCATATCAAATTTATTATTTAAGCATATTGAATTAATAGTAGCATATTGAAATAATTGGACAAAAATTTTATCAGTCATATCATACTATAATTAAAATATATATAATATTTTGGAAATAATCTTAACTGCAAGGTGTGTATTCTCCGTATAAATTTATATATAATATTTTAAAAATAACCTTAACATAAGGGTTGTATATTTTTCATACAAAAAAACTGACTGAATCGGGGCTTGGATTCTTCTTTTTTAGATGAAATTTTGCATGTCTTTTTAGTCATTTAATTTCTTGGAAGAAATGAAAACGATGATGTGTATCACTTGCTGTGTAAATAAACGAGAGAAGATATTATGTGCATCGCTTGCTGTGCAAATAAATGTAGTCGGTCGGCTGCTGTGACAGATTATGATATTCTGTCTGGTCCTAGATTGTTGAATTAAGTTATGATATCTTCTTTGGGTTGTTGTATCAAGTTATCATATCTTTTTTGGATTGCTTAAAACTCCTGTATCTTTTTAAATTTCGTGCATCATTTACCTTTGGATTGCTTAAAACTCCGGTATCTTTTTAAATCCTCTGCTTCTTTTACCTGCTACCGAAGTAAATATGTCATTAAATCTTCTGTATCTTTTAACTGCTACCGAAGTAAATATGCCATCATTCCATCTTTTAGTGGCAACTATTTAATTATTTCATACCATTAACTCCCTTAAACGAATGAAGGTATGCATGATTGGCAGTGACAATTATTTCATTTTATTAAGTTTGTTAATTATTTCATTTTATTAAGTTTGTTAATCTTTTACCTGCTACCGAAGTAAATATGTCATTAAATCTTCTGTATCTATTAAATCTTCTTTATCTTTTAACTGCTACCGAAGTAAATATGCCATCATTCCATCTTTCAGTGGCAACTATTTAATTATTTCATACCATTAACTCCCTTCAACGAATGAAGGTATGTGTGATTGGCATGTGACAATTATTTCATTTTATTAAGTTTGTTAAACGAATGAAGGCGTCGACGGATTTGATACAATCATCAAGGCAAGGATTTGGTACAGTTATCAACATCATATCTATTCTCTTTTCCCATTCAAGATCTTAACTTTAATAGAGCTATCAACAAAATTCCAGTCAATATGTATTAAAAGATACGGTAATCACAACTGAGAAAGAGTTACAAGACAAATAATCAAGTCCACACTCTGAACATTCCTTGTCTATAATTCCTGGTGTAAACATGAAATTACTGATATCAGAAAAATAATCGAAAAAAATAATTTGGAATAAATTTTAATATCTAAGTAAGAATGTAGTATGCTACAAACCTGTGTTGTTAGGTGCTATTTGTTTAATTCATAACGCAGGTGAAATTAACAATAATCAGACAAAAAATCCTGATGCAGTCTTAGTGAAATTAAGAATATATGGACAAATAAAATAAAAGATAAGACGAGTTCATAAAGAATCATAGCTAGTAAGCAACGAGATGGAAAACTAATTTTTTGAAACAGCTTTCAAAAACTTAGTTTTCACTTTGGATACAGGAAGCTTCTCTCTATTTTTCAGCATTTCTTTTACATCATGACTTGCCTGCAAACAATAAAACAATAAAACACATAAGAGAAGATAGGTTTGGATAAAAAAAGGGTAAACCAGGATACACCCCAAAATAATTTTGAAAATTATTTTAGCCTTTTTACCATGATGAATCCATGTTCTTCTAGATCTAACTCTTCCATGATCAGCCTCGCACATTCCTCCTCTTGCTTGTGGATAGCTGAAAGCTTGTAGAAGCACTAAGGGTCATTATCTGCTCAAACGAACCATAAAAATAAGTAATTTATGAGATAACTTGTTCTACGATCTATGGACAAATTTTAGTTTCAAGGTTTAGTTACTTTTCTAGGAAGCACGCAAAAAAACTCTCCAATAAACTCCTTAGACTCCTTCATTCCTGGCATTACAACGACATTCAAATTTACAATAAATTAACCAAAAGCTGAAGCCTTTACATAAAAACTAAGATCTTTAATAGACGGAAGCTCATATTGTAATTTGTGTACCTATGCATTAAAAAAAACATCATCGACAAAGCAAGCCATTGCTTGAAGCAATAATTTTATGAAACCTCTTCTCCGCAGCATGCCATCATGCTCCTCCATCAGTTTTGCTGATGAATTTGAGTCGTCGTTATTTCTTGGAGAAAGAAACTATACAATTAAAAAAAGATCCAAATCAGTTGCATGAAAAAAGTAAACCGAAAAAAGAGAACACATCAAAAAGAAGAAGAAAAAGGTTTTTATCAAATCTAAAGCAACAAGATTACAGAGCAGAAAAAATTAGGGATTTTGTAATCTGTGACGGTGGAGAAACAAAAGGAGGTTGTAGAAGACATTAGAGATTGAGAAATGAAGGAGTGAGAGTGAAAAAGAGAGAGAAGGTCTGAGAAGAAAAAGGAAGGTGTTGGTTAGCAATCCTTAGTATTATATACTTAAATAATTATTAATATTTAAGAATTATTAACCGTTAGATGAAATGGACGGATGAGATGGATTTGGTGTTTGTCTATCCCGTTCGTCCTTAGTATTATATACTTAATAATTCAATTTTTTTTATGATATGATTTTTAGTTTTGATAAATATCTTCGAATGTTTTTAATTATGATGTAATTAAATTTACCGATTAGATCATATCTTAATTTGCATGTGAGAGAATCGAGAGAACCTAAATATGAGTAGCCCAAATATTGGATATTACGAACTACTTAGGGTACTTGAAATAAGCATACATAAACCCTCTAGAGATAAGGTTGAACCTTTTAGTAAATTTCATAAAGTCTAATGAGTTCCTATAAAGTTTTAATCAAATGGAGATGTTGTTTAATCAACTTTGAGAGTTGGTGGTGGTAACTTGAGAGAGAACAATTTCATAAGTTAAGAAAATCTTCCATTCTAGATTATACGTTCTTTTTAGTAAATTGAATCATGAATACAAAGATGATACTAGTGAGGCTCTTTTCTAAATGCCTATTCAATCTTTTTTATTTTGATTAACTGTTTTGATTTATTTCTAGTGGCTTGATTTATCTTTGTTTAGTTTTATTTTTAATTTTTATTGTCATTAAAGATCATGTTAATATGTATGAAAGTTATGTATTTTCTAGAACTAAAATAATTATGCTTATGTACTCAATTAATTTTCTTCAAATTTCTTTTTTTGGTTAAAAGGCTTTGCTATAGTCTAAGGGTTGCCGCAAGATCTTCCAGATTTTTAGGGGGAATCATGTGGGAATGCTTTTGGAGGGGGTCAAAGATCACTAGGAGTTTTAGATAGGGATGGCATTTAGCTGCACTGGGGATGGACCACTCCTGACAGGGTTAAGCTCCACCTATAAGCTAGTCGGCCCGTGGCCCGGCCTCAGCCTGATGGGCCATGGGAGGTTGTTTTTTTTATAAAAATTTAAAAAACAACATCGTTTATACCTTCCCGTCGGGCCACAGCCCATGGCTCAGTTGAGCTGAATAGTTTCGACCTATGACCCAGTCAACTAAGGCCGGGTTGGGCCATGCTAATTTTTCCATTCCTAGTTTTAGATGAGAGTTACGATGATAAATTTTCGAATGATAAGTCTTTAAACTTGAACAATAGTTTTAAGGAGGAATAATTTCACTCTTTAGTACACAAAATCGAGAAGGAGAGATTTGGAGAAAAGATGGATTCTTGTAACAAGGGAAGGGATAAGGAGCTTCAGAAAAGCCTAAATGTTGGACTAAAAGAGTTGCAATGTCTTTGAGAAGAGACAAGCTTACTCATTTTTAGAGCTTGCTGGTTAATGGGGGTTATCTATCTCCCGATTGAAGTCCTTTAAGTAGGTGTATCATCTTGGTCCTCTTCTCTTTTAAGGTATTTCATATGGAAGACCCTCCTTCCTTTAGGTTTAACTTTGGGTAGTAGCAAGGTAGGGGAAAAAGGGTCAGGAAAAGATTCTTCTTACAAAAGAGGATGCCTTTGTGTTTAAATTATCTAATGATGTTTATTTGATGGAGATCCTTAAAACAGGACCATAATATATAGGAGTTAGCCTATAGGTAGTGCCTCGTAACACTACACAAAATAACTAGACTAAAAAGTATAACTAGTGATGAGTCTAGGTTGATCCCACAGAGAGTGTGTGTAAAGCTTTTGAAATGAAAAGAATTGGTGTTTAGGTTATTTGAGGGGGTTGGTTTAATTTCAAATCAGAAAATGAATTGAAACTAAACTAAAGAAAACAAGTTAAAAAACATTAAAAAAATTATGACAAGTGATGAATGAGTTAAGGATTTTATATTTGGTTTAATCTCGGCCTACACATGCATAAGTATATTTCATTGTTTTGTTATTTTCATACCTCTCTTAGAAACTATTAATCATAGATTAATAACAAGCTTTGTAATCCCAATTTTTCCTTAGGTAGTGTTTAATTAAAATAAGCTCTTTAATTAAACCTAGCTATCGAACAACCTAGAACAAGCTTTCCAGATTTAATCAGACATTACCAATAAGGAAAACAGACCAATATAGGCAACAACCATACAAGCTCGGGTCATTTAACCTATGTTACGTTATCCCTAATGATCAAAAGCATTAGTTGCTATTGACGAATTGTAAAACATAACGATTACGTATTGTGTTCAATTTTAGCATTGGGTTCATACATAAAAAAAATCAAAAGAGCATTCAATCATTTTTACATAACACCCAAACAATAAACATAGGATAACATAATCAATCCTTAAGAGAGAAAGAACAACAAACATAATGGAGGGATGCCCAAAACGTGTCTTTGATGTCAATTTCACCTCTAAATTGGTGTCGAGAAGCTTAACCCTCTATAGGTCTCAAAAGAAGTTGTGCTCTGCCCCTCATTTGTGTCCTGAAATGATTCATAAAGTTTTTGACTGCAAATGTTCTATTTATGCTAAAAGTTAGGTTTAGGGTGCCCATTTACGAAAAGTCACGGCCATGAACCTTTGAGTCATGGCTATGAATTGATCATTTGAAGCTCACAACCATGAGTATTGAGTTATAAGTGTGACTTGATAAGTGACGAACATGACATGTGATGTATGGTTGTGACTTGTGATGTATGACTTGACACTCTGCGTTATATATTCTTTAGTCCATGGCATTTTCTTGTCTCCTCTTTCTCTCTCCTTCTTGTTCTATGAAGGCAAGTGAGTGTGAATCTCAAGAAGATGACTCAAAGAGTGTGCTTTAAACTCACTTTAGTTCTTTCACTTCCAAATTGTACCTAAAACCAAATATGAACTGAAGTGAATGTCTTAAGCATTTTATAGCATTAACCTCTAAGTGTAAATGTATAATCAATTAAGCACATAGGAATGTTCAGACATAAATGGAGGCCCAACCTAGAATTGACCAAGGAAAAATTAAAGCAATATCACTCTAAAAAAGCTCCCACAATATACAAGTCAAATATTAGACTATAAAAGGTTTGTGCTACATCATCCATACCCTAGGAAAGCCTACGAGTTTGGTTTTACAAACTAATAGAATGGATAGAACTTTTTATGCTAGGATATGCAAGGAGGTGAATAAATATGAGGTACTTCTTGAAGCAGTATCAATTATAAAGTTAGATGATAATGGAGAACTAGCCAAAGAAAAAATCCCAATCTTTTACAACTAAAGACTTATATGGTAGACCTAGACCAAGACATGGAGAATCATAGGCAGAAGATCTTTTACATGTTGTTACAAGGAAGTTATGGGGAAAATAGAGGATAATCTAACTAAGAACTACATCAGGTGAATGATTAAAACCTAGATAAGGCTGGTCCTAAAGAAGAGTTGAAAGATGATAAAAATAACAAGGACTAAGGAACTCAAAAATTTAGGGATCCCTCACCTTAACAATTAAGTACAAATAAGAATAAGAAATTGTAGCCACAAGGAGGTATTCCTCATACTATAACAATTCTTGAAGTGGTTAATAAGCAAACGATGGGGCTAAACTTCTTTAGGAATGTTGGTCTTCCAAAAACATGGAACTACATAAGATACTGGATATTTTCCAAGATGAAGGTGCAATTTAGTCTAATATGGAAAAGGAATTTATAAAGATTGTTCTCGCTTAGGCGAAAAAATAGAAAGGAAGAAAGGTAAGGTTAGACTTAGAGGTCTTTAACTTAGGTCTTAGTCTCTTAGTAATGACAATCCTAGTTTGGAATATTAGATGGATGAATATCCTTTAAAGAAAATAGAATTTCAAGGATATTATCAAGAAAAAAGTCGTAGATTTTAGGGTTCTTATATATGAAAATAAAAGTAGAAAAAGTGAAAGACAACAGTTCCTTGGTTACTAATTAGAAGATCTTGTCCATTCATTTACAACATTACAATGGTAGGATTATAGTTGCATATAATGAGAATTTCATAGAAGTTTCTATCATCTTATGCACTAATCAATTATTCCATCTCACTTGTACCTTGGAATGGTCTATGGATCCTTTTGATGTGTCCTTTATACATGCTAAAAAGCTGAAATTTTAGAGAACTAAGCTACAGGAGGTATTGAAAGTTATCTAAGGAACTATGAATAAAACCTAGATGTTGTAGGGGATATGAACTGCATTTTGAATCCCTCAAAGGCTAAAAGTTTAAAATTTAACTTTAAAGGAATTAAAAAAATTGAGACAAGTGGCTAATCAACTATGAGTTCTAGACTTGAGTTATGTTAGAGAGGTGTATACGTGGTGGTGTAACATGCAGCAAGAAGTGTGGTTCATTAGGAAAAAGATCAATAGAGATCTTGTGAACTAGCATTGGTTAGCATATTACGCAAACTCTTATGCATGTTTAGGTCCACCAATATGCTCGAATCATTCATTAATTGAAGTTCTTAATCTCAACACTCAGTCACTACTCAGAGCTCCATTTAAAATTGTTAATTTCCTCATAGAAAAAGAAATATGTATAAAAGTGGTTAAAGCAAGATGAGATATAAAAGTGGAAGGTTGTAAGGCTTATCAATTAATAAGGAAACTATAGAAAGTTAGCTAAGGGTTAAAAGCATTCTTCAAAGACTCTTAGTTGAATACATAATAGAGACTTTAGATAGCTAAAGAAGCCTTAATGAGAATCCAAACTAAGTGTTATGATGACCCTTATAACTAGGAGCTAAGACAACTCAAAATCACCAAACTTGGGGAGTATAATTCAACCCTTCAAATGCGTAATTTTCTCTTGAAACAAAAGGCTAGGGTGAACTACTTAAAGGATAAAGACATAAACTCAATGTTTTTCCATAATTCTATCTTTTCTAGGAGAAATAGGAACAAAATCTCATGTTTGTAAAATAAAGATTAAAATCTTTACTTAGAAAAAAAAAGAGATTGAGGAAATTGCAACTAACTACTATATAAAGCTGATGATGTAAGAAAAATGATATGGAACCTTTTAAAATAGAACTAAAAAGATTTGTCACTGATAGTATGAACTAGGAGATACAGTCAAACTTAATTATTCCTATTTCTACTTAAGAGATATGGGAAGTAAACTTTAGCTTAAATACTTGAAAGTCCATGAGACCAGATGAGTTTAATTCCTATTTTCTCCAATCCATATAGAGCATTATAGTGGAGCTAGTAGTGGAGACATTCCAAGAAGTCCTATCCAGAAAGAGAATGCTTAGAGAATTAAACAAGGCTCACATATGTCAATTCCAAAAATTAAAAATCCGAGATCTATGAATGGTTTTCTTCCTATTTCCCACTGTAATATAGTTTGCAAGATAATATCCAAAGTATTAGTAGCTAGAACAAAAAAGCTATTCAAGCTCTACTGAATCATGCTTAGAGGACATTTATTTTTTGTAGACTAATAGGGGACAATATACCTATGGTCCAAGAGTTGTTAAAGGACTATGGTTCTAGGAGCTCCAAGAGTTGTGAATTGAAAATATACTTCTATAAGACTTTTGACACTCTCAATCGGGAGTTTTTGCTTAAATGTTTAAAAATACTTTGTTTTCCAAATTTGTTTGTGAATGCTTTATTTTCCAAACTTATTTGTGGATTGGATATTTACCTATTACTTACCTACTTCCTTTAGCATATTGATTAATAGAACTCCTTTTAATTTATTTAAAAGAACCCTAGCATCATTTGTGGGTAAAGACTGAATTTCCACCCATTTAGAAACATAATCAACAGCTACTAGGATATATCTATTACCAAAAAAATTTAGAAATGGACCTATGGAATCAATCCCCCAAATATCAAATATTTCACAAAAAAGAATGAAAATTTAGGGAAATTCATCCTGACGAGAGACATTACTTGATCTTTAGCATCTATCACATAAAGCTATGTACCTTTGGACATCTTTAAAAATTGATGACCAAGAAAAACCTAGCTCTAGGATCCTTTTAGCCATCATATTTGCACTATGTTTCCCTCTTACAAGTCCAACATGGTAGTGTTGTAAAATTTTGCACCCTTCAGAGTGAGATACACATCTCTTCACTATTTGGTTTGCACAGATTTGAAACAAATACGAATCTTCCTAAAAATAGCCTTTCAAATCAGTGGAGAATTTCTTTTTTATTGATAGGGAAAACCTTTTAGCAAGACCTTAGCTACAAGATAATTTGCAGCATATGCAAACTAAGGGTTTTCAACCTCACTTACCTCATTTAAATTATAAAGGCGTACCTCTAGAAAGACATTTTCAATGCCTTCTTCATTCAATTCCTCCAATTTTGGATTTTCAAGGGGAGATAAATGGTTTGTTGCCAATTTTTTAGCCCCTTTCTTATCCTTAATTTCTAGATCAAATTCCTAAAATAACATAATCTATCTAAATAAATGGGGCTGAGCATCTGATTTATTCAGCAAGTATTTTAATGAAGCATAGTCAATATAAATTATAACTTTAGACAAAACTATGCGAGATCTAAATGTATCAAACGTAAAAAAATAGTTAGTAACTCCTTTTCTGTCATAGTGTAATTCCTTTGAGCATCTATCAAAGTCTTACTAGTGTAGTAGATTAGTTGAAAGTGTTTATCCTTTTGCTATCTGAGCACTGTACCTACAGCAAAATCACTTGCTTCACACATTAGCTTAAAGGTTAAACTCCAATTTGGTGCAATCATAGTTGGGGAATTAATAAACTTTTCTTTCAGAATGTTGAAAGCATCGAAACATGTTTTGGTTAATGTAAAAGGTATATCCTTCCCTAATAACTTGGCTAAAGGCATAACAAGTTTAGAAAGGTCTTTAATAAATCTTTTGTAAAATCTTACATAACCTAAGAAACTTCTTATACCCTTAGTTGAAAAAGGGGGTGGTAGTTTCTCTATAATTTCAATTTCGGCCTTATCTACCTCATTCTCTTAGTGAGAAATTTTATAGCCTATTACTATACTTTCTTTCACCATAAAGTGACGTTTTTTCCAATTCACCACCAAATTCATCTTTTTACATCTTTTTAACACTTTTGCTAAGTTATAGAGCATAGATCAAATGAGTCACCAAAGGTAAAAAATCATCCATAAATACCTCTATTATGTCCCCAACTAGCTCATCAATAATGGCTATCATTCACCTCTGAAATGTAGTAGGCACATTACATAACCCAAAATGCATCCTTTTGTAGGCGAATATACCATAGGGACATGTGAATGTTGTTTTCTCTTGATCTTCTGAAGCAATGGAGATTTGAAGGTAGCCCGAAAGTCTGTCCAAAAAGTAGGAGTACATATGTCATGCTATTCATTCCAACATTTGATTTATGAAGGGTAAAGGCAGGCAATCCTTTCTAGTTGCATCATTTAGATTTCTATAGTCGACACATACTCTCCATCCAGTGATGGTTCTAGTAAGAATAAGATTATTCTTCTCATTGGAGATTAATGTCATTCCTCCTTTCTTTGGCACGACCTTCACAAGCCTCACCAAAGGACTATCCGAAATGGGTTAAATCACTCCAACATTAGGAGTTTAATTACCTCTGATTTTACCACGTCCTTCATATTCCGATTCAGCATTCTTTATGGTTATACCATATGCTTAAACTCTTCCTCCATTAATATTTTATGTGTGTAAAAAGAATGGTTGATCCCTCTAATGTCAGAGATCTTCCATGCAATAACACATATATGTTCCTTAAGCATATTCAATAGCTTTTCCTTTTGATCCACCTCTATAGTTGATGCGATAATTACTAGTAATTTCAAATGCATACTCTAGGTGAATGTTGATTGAAAAACAAACTGCTAGTTTTACCCTCAAAATTGCAAATATATAGGTTGCAACTTGTAGTAAAAAGAGGATATCGATCCCAAAAGGATTGTGCTTAGGCACCACTTAATTATGTTGGATCACCTATGGCCCGGGTATTCACAATACGCAGCTGAATAGACCATATTACACAACAAAAGTATAACCGAAACTACACAACATGTTCAGATTTACCTCTTGACGTGGATTGGTATTTGTTTTTAGATTTGTAGACGCTGCAACACGCAAACATCCTCTACCGGTATCCACACGAGGATGAACGATTTGGGCAGCGGCTAATGTGTGCTAGCACGCTCCAAAAAAAACCTTTTGAATGGTACACAATTTTTCTCTCAGGAGAAGAACGAACAGCTGGTGGCTAGGGTTTTTCGTCTCCTCTCTAATGAGACATATGTTCTCTATTTGTAGAGAAACCCTAATCCCTATTCCTATTAGGAATAAGAATATTATAATCCTAAACCTATTAGGATTATGGAAGCCCA
>JAOQMS010000005.1:29318024-29351827 GCA_027563885.1 Erythroxylum longipes | reverse complement strand
TATTCAAATAATATCAATAAAACATATGTAAAGCCACCCAAAATATGTAACACCTAACGAAGTTTGTTCATATCAACACCACAGGAAGTTCGCCACGGTGAAGTGGATCTGTCGCCACGACGAAAAATGATAAATCCAGGCTAAACTTTCAGGAGAAGTTCGCCGCGGCGAAGATTAATTCTTTCGTAGTGGCGAAGGATCCAGCGAAGAACAAATTTCTTAAATTTTTTGAATTTCCGAATCCATATCATATATGAACTCTTCTTCTTCCCCTTTTAGTATCCTTGTCAAATATGGATACTTGTGGTTTCCTATTCCGAATCCATGTCTTACATGGTGGAAACCCTAGTAGCTGTCACCTAAGCATCTTCAGCCATAACCCTAGACGCCATCTATGAAGGAAGTTTCGGAAATCAACAAATGTCATGGCTGAAACACTTTTTGGCCGAGACAAACATGATAGAAACATCTTTATGCCCGAACTCTTCCTTTGGCTGAAACAAGCCATGACTGGAAAACATCTTTCTTGTCATATATTCACATTAGTACCAAGAGAATAAACAAATCTGAAAACAACATGCATGAACATAAATCATATTCCTATCATGCATCCAAATTCGTAAGTACATGTAATCAAAACATGCATATTTTCGATTATATAGAAGCATATAACCTGGCTCTGATACCACTGTTGGATCGCCTATGGCCTGGGTATTCACAATACGCAGCGAAATGGACCATATTACACAACAAAAGTATAACTGAAACTACATAACATGTACGGATCTACCTCTTGACGTGGATTGGTATTTGTTTTTAGATTTGTAGATGCTGCAACACGCGAACGTCCTCTACCGGTATCCATACGAGGATGAACGATCCAGGCAGCGGCTAATGTGTGCTAGCACGTTCCAAAAAAACTTTTGAACGCCGCACAATTTTTCTCTCAGAAGAAGAACGAACAGCTGGTGGCTAGGTTTTTTCATCTCCTCTCTAATGAGACAAAAGTTCTCTATTTATAGAGAAACCATAATCCCTATTCCTATTAGGAATAAGAATATCATAATCCTAAACCTATTAGGATTATGGAAGCCCAATAAGTTTCGGCCTATATTATATCTTATATAATAAAAGCCCGATAACTTAATTCAATCTAGCCCAATAAATATATCCACATATATTTATTCAGTGCCTAATAAATTAGGCCCAAGAGAATAAGCCCAGATCACATCACTCTCTGTGTGCGACCCTGTAGGCTCATTTGATGTTGGCAATGGGATTGATCACACTTCAAGGCCCATAAGTCATAAGCGGTCTCTAGCAAGACATTATGACTACCCAAATAAAATGAGGATCGGTAATCTGATTTAACCTGTAACTATGGTTATAAACTCAGTCCCTTTGTAACACGATATCAAGATTAATCACAAGGCATGTCAACCTTTGATTAATCGTAGTTTCTTGATTCCCAAGTTGACTGACTATAACAAATGACATTATGACTCCTCATCAATTCATTTGAGCACGACCATGCATTTCTTCAGTCATACTTGTCAAGAGGCCCAAATGATATCTCTCTTATTTAAGAGAGGTACAAATCCCATCTACATCATTCACATCCCTCCGCATGATTCATTTAATGTCCAACATAAGACTACTTGTTATCCTGTTAAAGATAACTAAGTCTAATGTCAAAACACTGAATTCCTCATGTAGGGAACAATGATGACTTCAAGTCAGAGGACTAAAGTCAAACCATATTGAGAATCACTAATGACACGAAACCATGTAGTGTTCTCTCTATGGGTTGGTCCAATATATGTTCTCTAACATATATCTATATTTCTGATTTGATAACTCATATCCATGATTAGTAAAACGTGGTCATCAATCAAAACACATACTAGCCTTAATTCATTATCTTTCCACCAATAACGATCGACCAGGGACATTTTAGAACAGTGTTATAATGCTTATGGTTTTACTATCATGACATGAGCCTAATACTATTCATGGAATGTAAATCATATTACATAAACAATATACATGAAATTTAAAAGAATACCTCATAATATATTATTAATAAGTCAGAATGTTAGTATAAAGGTCACATATGACCATTGGCCTAGGGCACACTACTAACAAATTCAGGTTGCTCTTTGTTTAAGAACCAATTTTAATGAATATAAGTTGAAAAATTAAACTAAGTTAAATAACTAAAAATGAACATTATGTAAAATTGTAGAAACTTAGAATTCAAGATTTGACAATAAGAGATCACTTTTCTCCTTTCTTATCTCCCTCCAATTTTGTTAATTGAATTGTGCCTTACCTAAGATGTCATAATGTATTAACTACCCTCTCTCAAGGTGTAATTAATTGTCCCTACTCAAATTAAATGCAGATGACTGAGCAATCTCTCAATCTACGAAATCAATTCACCAAATCATCTAGTTATGAAGTTATCATATGGGTAATCAATTAATTAGCCAAGATCTCTCTTCTACCTAATCAATTAACTTAATGAATGTAGGTCTATAGAATGCCAATTCTCATTGTACAACCCTACATAAATTATCCAACTCAAGCTCTCTATTTATTTCAAGGTATAAGTTTGACATTCATCAAAAGTTTCATTCATTCAAATCAACAAAATAGAAGTTCAATAAGTAGTTTAAAAGTAATCTTTACAAATAACTTAGCTACTTATGATGTCTTTAAAATCCCCAACAATTAAATAATCCATAATACAAATGTTAGAAGAGAAAAAACGAAATAAAACTAGATGAAGCAAACTCCTCCTCTTCTTTACCAATTTAGAATGAAAAATCTTGATTCTCTACCTTTCTCATGACTCTAAATCTGTGTTTTTACTCAAAGACGAAAATCTCCACGATGCTCTCCTCAGCCCTAGGGGTTTATGACCTTATATAGTCACGAAAACCTAAAAGTAATTGAAACTCATGTGTATCTTCAGGATAGGTATCCCACGATTGTGGGTTCTTCTATTACAATTCCTCCTCTTCTCTTCTCCTCTCTTGGTCCCTAGCTCAATCACTAAGGTGGCCGCCTTCCATTCCTACATCAAAATGATCAATTCTTACCTTAAATCAACATCAATCATAAAAGAACAACAATGAAGATCAAACTAAACAAAAACATATAAAATAAATAGTAAAACACAACAATAATAACCTATTATGCAAGAAACACATGCCAAATACTTAGAAAAACACACACTAATGCATAACTATCAACTTCCCCACACTTAAATCTTTGCCTGTACTAAAGCAAAATCAAACACAACCAATCAATTCCATCACTTCATTTTCACAAAGATCAAAACATGCAATCCTTCAAATTTTGGCCAACTTAAATGTCAAGCTACTACACATATCATGACTATTTTTCATTAATGTACATAAGCAAAGTCAACTTATGGCACCATCACTCAAAGATAAGTATAAACGTAAAATGAATCTTCCTTATAGTTTCATTCATTTCTCTCAAGTGTGTTGGTTAGCGTTTTGCTCAAGCTTCCTATAGGAAACTACACTACCATAGGCTTACTAATACACCAATTCTCCTCTCCAATGATTACATGCATAAATAGATCAAAAGGACTTGCTTTGGGTTGTAATGTGGTAAAGGTTAAGGTGGGTAAAAAGGGTAAAGGGTTTAACACAAGCATTCATAAAGTAATAAGTGAACAAAGAAATAACAAAACATATTTATGAGATACACAAATGTAAATATACTAGTACTCTGCCCTTATTGATGCTACAAAAATGTTATTCCTTTTTCTTTTCTTTTCTTTTTATTTTTTTAATATCATGGAAGAGACAATAAATAAAATAGCAATTAAATACAATGTGATCCAAGAGTAGAAGTATCACTCAACTCATCTCAGAAGAAAAAAATTGTAGCAAAAATCCCAAACTAATGCATCACTTAATGCTCTACTAAGCTTGTGAATGGGTAGGCTAATGGGGTTTCAGGTTTTAAAATGTGGGTTGTTTTCAAGAAACAAAAAGGTTAAGGGTCAACGGGAGTAGCAAGGGATAATAAAAGGTAGGTCATTTAAGTCAAAGGTTAATAGAAAAAGGGCCTTAATTATCTCTATTAAGCATGCATCCAATAGACTCAAATTGATTCAAAGCAATTTCTGAAGGTAATAACCTAAGGAAGCATCACACAAACAAATAAATAAAATGACTATAAATGGAGTCATTTAGGCTCAATCCTCACATTGGCTCAAATGAAAATTCTTTATGCACCTTTACACTACCTCCTTGCTTAAGTGTCAAATTATAAGTAAGCTTATGCAACTAACTACTTTTCATCACTCAACATGGTTCACTCTCTACTCAAGTAGCCTAATCTGAGTTTAAGCATGCATTCAATCTCATTCCAACTAGCATGATAGAATCTCATGGCAAAACAAAACAAAATGATTCAAGTGTGGTTCCATTGCTGAACACAAAACGACATAAAACAAACTAATATGCCTAAAACATGCACCTAATTAACAAAATGCAAATAGTGACTAAACCAAACTAAAACAATGCAATT
This sequence comes from Erythroxylum longipes, assembly GCA_027563885.1. NCBI lineage: Eukaryota > Viridiplantae > Streptophyta > Magnoliopsida > Malpighiales > Erythroxylaceae > Erythroxylum > Erythroxylum longipes. The sequence continues at coordinate 29,347,255 of JAOQMS010000005.1, read as the reverse complement.
GACAAATGAAAAATCACCTCCCCACACTTAGACAACACATTTTCCTCAAAGTGACAAGTCAACCACAAAATACGGTAACATAACATCAAAGTAAACAAACAGACAAAACAACTAACAAGGTAAATAAAACAACATAAAAGGTAAAAGGTAAGAAAGCTCATGTAGATCGTGATGGCGAAGGTGTAGGAGAAGGGACTTCAATGTTCTTCATTTGGATGAACTTAAGGAATTTCTTCTTAATGTACCGTTGCTCCTTATGCACTTGTCTCATTTGGATGCCGAGCTCATTAATTTGTAGTGTCATTTGTTGATGGTTAGAGACCATTTGATTAAGGATTTGCTAGAATTTGTTGACCTCTACTGCGACAGATGGTTTCTTTTCAACTGCTTAGTCTAGTGGCTCTGGGGGTACCTGAGATGTGGATGGTTGAGAAGTGGTTGCATCTTTGCCCTTCTTATTCTTAACAACGGAGTGCGTATGAGGATTTCAGAACACCAAAGGAAGAAAAGTTCTTTAGCCGAGCATTTGTTGCTTTTATTTTTGTTAAAAACCATTAGGCACATAAACTTATGAAGAAGTAAGTGCTTGGTGCTACGCATCAAAGTGTTAGGTGCATTCCTAGAGTCAAAATTGTTTTCACTCGTAAGAATTTTTTAATAATCATCCACATAAAAATTGTCATGATCATCCAAAAATTTGGTGTTTGATAAGTCAAAAAAGTGCATTAATGATAGTATAATCAAGTTTATAAGCAAGGCCACCTATCCTAACCCAGAATGCATCCTTTTTAGGATTGTAGTGCATAGTGGTGAAAAATTTTATAGTCATGATAGGGTATATCGCACAATGAATCAAATGATCCCAACCAATATTCACAACTAATCGTTCAATATTACGCCTTATTCTTAGAGTTTCTAATAGTTCAAAATCAAAGTACCTAGGAGGCATTAATTCTCTATCCTTAAAGTCCCGAAATCTCATACCTTCTTCTTTCGAAAAAATAGGGAATGGGGCATGAAAAGTGGGTGCAATATCTGGTTTACCTTCTTTGGAGACTTGAAGGAACAGTTAGTCGATTGGTTTCTAAGCTACAAGCTTCTTTGGAGCCATTGAAGGAGAAAAAATCTACAAAAATTTTCAAGAGAGAGGTGAACACGTTTTTTAGAGAGAAAGAGAGAAAACTTACCAAATCCTTAGATTATTGAGTGATTAATGTGAAAAAAGTGTAAACAAGGGAAAATGATGGAAGAAGTAGAGAAAATACCAAGATTTGGGGGAAAGATGAGGGATTTGAGAGGTTTAGAGAGTGAGTGTCATGTTTTTAGAGTGAGATAATTTGAAGAAGTGAAGAAAGAAGAAAGAATTTTAGAGTGAGATAATGTGAAGAAGTGAAGAAAGAAGAAAGAAGAAAGAAGAAAGAAGGGGCGAGTTTTAAAATTTTCCAGATGGGGTATCCCACGATCGTGGGAATCCCTGTCATTCCCACGATCGTGGGTTAAGGCTCCAGAAGGATTATGGTGAGCCTTCCCACAGTCGTGGGAAACAACCTCATTCCCACGATTATAGGTTAAGGCTCCATAAAGCTTCTAGAGAGCCTTCCCACAGTCGTAGGAAATAAACTCATTCCCACGACCATGGGTACTCCAACTTTTCCAACTTCTTAGCCCTCTTCCAAGCTTATCATGCATTCTCACCATTTAAGCAACCTACATAAACACATCAAAATCACCTAACCAACAAGAAATTTGAAGAGAAAACAAGTTAAAACTCAAACACAATCTAGATAAACACCAAGCAAACTCAACCCAAACATAATCACAACCAAATAAATCAAACAAACAAGCAAACAAAGACAAGCAAAAGAAAGGTAAACATGCTAAGTTAAGGTCATTAGCTTGACCATTCCATATGCATTCATGAAAGAGTGAAAGAATGGAAAGAGACGACTTCCCTTTCTTGTGAGTATATCCCTCTATAGTATGGCTTGCATCTATGCCCATTGACCTTGAATGCTTCACCCTTGTCATTTTCCCACTCTAAAGCTCCATGGGAAAACACTTGAAGGATCTTAAAGGGTCCACTCCATCTTTACTTGAGCTCTCCACTAAATAACCAAAGTAGTGAGTTGAATAAAAGCACTAAGTCCCCACTCTTAAACTCCTTCTTTTTAATGTGAGCATCATGCCACTTTTTTGCTCTTTCTTTCTACAACTTAGCATTTTCATAAGCTTTAAATCTCAACTCTTCCAATTCATCAAGTTGTAACAATCTCTTCTCACCTACTAACTTCCATCCTATGTTTAACTTTTTAACGACCTAATAGGCCCGATGCTCCAGCTCTAATGGTAAATGGCAACCTTGCCATACATAAGTAGATATGGTGTGGTACCTATGGGTGTTTTAAAAGCTATACTATAAGCCCATAATGTGTCATCTAGCTTCAAAGCCCAATCCTTTCTTGAAGTGCTCACTACCTTCTCCAAAATCTTTTTTAGCTCTCTGTTCACCACCTCCACATAACCACAAGTTTAGGGGTGGTAAGGGATAGCCACTCTATGATGAACATTTATCTTCTCAGAAGAGCCTCAAATGGTTTGCTGCAGAAATGACTCCCTCCATCACTTATAATTGCTCTAGGCACCCTAAATCTAGTAAAGATCTTCTTAATGAACTTTTGAACCACCTTGCCATTATTAGTTAGAGTACTATAACCTCAACCCACCTGGAAACATAATCAACCCCAACCAATATGTAAGTGTTACTTAAGGAGGATGGGAATGGTCCCATGAAATCCAAGCTCCACATATCGAATATCTCCACCTCTATGATATTTGAAAGCAGAATCTCATCCCTTTTTGATATGTTGCCCACTATTTGATACCTATCACACTTTATTACAAAATCTCGAGCATCCTTGAACAAGGTTAGCCAATAGAATCCACACTCTAAGATCCGAGCAGCAGTCTTGTTGGCTTCATAATGCCCTGTATAAAGTGAGCTATGACATTGCATCAAAATTTTGGGCATTTCATCTCAAGGACACACTTGCGAATCACACTGTCAGCACATATCTTATAAAGTACAGGTTCATCTCAAATATGGCGAGAACATTGAAATAAGAAGCACTTCCTTTTTTGATATGAGAGATCAGAAGGAAGAATACCACTTGAGAGGTAGTTTGTAATATTTGCAAACCAAGGATGAAAAGGATTATCTACCATCATTAAAGCCTCATCAAGAAAGCTCTCCTCAATTTCTACTTCTTTTTTATGGTGCCCCCTTCAAGTCGTGATAAATGGTCGGCTACAACATTTTCTGTTCCCTTCTTGTCTTTAAGCTCAATGTTGAATTGTTATAGTTAGAGCACCTACTGGATGAGCTTAGCCTTGGCATCCTTCTTGGAAAAAAGATAACGCGTATGGTCTATAAAAACAATAACTTGTGAGCCCAAAAGATAAGAACGAAATTTCTCACATGCAAATACCACTGCAAGCAATTCCTTCTCGATTCAGTTGTGCTCCTGTCAAAGTCTTGCTTACATAGTAGATGGCATGCAACCTCTTCTCTTTCCGCTGGCTAAGTACCTAACCAATAGCATGGTCACTTGCACCATATATAATCTTGAAGGGAAGAGACTAATTTGGTGATGCCAAAATGGGTGTTGTTATAAGTGCCTTCTTCAACCTATTAAAAGAATCCAAACAATCATCATCAAACACAAAAGGCACATCTTTAACTAATAAAGGAGTCAAGGGTCTAGAAATAAGAGAAAAATCCTTGATGAACCATTTATAGAACCTTGCATGACCAAGGAAGGCTTGGATACCCTTGATGTTGTTGGGAGGTGGTAGCTTTTCAATCACTTCAGTTTTAGTTTAATCCACTTCAATCCCCTTGCATGAGATCTTATGGCCTAATACAATTCCCTTTAGGACCATAGAATGACACTTTTACCAATTTAAAACTACATGAGGCTCCTCACATATTTGAATCACTTTGTCTGAATTAAGCAATGATCAAAAGAATCTCCAAAGATAGAGAATTCATCCATAAATACCTCCATGAAGTTCTCATTCACGTCCACAAATATGACCATCATACGCCTTTGAAATGTGGTAGGTGCATCGTATAGACCAAAAGGCATCCTCTGATAAGCGAAAGTCCTATAAGGACAAGTGAAAGTGGTCTTCTCTTGGTCTTCCGGGTATATAAACACTTGATTGTACCTTAAATATTCATTAAGAAAATAATAAAAAGAATGACTAGCCACCCTCTTAATCATTTGGTCCAAAAAATGTAAAGGGAAATGGTCTTTCTTGGTTGCCAAATTGAGCTTCCTATAATCAATACATATTCGCCAAATTGTGATGGTCCTAGTAGAAATCTTTTCACCATGTTCATTCTTTATCACTGTCACGCCACCTTTCTTAGGCATACACTGCATTGGACTCACCCACTCACTATCTGAAATAGGGTAAATAATCTCCACATCCAAAAGCATCACTACCTCCTTCTTCATAACCTCTTGTATGTTTGGATTTAACCTTCTTTGTCGCTCATTGATAGTTTTATGCCCTTCCTCTAGGTTAATCCCATGCATCACCACATTGGGGCTAATCCCCCTAATATCAGAAATTTGCCACCCATGGCTCTCATCCTCTTCTTAATGGTTTCCATCACTTTCTCTTCTTTCTCAGAATACAATTGATTGGAGAAAGTGATGGTAGGGTATAGTTTTTACCTAAGAAGGTGTATCTCAAGTGGGAAGTTAAGGGTTTAAGCTCTAAAGTGGGGGGTTTAATAATGGAAGCTGGTGTGGGTGTATCTATTCTGTCCAGCTTTTCTAGTTCAACTTCCTCACATAATTCCTCTTCTTTCACACTCTTATCCTTGTGCACTTCAATAACGTCATCAACTTCTTCTTCAACCTGCTTCACACACTCATCCACAATATCAATTTTCATACATACATTAACATCCATCGATTTCTTCAAAGATTTTGATATATTAAATTCAACCTGCTCATCACCAATTCTCAACACAAGTTTCTCTTCATGCACATAAACTATTGCCTTACCAGTATTCATAAAAGGCCAATCCAATATCAATGGACAATTTTTATCAGCTTCAAAATCTAACATAATAAAATCAACCAAAATGATAAATTTGTCCACTTTTATCAACACATCTTCTACAACTCCAAATGGCCTCTTGATGGATTGATCCACAATTTGAATCAACATAGATGTTAACTTAACCTCTCCTAGTCCCAATTTCCTAAAAATAGACAAAGGCATCAAGTTAATACTTGCACCTAAATCACATAAGCATTTAGAAAATTCAAATTCACCAAGAACACGTGGAATAGTAAAACTCCCTGGTTGTTGTAGTTTTGAAGGCATTATGCTTGATATGATCGAACTACAATTTTTTATCAAAGTTACCGTCTGATTATCCTCCCAAGTGTGTTTATGTGTGAGTATGTCTTTAAGAAACTTTGCATACTTGGGCATGCACTCCAAAGCTTCCACCAGTGGCAAGTTAATCTAAAGCTTCTTCAGTTTCTCTAAAAACTTGGAGAACTGAGTGTCCACCTAATGTTGTCTCACCCTTTATGGATACAGAAGTTTAGGCTTGTAAGGTGGTGGTAGTACATAAGGCTTCTCTTCTTTTATCTCTTTACATTTTCCTTTTTCTTGTCTATCCTTTTGCACACTTGGTTCCTCCACCTGCTTGCCACTTTGAAGTGTAATAACCTTGAGTTCTTCCCTTGGGTTGGCCTCAATATTACATGGTTGGCTATCTACACTTATAGAAGACAAAGCATTAGCAAGTTGACCTACCTATACCTCCAAGTTATGGATGGATGAGGCATGGTTTTTCACAATTTGATCAAACTTTTCCTCCTAGTTCGAAAATATCCTATTTTGGTTCTCTTTTTGACTTGCCAGTTTGGACCCCAAGACATCCATTAGCTTGTCCATTTTGCTCTCCATAGATTTAAGTCGGTCTTGTTGAAATCCAGGAGGTGCTTGCGATCTTACTTGGCCACCTGTATTGTTAGTACTCTAAGAGAAATTTAGGTGGTTTTTCCACCCCAGATTGTAAGTATTAGAGTAAAGAATATTTACTTTTTGTAGTTGGCCTAAGTAATTTACCTGTTCTGTACCATTGGCTCCCAACAAGAAACATTCAATTATGCCATAGTTGTTTTGCCTACATAACTCACACTATAATTGCATAGCTTTGGCTGTAGATGAAGATGCTCTTTGCATGTTACTTAACTGCTTGGTGAGGACTATGATTTGTGCCTATAAAGCTGTAACGAAGTCAATTGGGATCATACCTTTTTGCTCCTTTTTCCCCTGTTTACTCCTCTCACTTGACCACATGCAATTATTACTCGCTAACTCTTTCAAAAGGTCATGAGTTGCATTAATAGTTATTCTTATTAAAGAACCTTCAGTAGCTACATTTATGGTTCCTCTTGTGCTCTGATTTACACAATTATAGAATGTCTACAAAAGGAACTCCCTCGGAAGGTTATGGTGGGGACAACGTCTGTGTAATTTTTAAAATCTCTCCCAAGCTTCATATAAAGACTCCCCATCACTCTGTTGAAAATTTTTGATTTCCTTTATAATTCTTGTTGTCTTGGTAAACGGGAAGTATTTAGCAAGGAATGCTTGGGCTAGCTGTTCCCAAGTAGTGATCTGCCCTGAACTGAGCGAGTTATACCATACCTTCGCCTGATCTCTCAAAGTGAAAGAAAACAACCATAACTTCATGACATCATTAGACATCCCATTAAACCTGAAGGTATCATATATCTCTAAAAAATTCGCAAGATGGGCGTTGGGATCTTTGTTGGAGAGCCCATAAAACTATACACTACTCTAAAGCATGTTGAGGAGTGCCGACTTGATCTCGAAATTATAGCTTGAATCATTGGCTTTGCAACTCCTTGAGGACTGAAACTTAGCCTCATAAAGTCCATCAATGTCCTCTCAGCTCCTCCTTGCTCTCCTTCTTCTGTCATATTTCTTTGTATAATGTCTTGGCACTGCGCTTCGCTCTTCTCAACTTTCGTACGTGCCTTGTGATATCGGATAACTCTTCGTCTCTAAATTTAGTTGATCTTTGCGTGCTCCTTGTGTTCATGTAACTAAAAATACATAAGGAAAAGTATCAAAGAACTCTTAGATCAAAGTAATCAAAAATAAACAAGATGATAAACAAATCAACCTTGGTAACAACGTCAAAAACTTGTTGATTGAAAAACAGACTACTAGTTTTATGCCCAAAACTGCAAGTATATGGGTCGTAATTTGTAGTAAAAAGTGGATATCGATTCCATAAGGATTATGCTTAGGCATCACTTAATTCAGGTTGCTCTTTGTTTAAGAACCAATTTTAATGAATATAAATTGAAAAATTAAACTAATTAAACAACTAACAATGAATAAATAATAATGCAAAATTGCAAAAACTTGGAATTCAAGATTTGACAATTAGAGATCACTTTTTCCCTATCTTATCTCCCTCTTATTTTGTTAATTGAATTGTGCCTCACCTAAGATGTCCTAATGTATTAACTACCCTCTCTCAAGGTGTAATTAATTTTCCATAATCAAATTAAAAGGAGATGATTAAGCAATCTCTCAATTTATAAAATCAATCCACCAATGCAACTAGTTATGAAGTTACCCTATAGATAATCAATTAATTAGCCAAGATCTCTTTTCTAACTACGCAATTAACTTGATGAATGTAGGTATATAGAATGTCAATTCTCATTGTACAACCCTACAAAAATTACCCAACTCAATCTCTCAATATATTACAAGGTATAAGTTTCACATTCATCAAAAGCTTCATTCATTCAAATCAACAAAATAGAAGTTCAATAAGTAGTTCAAAAGTAATCTTTACAAATAACTTAGCTACTTATGATGTCATTAACATCTCCACCAAACAAATAATCCATAATACAAATGCTAGAAGAGAAAAAAGAAAATAAAACTAGATGAAGCAAACTCCTCCTCTTCTTTGCCCGAATATGGAAAATCTGACGTTGATGTGCTCTTTTCCCAATTTAAATGAAAAATATTGATTCTTCACCTCTCTCAAGGCTCTAAATCTATGTTTTTACTCAAGGAGGCAATTCTCCAGGATGCTCTCCTTAACCTTAGGGGTTTATGACCTTATATAGTCAAAAAAATCTAAAAATAATTGAAACTCGTGCGTATCTTCAGGCTAGGTATCCCACTATTATGGGTTCTTATATTATAAATCCTCCTTTTCTCTTCTCCTCTCTTAGTCCCTAGCTCAATCACAATCCTACATCAAAATGATCAATTCTTACCCTAAATCAACATCAATCATAAAAGAACAACAATGAAGATTAAACTAAACAAAAACATACAAAATAAATCCTAGAACACAAAAATAATTATGCAAGAAACACATGCCAAATACTTAGAAAAACACACACTAATGCACAACTATCAGTGATCAGGAAGTATCTTCAACTTTAACTTTAGCGGTTCTTTAATGGAGGGTTTTAATCTTTCCTCTGCATCTCTATTTATTCCTTCAAACTCTTTCATTCTCACAAAATCTTTATTAGCCTTATATTTGTCCTCGACTTGAATCATGGACAATTCCTGTATGAAGTTAGACATAATTTCTCGTATAATGTCTGAAGTTACAGGAATATTAATATCAATAGAATAATAAGAATCATCACATTTAAGAGCATGTATTATAGCATCAGATATCTTAAAAGTAACCTTTTCGTCTCCCAACCTAAGAACTAGTTTACCATCACTAACATTAATAATGGCTGTAGTTGTAGCTAACAAGGGACATCTATCTTCATCCATATCTATTATAACAAAGTCAATTGGTAAGATGAACTATCAATCTTTATCAATGCATCCTTAATGATACTCCTAGGATATTTAACAGATCTATCAGCCAATTCATTGTTCATCTTAGTATAGGTTTAGGTTCCCCTAATCTCAATTTCTTAAATAACTTATATGGTATTAAGTTAATGCCAGCCCCTAAATCAGATAAAGCTTTCTCTACTGAAAAATTACTAAAAGTACAATGGATAGTAAAACTTCATAGGTCATTAAGGTTTTTTGGTAACTTTTTCTGTATGATCACTGAGCATTCCTCATTTAGCTTTATTGTAGCCAATTCCTCTAGCTTCTTCTTACTAAATAGTAGCTCCTTTAAAATTTTTGCATGATTGGACATCTACCAACAGCTTTAATAAGCTATAAGTTAATATAAAGTTGTTTGAATAGCTCGAGGAACTTATCAAATTGCTTATCCATGCAATCCTTCTTAAATTATGCTGGATATAATATGGTGGGCTTAAATTCTTTAACTTTTGGAGGATGCTCTACATCGTTGATCTTTTCTTGATTCTTCTTATGATCCTCCTCTTCACTTTGGGTTCTATTATCTGCTTGCAATTCCTTTCTACTTTTAAATGTGATTGCCTTCACATGCACATCAAGATTCGGTTCAGTGGTACTTAGTAGATTCCCCTTTTTCCTTTTAGCTAATATAGTTTCTAGTTGGTCGAGTTGAACCTCTAAATTACATATAGACATCTATTGTCTTTGATGTTTCACCCTAGATTCTTTAATGAATTCCATTATCAATTCATCTATACTAGACTTCTTGAGCTGTGATGCTTGTTGCTAGAATCCAGGTGGAGGGTTGTTCCTTGGTTGACATCAACCTAAATTGTAGGTGTTATTGTGTGGATTATTTTGGGGTCTCTGAGCATTCCTTACGTACACCTCACACTAATTAATTTCTAGTTGAACTGATTGACATTCTTGTCCTTACTACTCTAACCCACACACCTTGAACTCAACCTTATGGAGCCATTGTAAATTTATCAATCTTCCTCCTCAAGGCCTCTACTTGGCTCGCTAACTATGCCATCACGTCGACTTCCTATACTCCCACTGGCCATTAGTTTTTGCTTTAGCTAAGCACCATTAGTAGTTGTTCATGGCCATATCCTCGATCAAGTCCTAGGCTATTTTTGGTGTTTTTTTTAATATTTAGTGTCCATCTAGTTGCATCATCAACAGATTGCCTAGTACTTTGACTTAGCCCATCATAGAATGTTTAGATTTGCATTCACAATGGTAGTCCATGATGTAGGCATCGTCTGAGTATCTTGAATCTTTCCCAAGTGTCAGACGAAGATTCACCTTTAGCTTGGGAGTATGAGGAGATGTCATTCCTTAGTTTGTCTTAGTGGTAGAAAATACTTCAAAAAAATTTCTCCACCACTTGTTCCTATATAGTCAACGGAGATCACGTTATGGAGTTTAACCACTGCTTAGTCTTCACTCTTAAAGAGAATGGGAATAAACATTGTTTAATGGTGTCATCATTAGCTCCATTAATTTTGAAAGTGTAGCAAATGTTTAAAAAGTTAGAGATGTGAGCATTGGGGTCCTTATCTCATAGTCCATCAAATTGGACTAATTATCGAACCATCTTGATGATGCTTGACTTAATCTCAAAGTTGTTTACCTAGATAGTTCGTCTTATAATGCTAAAGTTAGCACCAATTAAGTCTAGCCTAGCATAGTTCAACATAGTTATCGGTTGGTCAGCCATGTTGTGTGATTCTTCAGTATCTTCTTGACCACCCAAATTCTTTATTCGACGATCTAATTCAAACTCATACAGTTGGGTCCTTCAAAGATTTTTACATATGGTTCTTTCAATTTTTAAATCTGCATCTGTTAAGCTCTCAAATGTACTCTGAGTCATAAATTAACTAAAAGTTCAAAACTACAAAAATAAATAAAGCTAAATAAATTAAACAAATAAATAACATAAAATAAAACAAGAATGAAATATGATAAAATAAAAGAAAATGAATAGAGTAATAAAATTAAGATTTTCCTAATATCACTATCATCAAAAACGGTTCCAAAACTTGATTTGTCTAAACTACAATCCAATATTTGAATTAATTGCAAGTGCACGACGTAGTTGCAACTAATATAGACAAGTACTGGTCAATCCAACGAAGAAAATGATTACTAGTAATTTCCTCTTTTTTATTATCTAGCCTATAAATTGGATTTTGGTTTTTAATTAAAATTAATAATAAACAATTAAAATAAAATAGGACACAGTAATGAACACAAAAAATCTGAGAATTTATTTAGAAAATAATCAATATCAAGAATTAGTGTCTAGGTAATGAATCCCCCTAGAACCATTAAATAATTAACCTTTTATCATGCAATTGTTTTGTACTGTGAGAATTCCTATCTTAGGCTGGTAACTCTCTTGAGACTACTAACAACTAACCCATAGGTTTATTAACCGAAATCATTCAGGTTAAAGTTTCTAGGATTACTTTATCAATTTGTGAATTCCACTATTAGGTTTGACTCTAATCTAGAGGATTTATGTTGACCTATCTCTAGGTTTGCGTTCAACTCCTTTCAATATGATAGATCTATTTATACACAGGATTTCTCAAGCTCGATTATATGAAATCAAATTATGCAGTAATATTCCAAATCTATTAGGAACATGTATAAAGCATATAATTGAATCACGATAGATCAATTAAAACAATTGCATTAAATAAAAGAATCAAAAATTATTTTAGAATAAATTAACATTCATTACACCTAGACACCAAAAAGCATTTAGCTACATATAATAAAAAACAAAATCAAAGATAAACTGCAAGAGAAACGAGTAGAAAACAAAATGTTCATAATTCTAAATCTCCTTTTCTCTTCTATCGAATGTTTTTGCAAGTTTGAGGTTTGATGTTGTAATCTAGTGGATCTTTTGATCTTTTCTTTGTATTCTACATTTCTCTAGATTAATATTGTCCTTTTGAATGTTCTTCAAGTCTGGAATAATCTCCAAAAGTCTGCTCTTCTTAATTGACCTCCACTCACATCTTTTTATAGTAAATTTTAGTTTGTGAATCTGCATTAGTTATGAGACTAGAATATATTTGTCAAGGGAAGGGTTTGAAAGTTGCTAGCAATCACTTGTTTGCAAGTCAGGTTAGTGAAGACATCATTTTTGGTGTGTTTCCATATGATGATATCATTTTAAGAATTAACACAAGTATAAAAGATTTCAATTTTTAGAGGAGTTGGCATTGGACTGATTAGATCCTTTCTTGTAAGAGCTTGAGCCACTATAAGAGGTTTTAAAGCAATAACTTCATCCAATTCTTTCAAAGATCCTGCTGATAACCAATTATCAAACTAAAAGGAATTAGTTTCCACATTACCAATGAGGTTAATGAAGTGAGGTCTCATTTTTCCCCTCAGCTTAAGGATAGCTTTTAGAGTGGTTCATGGCAGATTATCCGAGTTAAACCTCCAACTATTCTTATTTTTAAGGAAATAAATATGGATATATCTATACCACAAAGCTTGCTTATCAGTAAGGAGCCTCCATAGCCTTTTGGAGAGTAATACACTATTAAATGGTTTGAGAGAGATTATATTGAGACCTCCTTGGTTTTTAGGTAAACAAACATTGTCACATACCACTTCCATAGAGCATAAGCCCAAACATACCAGAGGATATTCGAGAACATACTCTATGAAAATGGTATATTGGGACAATCAAACTAACTTATTAAAGGCATCAAACATATCATAAGAAAAGATCCTAGCTTGGGACTGTGGTTGGTTACTCCTTACCTCAGTCCTAATACTAGGACCTACTGAATTAGCTTTACCCTAACCTTTGCCTCTCTGTCCTGCTCTACTGGCTCTGCTCTGTTGGACAGTCATCTCCATTACTAATCCTCCTATCACTTCAAACAGTGTTCCTAAAGTTGCTGAACAGTCTCTAATCTGTTGCTCTAAGGAGCCACAGAGCAAACCAGCTCTTGATACCTTCCAACATACTCCACCATGTCTTTGTCCACCATAAGTTTATCCTCCAGATGCCAGACCTCTACAACCACCAGAATGAACAGAATCACCTCTAAGTTTAAAACCTGACTACCTTGATCTTAACTATGATCACGACAATCTATTCTGGCGTTCATTAAATTTTTTAAAACTCACCATGCCTCTTAAACCCAAACTCCTTTTTATACTCTTATTGTTCATCCTTCAGTAACTGCTCAATCCGAATCGAAGTTGCTCGTAACTTAGTAAAACTATTTAGATTTGTAATAGCCAACATTTTCCTGATCTCTATATTCAATCCATCCTTAAACCGCCTTCATTTATCTTCCTTAGTCGGGATTAAAGCAGTAGTACACTCAAATAGTTCATTGAACTGTAACTGATACTCAGCTACCATGAGATTTCCCTGTTTCAAATCTAGGAATTCCTTCATCTTCCTGTCCAGATAGATCTTTGGCATGTAATTATCCTTAAAGACCTTCAGGAAGTCCCCCCACGTCAGACTGTAAAGTCGAACAGAACTACCAGGAATTGTCTTCCACCACTGATAGGCTAGACCTTGAAGTAAAGAGACTGCGTGGTCAAAACTCTCATTAGGCTCACAGTCCATTTGATCAAATACTCTCTCTGTTCTCTCTAGCCAACCCTCTTCCTCGACAGGGTCTGTACTTCCATAGAAGTCTACAAACTCCTGCTTCTTAAGTCTATCATACCTCCTTTCTCTCCTCTCAGGAACTCTCTGAGACATTTGTTCAGACTAAGGTATAGAGGACTCTCTATTGGCTCCTATTGACTCAAGATCAACTGATTCTGCCACACGGTCTGCTATAGCCGATTACCTATAACAAACAATAATAATGATCACTATATTGGTCTCTTTCTATATACCATGTTGAAATGCTCATATATGTCTCTAATGATGCCAAAACATGCTATGATACCAAAACTATAACATACCACTCCTATAGAGTTTAAGCCCGAATAAACCAGAGGATATTTGAGAATATACTCTATGAAAATGGTACATTAGGACAATCAAACTAACTTATTAAAGGCATCAAACATATCATAAGCATTCTAAATGTTCATCTCTTCCCATTTCATTCACCAACATAAAAGTCACATGTGTCATTACAATTCAGAATCCACATATACATTACACAACATTTTTTTTGATTTCAATCTCAGTACTAAATATATAATATGAAATGGGATGCTAATATACAAGACTCTAACTAGAATCCTCATATCCAGCTGGTTAGACGTTTGAGCCATTCTTGTCCCTAAAATGCAAGTACTAGACTTTTATTATATCACCTTAGTAGCTAGAACTCCCTAAAATCTGAAAAATAAAGCTGCAATTTTGATGAGTTTGCGAACTCAGTAAGTGAACCATCATCGACGTATTCACTCAAGTTAGATAACAAAAACAAGTATATCAAAGTTTGTCATACTTCCACAAGCATATCAAGTAAGCTAGCATTGCATATCACAACACATCCTCCATTAAATTCAACTGTAATTCACTATTTCATAAAATTCAATAATTCATTTCAATTTAATCATTTGATACATGTAGGGATGTATATGCAAATGCACATGTGTTTCCATTCTCATTTTTTGTGTTGTGATCAAGTACCTATCAACCCAATTTACTGTCCCGTATTCATTGTGGATATCAAGATCATTTCTAGCCCCGTATCTATTGTGGATACCGAGTCCATATTATCTGAGCCTAAGGCTCTTTTTCATAATCTTGAGCTTAAAGCTCTTTTATACACGTTGGTCACTCTGGTCACAACTTTTTTTTATTTGATCACGCATTTAAATGTGATGAGATGCATCATTTCATATGCTATGTTTTTTATTTCCTTTCATCTTTGTGTACTTATTCCATATATATCAAGCTCCTTGAATCTAAGTCTGGTATTTATCAATCAGCTATACACACGTTCCATATTAAACATACAATTCATATAGAAACATATATAAATGAGTTTACACATCTAAGTTAACTCACAGTATGCTCTAAAAAAGTTATTGCCTTGATGCTCCAGTAATGTCTAAATGTTGACAATAACCTTGCACATCTATCGTCATGCAATACACACATAGTTGACAAATCACTAATTTTTTTAATCATATGAATATACAATCATACACAAGTATATGTGTTATTTTTTAATGCATGCTTAATTGAATTTTTGGGTATGTATTCTTATACAAATATCTTGACTATTCAATTCGTGCTTATACACCCTAAGACCATTCAAACATTATATCTTGTATACTAACACTTTGCAATCATGTTTGTACCTTTAAGTTAGCTTGATTTACTCCAAATTCATCAACCATACATTACACTTATTATTGAACATTTTCATGATAAAAAAGCCTTGAACATTTTCATGATCAAAACCCCTTAAGATTATGTTTGCTTTAAAATAACTCATTTATTCCTTTGACAAATCATAATTTCCAGCTTTGAACATTACGACGTCAAAACAGTCCATTCTTTAGGTTATGACATCAATTAACTACACAAACTTATCAAGATCTTAACTAACTAATTAATTAATAATCTAGGCTCATTCTTAGACTTAATTAAGTCCAAATACACCAATTTAGAGTGAATTTTCCTTTGGTTCGACATGTACACAAAGTTGAAATTAAAATTCTAGAATTTGTCATCAACGTCACTAATGTGTGTAACTTTACTACCTTCAATACTTCATGAATTTTACAAGCTTAGAGACATCACTAACACCTGAAAATTTCTAGATTTCATGTCCTTTAAGGTTACTTCATTTCAGGTTAATTTAAGTTCCATATTGGTTACATTAAATATCACAAAATCTACTAACTTGTTTCATTTTCATTCACTTTATACCATTATACTTGCAGCCCTAACTTTTCTAGATTTGAAAACACTTCAATAACACCTATCTTTAGCATAAATTCATCATCAATTATACTTCAAATCCTAACTTAAATCCTCCATGTAACAACCCATAAACTACTATTGTCATGCATCCAAAAATAGAACAAAAGATTCCCCTTTCATTCATCATTTTCTAACACAATTTTAACACCAATACCATATTCAATCTATCCCTAATCAGTCATCATAATTTATGCTAACACATGCCATAATAGATTAGTACTTCACTTATTTCTTCAGCACAAATGCCACCTCAATGTATCAAGTCTGCTTTGCCTTACATGCATGCAGGAACATTTCAAGAACAGTGAGGGAGTAAGATGGTTTTGGTAATGATAAGAAGAAGACAACAACACGTAACAATATTTTGCCTCTAAACCTATCTTTATGATAGATTTTGCATGGGTTTTGAGGTGGTAATATACAAATGTAGGGAAAAAATCCAAAGGTTTGGGTGAGGTGCGGATTTTGGCAGTGAGAGGGAGAAGAAGGAGAGAGTATATAGTAGAAACATAACAAAAGAAGCTGAATGTGTTGGTTATATGGTGTAGGATGAGTGTTCTTTCTTTAAAGACACTTATCATGTATTTAAGCAAGATACATGTCCTCCTTAGCTGCCAAATGTCACTAAATTCTTAAACCATTTGTCACTTATTTCATAGGCGTAGTCATCCTAAATTTCCACATGTCAATTTGTCTTACTATTTGAAATTTTTCCTAGTCTAAATGTACATTTTAATCCATCAATGTTACAATTATGACAAATAAACTCCAAATTCCTAATTGTAATCCATCAATTCCTTTTATTTGTAAATCAAAATACAATACATTAGAAATGCACAATCATGTCACAATTATTTTGAAACTTTCATACCCCGAAACATGTCAATTGAGTGCACATAAAATCTTTGCATTTTTTAAAACATAATTCATGTGTATGTCACAATTATTTTGAAACTTTCATACCCCGAAACATGTCAATTGAGTGCACATAAAATCTTTGCATTTTTTAAAACATAATTCATGTGTATGCTAATATCTTGCATGTGAATGAATTCATAAAATTATCTCCTAAATGCACCAAATTAATTCTATAATGATGTAACTCATGTGACTCAGTAATCTAACAGTCTAACTCTTAGTAGTTTTGGAAACTGACTATTACAAACATCCCCCCATCTCATTTTCACCTTGGAAATATTAACTTTGCACCCAATCCACAAAAATGTGTTAAAATTTTTGTCAAATTCCTTGATAACTTTCATGGAAAGCAATATTAGCTTCCCAATAAACACTGATGGAGTTCAATATGGATACAATAAGTTGTGCTCTCCCTACTATAGAGACATTACTAGAACTCCAAAAGGAAATTATAAGATTAATCTTATCAATTAAGCAGGCATAATCCATATATTTAAATTTGGAGTTTGAAATAGGAATGCCAAGATACATCATTTAGAGATCAGGGTAGATTCCAGATTAGAAGCTTTATGAGACAAGAATAAGACACTTTTATAGTAGTTTACTTGAAGAACATACATCCTATTAAACAATTTAAAAGCTTTTATAAGAGCTAATACAAAATTAGTATTATCTTTGGAAAGTAAAATAAGGTCATCAACAAAGCATAGATGAGCTAATTTTACCCTTCTACATTTAAAATGAAACTTAAAGCCCTTAGTACTCCCAACACCTTATGGAGAAGTCTACTAAATACCTCCATCACTAAGCCAAAGAGGTAAGGTGATGTAGGGTCACCTTGTCTGATTCCTTACTACTTTTCAAGATGTTTATAGGTTGACCATTGACAAGGATGTTGTAGCAACGAGTATAAATACATTGTGTAATCCATTAGATAAAAGTCATTGGGAAATGCTGATAGTTAGAACATTGGTGATGAAGTCCAAATCCACACAATCAAAGGCCTTCTTTAGATCAATCTTTATACAACAATTAGCCCTACCATTCTTCTTTTCATAGGTTCTGATTAACTCTTGGAGAATCAAGATATTAAACCTTGGAAAAACAGTTGGAAAACTTCAACATCCATTGGGTATTTGCCATACTACAGTCCAAATTTTTTCTAATGAAATTCACTCCATGCTGTCTATTGTTCTAGGTAAAAAAAAAAGTTACTTCCAGTTGGAATATCAGATAATTGTGCCACTTCAATATAGCTAAGGTGATCCCACTGATCTATGACCTTTAGCCTCCTCAAATTTAAGAATAGAATTAAATTTACCAGTAATGATCCATGGACTGTTAATGGAAGTTGAAATATCCTTAATTTGATTCCAAAGAAATGCTTTTTGATAGGAGCTATTATGTGCATAAACAAAAGAGATGTATATAAGTTGAGGACAATACCTAGTTGAAATCTCCACAGGAAAAAACTGATCAGAAACAATTCTAGGACAAATATATACAACATTGGAATCATAGAAGATTAATACCCTACCATTAGGATGAGCATTGTGGTTTTTGAATTATTTCTATTATGTTGGAAAGTATTTTAGCAAGCCGTTACTATTTGCTCTTATTCTTGTCTCCAAAATACTAGTCACTTGCACCTTATTATACAAAATCATATTTCTTATAAGTAGCTTTTTAGTGGGAGCATTTGCTTCTCTCAAATTCCAAGCTAGGATATTCATTTGACAGACTCTAAGAATAGAGTCTTTTTCTTTCTGCTGTATCTTCTCCTAATGACAGTTTCAAAGTTTGCCATTCTCAATACTTGCAATTGGATTTCTAGGCATATTTAGCTTAAAGTTATCATCTGGTTTTCCAAATATCACCATTACAAGGATTGGTTGCTTATATGTCTCTTTGATAAAGGTTGCAGTTGAGAGTATAGCCTTTTTTGTATCAATTACTGCAACAATTCCAGTAACAGTTTCAGTAGTAATATTTGCATCATTATATTTTTAATTTTCATTTATACTCATCTCACATATTGTTGATATATTAGTAACAGATCTTCATAAAATTTTTAAGGATTTTGATTTTGAATCTAATCGGGGCTATTAACCTAGTCCATCAGTTCAACTATTTACACATAGATCGTTAGACTATTTCTTATGATTTGTTTCGTAGGTGTCCAATAACACCCTAATTCTTTGGAACCTAAAACCTCAAGTATTAATCCAGAAATGTGTTTACAAATGCATATTGTGTCTTAATTGTTAATCTTTTATAATAAGATGTAATTGAAATTTCATCATTCAGATACTTGAAACATTTGGTAAAATTCTATTCAATGAAATTAGTCAAAGTTGTGGAGAATATGACGAGATATTTTTTGTGGGGTATAGCAAATGGAAGTTTAGGCTTTCCTAATGTCAAATGGACAGATTTGTGTAAACAAAAAGAGAAGGGTGGATTAGGAATCATTTCTGAAAGAGTTGCCAATAATGTCTTTCTGATAAAGAGACTTTGGGGAATGATTCAAGACAAGCATTCATTGTGGATGAGATGGATTTATAGTTACTTTTTAAAAGGGGAACAACATATGGCCCCTCTCAACTAGATCATCCTATTCTTGGTTCCTTAATCATATTTAAAAAAAAAAGGGATGAAGTAGCTAATGATGTTTGTTGCAAAATTGGGAATGGAAAGACTGCTTTCTTATGACATGACAATGGGACTAGATTTGGTCCACTTTTCCTAAATCCTAATGCGGTATCTGCTTTTCCAAGGCTAGATCACAAAACTAAGGTTGCTGTTCTTATTCACCAAAATGACTAGCTACAATTTCCTGATGCAATCCAGCACTTTAAACCACCTTACTCTCTTGATTCTAACTCTTAGGATTTTTATATGTGGCACGGAACTCCTATTAAGAGCTTTTCTAGCAAAACCTATAGGGAATGGGTTTGTCACTCAGATCAAGAGGATCCTTAGGGTAGGGTTATCTAGAATAATATACTTAGACTAAGTACAACTTTCCTCCTATGGCTAGTAGTTATGAATAGAGTAGCAACGATGGATAAACTTCAATTTATCCCAAATCTGGATCAAATTTACTGTTTGTGTAAGGAAGGAATAGAAAAAAGGGACTATTTGTTCTTTCTCTACCCTTTTTCCATTGCTATTTGGAATAGGATAAGTTATTTTCTCTCATGGCGTAGGTCCTCTATTTTGCTCATAGATATAATCAAATTCCTATCTGAAGCACAAGTTTCCCCTTCACTCTAGAAGAGGAAGGTTCCATTTTTAGCCATATCTACTCAAGAGATATGGAAAGAAAGAAATCAGCGAAAGTTCCAAAGAAAGGAACGTTATGTGACGTTAGTGCTACAATCAATTATTCAAAAGGGTAGAAAACAAATTTTAAGTTAGGAAATGGGGCAAACTCAACTGAGATGAAGGAACGGGAGTTCGGTTCTTACTTGGGAAAGAATGACAATGCTCTCTTAAGCTCTCTACAGAAACATGGAACAACTGATTAAAAGTAGCTTCAATAAGGTGAGATTTCCAGAAACATGGAGTTTGGCTCTTACCTATGAATGGCGATGACGATTGCCTTTGGATGATACCAACCTTAATTTGGAATTTTCTTGAAACCATCTGATGGAAGGATAAGGAGCCTTTAACCCTTTTACACTTCATCTTGGTTCAATGCCATTTTAATTAGCCATTACTTCATACACTATCGCCCTATTCTTTAGAGGGTTTGTTGAATATGTTGTCGTTCGATCTCACTTGGTAGCCTAATTAGCTGATGGTTGTTCTTAAATTGTAGTGTCTTGTTACCTTATCTTGTAATAGGAGAGTATGTTTACTCTCTAATAAACTTGTTGTCCTTCATTATTCTTTAATACAATTAACTTTAAATTTTCAAAAAAAAAGAAAATTGAAAAACCAGAAGAAGAACATTATCTTCAATCAACAATAACGTGACTTTGAAATTAAAATTTTCCTTTTCATATAAGAAAAAGGAACACGATTCCTCTAGTAGGTAATTTCATATCTAGAAGATTGATATTTATGTAGTGGAAAAAGATGACAGTTGACTTTGAGCTAAAAACCATCGCATTATATTGATTGCTGTTTGTTGGAGACCGTTCTTGTTTATAAATTAAAAATACGAGTTAACGTAGTGGAATTATAAAGTCAAAATGGCAGCAATTAATCCGAACAAGAAAATGAATTATAGAACTGGGTAGGATCCTTTGAATACTTTTATTTTGGTCAACTCAACCACGTCCGGCTGAGAGACCGGATCGGTGAACTGAATGGCACGTGCTCTACTAATCAATCAATCTCTCCCTCTTCCTTCCATGACGTGGCTTCCAGTTTTCGAACATTTGCTTATTTGTGGCGTCAAGCTGCAGCAGAACATTTAATAACACCATTAATTTATTCAGTCACTGGATGCCGTTGCCAAGAATGACTTCCCTGTGCTGCCAAGACTGACTTCTCTGTGCTAACCGCTAAGTATTGTTTAGTCGAAGCCATTTTAAATAAATATATATGAAACATAAATTATATTCACAGATTCAGTTTGAATAAATTCTGACACTATTCATGTTCAAAAATAAGAGGTATATTAAGAATTTAAATGTAGTAAAAAGACGTAATCCTACAGATCACCAACTTTATACGACTTTCCAATTTGGAAATTCATAGATATAGAAAACTGGATCATGTAACATTATAGAAATATAACAATGGAAGATAAAAATAGAATAAAGGAATCTCTTGGAAAATAATCATGCGCTTCTTTAATTAGTTAGAAGCACCAAACGAGGGATTATAGACTAATAGGAAAATTAGGTTTCACAATCAGTTTGTGCCTAAAGAAAAGGAAAGATGAGATGAGGATGATGTTTTACAGTCACCTAATATCGGTAGCAAGCAATACAAATACAAATACAAATACAAATACAAATACTTGGCTTGGATGAGTAAAGCAGTGAATACCATTTAACCACTCCAAATGGTTCCTACCTTAAACTTGTATCATATTATAATTCCATACATACACTTCGCATTTGCATGTTAAAAAGGAGGACGTCCTCGCCGCGCCATCTCCTCTGCTCTTTCTGCACATTTATCCAAATATTTCCAACCCCAATCCCAATCCCAATCCCACTCAAGTGAACGCATCTCATATTCTCATCTGCTCTTTCTTCGTCTTTTTCTTGTTTTTTTCTTCTTCTCATTTATCCAAATGTTTCCACTCCCAATCAGGTGAAAGCATCTCCTCAGACGCCGCTGCAGTCACATCATTACCATGTCTTCATCTATCATCCTCTCCCTCTCCCTTCTCTTCTCTCTAGTTCTTGTTCTTCTTCTCATCACAACCGTCCATTCCCGAGCTCTCCCTCATCATTTACTCTCCGATGGCCTCCACTCCGGCCATTTCCTGGATCCACCCTACCTGACTCTGGCTCGTGCGTCTTCCTCGTCTTGCGAGCAATCTTACGGGTTCCTGCCATGCACCGAGACAGCACTGGGCAACTTGTTCTTGATATTAGTTTATGGATACCTCATGTTCTTGGCTGCTGCCTATTTGTCCAACGGCAGCGAGCTTTTGCTAGAGATTCTGGGACCCGGTATCGTCGGTGGCTTGTTTCTTCCCATGCTTGGCGCTCTTCCTGATGCCATGCTCATTCTCGGTAATCCAAAAATTGGACTATAGTTTTCCTTGGAAACTTTCGTGATGACATTCTGTCCACTAAACTAATTAAGGAATAGAGACGTAGACTTTGAAGATTTGTTGTCCAATCATGAACCCAGTTTATGTCCATTTTAACTGATGGACAAAATGAGAATATTAAGCATCAAGAAAAACTTGAAATGTTTGGATCTAATAAGCCAGTTTGTTATTCATCATGCAAAATGATGGATATCTAACGCAGATTTCCTTTCACCCGTTTTATAGTTAAGTTACCTTCACTTTCTCCTAGATTCTGAAACTTCTACTTCTCTGTTTGTCTTTGTTGAATAGACCTTTTCTATCTGTTTTTGATGCCTTCTTCATTTTTAACTCTTTCCACATTCCTTTCGTTTTATCTTCATTCTTTTTGTGTGGTTCACCTGTAGTTTTGCTCGTGCTCAAATACTTCTATGAATTGTAGTGATTAACACTTTTAATATTTTGTTTGTTTGGACCACTGACTTCTCTGTCCTCAGTTTTATATTTTACCGCTTAAAACTGCTTCTTTTTCTTTCCCCTTTAAGTGATTGTTTTTCACTGTTTTTTGTTTGTTTTATAGTATCTGGAATCTCAGGAACTGCTGCAACAGCTCAAAGTCAGGTCTCAGTTGGAATGGGCTTGATGGCTGGTTCAACTGTCATGCTTCTTACTCTTATATGGGGATCATGTGTAATAGTTGGAAAATGTGACATTCGGGAGTCTGATGATATTGCGATTGATGGAAAAAATACTAAGGGATTTAATTTAACTGGTATGTTATTCTTTTCACAATTCGCTCGGGAGAGAGAAATTGTCGGTATAAAATTTTCAAAGCACCATTGATTTAGCTGTATTGATTTTAAGCCAATTGGCCCAATTGCTTTAACTATAACTCTGAAGACGACTGATGCATATCATGCAGCTCATTTTGCATGTCTCATGTCATTTGCCTACTGGAGCATCAATTAAACTGTTAAGGGGGTGAGGGATCGAAGAGTACATGAGACGTTCAAAGATATCTCTAGATTAGAATCTGTTTTTTGTTTTCTTTTTCTAATTTGAAGAAATATACAAGGCCCACCAAGTGAGCATACTTATTACAACTTGGATTATGAGTATCAGTAAAGCTAATTCTGAATAGTACACCTTAGCTTAAGTAACTAACGACCAGTTCCAACTCTCATTAACCAATCTAATACTGAGGAGAAAGCCAGAAAAGCACGGACATATAGAGCTTTGTTCTCTTGGTTAGGGGATGCCAAATGTAAAATACTGAAAATTACAAATTTCAGACTGAAAATTTCTATAAATTGAATTTTGTAATTGTAAGTGTTGGGTTATGAAGCTAAAGATTTCTCTTTCTTTTTGTTTATATAAAACATTTAACAAAAACAAACATCTTTCCGCATAATGTCACAATCAATAAATAGAATATGTTTTCGATTTGTACAGAAGATTTACTATTGCACGGCATGTGAATATCTGATACAGTTCATTAAACATATTGTTCTGCATGGTTGTAGGTAGTGGTGTTAGTACAGACATTTGGACTTGCTATGCTGCAAGAATAATGGCAATATCTGTTATACCATTTCTTGTTGTTCAATTACCACAAGCACTTCATTCAAGCTCAGGAAGGCACTTAGCAGTTCTGATTGCCCTAATTTTATCTCTTGCAATGCTAATTTCATATTGCCTTTATCAGGTAACTGGGTTTTGCAAATGGAAATGGAGCATCTTGAATTTTTCCTTTTTCTTTTCAGTTTATTGAGTCAATACTAGCCTGCAACATCCATGAGATTTTGGTTAGATGAACCATATAATCACTTATCACAGCTTGAATACGTGGTTTGGCATTTCTTTTATATGAGTCCTTTCATGGTCTTCCCCATTTGAAGTTGATTAGAGATGCATGGTTCTTAAGCTGCAGCCCAGCACATGCAACTGAGAGTTCTGTGCAGGTTGAGTTTGCAGCTTTTGACCTTTAAATAATATCACGATTAGTCACAAAAATGTTAAAATGGAATTTTAATTTACCTGTTTTATTTGTATGTCTGTATACCTTTTAGCTGGAGTATTTACAAGACATTTTTTGTTTGTGCCATCTTCATTAACGAGAAGTGCAGCATGGTTTGAATAGCTAATCTCCTTCCCTGTTGAACACATGTCACATCTTTCCTTTTTTTAGCTTATATAAATGACCAAATTTGGGTATAACAATATAATTTTAGCATTCATGTTAAAATATACTGTGTTTCTGCAATCCCTGCAACTATTTAGTGAAAAAGGACTTGTGCCTTGCTCCATTATCAGCTTTTAGCTACCTCTTTGTGGCCTGATATATAACTGGGAGTTCCATCTTCAGATTGATAGTTAATAGTTTCCCATGTCATATTGGGCAGGTCTTCCAACCTTGGATCCAAAAAAGACGACTTGCTTATGTGCGGCTCAAACATGTGATGTCTGGAATTTTACAACATTTGAAACAGAGATCTTTAGGAAGGCTCCTTACTGATGATGGTCAACCTGATGAAGAAGTAATAAAAAAGTAAGTGCAGACAGCCAAAGTTATACTTGTCTTTTTACCAGTTGCTATTTCTAAAAGATTTATGACCTTTATTGGTGCTTACTGCTGGCAGATTATTTGAGGCAATTGATGTGAATAACGATAAGAAAGTCTCTACATCCGAGTTAAAAGCCCTCATAATTGGAATCGGATTTGAGGAGATAGACCTTAATAAAGACAATACAGTGGCTGAAGTGATGAGAGATTTCGATACCTCTAATGATCAAAGCATTGATGAGGATGAGTTTCTTGCCGGGGTCATCAAATGGCTAAATGAAGCAAGGCAAGCAGGGGCTTCAGCCACTGCAGATCCTGGTCCTCATAAAATGAAGTTTATAAGTGACTTTCACGTGGTAAGTGGCTCTGTGGTAACTCAAAATTTGGTTTAGTGTCTTCTACTTCTAGAGTAATATCAACTTTTAAATTTTTGTACAGCAAACAATGAGAGAGCACGCATTGTTGGGTCCTGAGCAGCAAGAAGAAGAACAAGAGGAAGCTGTTGAAGTTGTTGCTAACCGCAGAAATATCTTTATTAAAGCAATGCTAATGTTGTTGCTTGGAACAGTTATCGCAGCTGTATTTGCTGATCCCCTAGTTGATGCTGTTAACAACTTTTCAGATGCAACAAGTATTCCAACCTTTTTCATATCTTTCATTGCGCTGCCTTTGGCCACCAACTCTAGTGAAGCTGTTTCAGCGATTATATTTGCTAGCCGTAAAAAGAAGAGAACTGCCTCACTAACATTTTCTGAGGTTGGTTTCTCACTTTTAATTCTAGAGTTCCACTTTTATTGCAAACTATATAAACTAGTCAACAAATTAATGCCCTTTTCTGTTATGTCAGGGACTGCAAGTTAGTTGCTTTGGTTAGTCCTATTTTATTGGTTTTTGAGACCCATAGGAAAAAAAAAAATCATGAACTTAGAGCACTTTTGTGATTTCTTTTTGAAGAATTAAAAATTAAGTTTGGTTGGTAATAAAACAAACTCTGACATAAAAGAGAGAAAAGCTCTGTAATACTCTTGGGCGGAGTAGGATGCAGAGGTGGAAACTCTTTTTGTGTTTTTGCAAAATCTCCTATCTGTTAGTCTATGAGGTTTGGTGATGTATGTAGACAGTTAATAACCTGAGAGCATTAGGTCTTGGAATGTTGCTGAAGTTTGTTTATTAAATGTTGTTGAATGTTTCAAATATGAGGCTAAGTAAAAACCTGTAATCTCCAAACCACTAGAGTACCACTGTTTTGGTATTGGGAGACAACAGGTGTACGTGGCCCTCTCCTAATCTTGGAATATCCTTTACTCCATTGGATATCGTAAGTGTTGTACCAAGGATTACCTCCATTTCTCATAGAAGATAGTTGGGGAAATTTTTCATGTAGTGGTTCAATTTTCAGGGGTAGATAGTTTTCAATGCATACTATTAACTATGATCTTGTACTATAAGCTGAAATTTTCAGCTTCTTTGGGCAATCAATCAACAATAGTTCCTAGTCTTCTTTTATCAGCTGAAGAAGTTTCCAGGAATTAGATAGGTGAAGTCAACTGGCTGCAGAATTCTTGGTCTTTGTAATCATTGTCTTCTTTTCTTTTTTACCTTTCTCATAAGTAATTTAGCTTTTCTTGGATTATCTCCATTACAACGTTGATCATATCTGTTGCATGTACCACGGACTCTTGTGGTTGCCTAGTGTCAACTGTAAGTTTCTCTCCCTTTGTTTTACAGCTTTATGGAGCGGTGACGATGAATAACTTTCTCTGCCTATCAGTTTTCTTGGCCCTTGTCTACATAAGGGGATTGACATGGGACTTCTCATCAGAAGTGTTGGTTATTTTTATTGTTTGTGTTATGATGGGTGCTTTTGCTAGCTTCCGCAGTACATTCCCCCTCTGGACATGTGGTTTGGCTTACCTCCTCTACCCCTTTTCCCTGGCATTGGTCTACGTTCTTGATTATGTTTTTGGTTGGTCACAGAGAAATTTTTGTGTTGGATTTAATGGGACGATCTCCTTTTTGGGTGTTCAATTTATGAGACTACAGACAATTCTAGACGAGTCTTAACTAGTCTGACTCTGATGTGTGACCTCATTCAGGAAAGCTTTGCTCCTAATGACTTGGTGGCCTTTTGACAATGATAATAAATACAAGTTTTTAACCAATATGTCTATTTATAGGATATTAAATAGTTTGCGTGAATAATCTGTAAATTCCATAAAAAGGTATTTAACTAATGTTTTACATTTGAGGCAAACAATCAAGTCTTGCTTGTTTTAAAATGAGCCACTAATCTCTTTGCATCCTGTCTGGTGGCGCCTCAGGGTGTCTCGCTATGTGCATGCCGATGTCGTTTGAGACTCTGATGTTGGCTAAATACATAATAGGACTTGTAGCATTACCTTCTGTTGTGTTGCATATACAAGCCAGGGTAGGAGAAGACATGAGAGTCACAATATTTGTAAACTATGTAGAGTAAGAAAGGAAAATCGCATCCAGGCTGGATATTCCTCACTCGCTTTAAGCCCCTCTCTCATCAAATGGTTCCGCTTCTCCTCCTCACGCCGCATTGCCACCATGCCTTTTTCTAACAAATTCTCCCTCATCTCTCTTCTTCTTCATATACTCAATCTCTCCCTTCTCTGGATGGGTTACCCAGAAGCGATAGGTTCTACTCCAGCCAGTTCAGGAATCTAACCGACTTGATTATGACGGAGTCATTGTCGTGTGAGCAGTCATGCGGGCTCTTGGTCTACACAAAGACACTGCTAAGCAACTTATTTCTGATAGCAGACATTAAATATGTTCAAAACAATAAAATCAATTGAAAAAAATAAAGAAATTATAATGGGACTAAATCTAGATGAACTTTCTAAAGTCAATAATATTTTGATTAGCTGAAATGAAGTTCAGATCTTGGTTTTCTGGTGAAAAGAAAACTTAAAATCCATTGCTCAAGGTTTATAGGAACCTCCAAATGTTAACCTTAGCTTTTGCAGAGAAAAAGATACTTCTTAAACATGTTTTCTCCGAGAGATGGCTAAAGTTCTCTAGAACAATTAGGGTTTCTACCCTTAAATGCATTTTGTTCTATTTACAACATGGTTTGTCCCATGTTCACACCATGGGTCCTACTCTAGGTAATACACATGACTTCTGACCCGACTGCATCCCCAAATTTTGAATCTTTGTGTTTCTTTGAAGATGAATACATGACTTTGGCACGATTATGTCCGATCTCATTATTTTCTCTTTGAATTGCACACAATTTCTCATTAACGATTGTGTATCAAGCCATTTCACATTTTGCACATGATCTTTTAAGGCACGAACTGACATACAAGCGTGGACCAGATCATGTTCTCAAAAAAAAAAAATTCTTTATATTTTCTTAAAATTGCCTCTGACTCATGAATAGTACCTTGATGTCTAAATTGTATAATTACTTGAAAATAAATTAAAGAAAACATGTAAAAAAATGATGAAAGTGGTGAATTCATTAGGAATTCACTTCTTTAGTTTAATCTCGGCCTACACCCTAATTAAAAATATTTTAATGATTTGTTATTCTCAAACATCTCATAAAACTATTAATCGTAGGTTAATCTATTAACTGGAGTTTTCCCTTAGGTATTGTCTAATTAAGATACAATCATTAATAAAACCAAACTACCGAATAACCTAAGATATGATCTCTATATCTAATTAGGTAGTAGAATTACGAATTAGGAAAATCGATTAATCAAGGCAATAGCCACATATGATGCATCATTTAATTTAGATATGTTATCCCTAATGATTATGAATCATTAGTCGCTACAAATGAATTTCAACACAACAATTACAGATTGCATTGAATATTCTGGCAATGGGCTTGTAATAAAACGATCCAATGAATGCATTAAAATCATCTTTTCACAATACCCAAATCCATAGATATCGGATAACATCATCAATTTCTAAAGAGAGAAAGAAAACAACAAATACAAGGAAAGATATGCTTAATTGGGTTGTTGGCGTCGATGTGTTGGATCTCGTTTCCGGAGCCCAACATTTGGAGTCATAAAAACGTGGGCAAACTCATTTCTTCAACTTCAGGATAGATTTTGGGAAACCTCAAATTGGAATTTCAATTT
>JAOQMS010000005.1:29286184-29311125 GCA_027563885.1 Erythroxylum longipes | reverse complement strand
GCAATAAGCATGGTGTTTGAAACTAATGGCAATAAGCATGGCGTTTGAAACTAAGGAGTGGAGATAGCTATAAGAAAGATAAATAAAAGATATTGAAAAGAAGGCCTGTGCACACAAAGCAAATAGATTAAGTCGCTTTTTAGTAAAAGAAATAACAAAAAACTAAATTAAAAGACAAAACAGATTGATATGTGTTGCCTCCCATTTAGCGTTTCTTTAATGTCTTTTAGTTAGACACCATAAATAGTCATTCTTGAAGTGGATCACCCAAACTGATGGATTCTACGATTTTATTTTTAATTGCTCCTTTTAAATATGGTTTCACCCAATGGCCATTCACCTTAAATGTTTCTTTTGTTTGTGGGTTTTCCAATTCCACTGATCCATAGGGAAAGACCTTGATTACTTCGAATGGCCCATTCCACCTTTATTTCAACTTAAGTGGAAACAAACATAACTGAGAATTTCATTCCACGTATGAGGAACATGCACTCTTATCATGAAGGCGTTACATTCTTTCCTTGTAAATTTTGGAATTCTCATAAGCCTCACTCCAGAATTCATCCAATTCTGAAATTTGAAGCAAACACTCCCATCCTCCATCATCCAAATTTAGGTTCACCCTTAATTTCCCACAACGCCTTATGTTCAACCTTGATTGGTAAATGGTAGGCCTTCTTGAAAACAAGTTGATAAGTGCTCATTCCTAAGAATGTTTAGTAAGTCGTGGGATATGTTCATAATACATCATTTAATGTTGTTGACCAATCCTTTCGTGATGGGCGTACAATCTTCGCCAAAATCTCCTTAATTTGTTTGTTAATTGTTTCCACTTGTCAAAAAGTTTGTGGATGGTACGGAGTCACCACCTTGTGAGTTATGGCATATTTCTTTATGATCTTCTCAAAAAGCTTATTGCAGAAATGACTTCCTCCAATTCTAATCATGCAAATATTAAATATGTTTTAACCAAAACATATGCAAAACCATGTTTAATTAGACGAATTTTGTTGTGACAAGAGTTTAATGTGGAAATAAAAGATAAAAGACTGAGTGATAAATAGAATGAGGCATTAGGTTTATACTTACTCCTAGGTCAAGCATACCCTTATACTCCTTACCTTTACCTATTGATACCTTCACGATGAACTCCCTGGATCATTCAATTTAGGTGGTAACTACTGCTGAAGGGCTACACTTGTGAATTCAGAAACTATCACCTTTTCATGTGGTACAAACTTCTATTTTTGTGCTAAGTTCCTTGAAGAAATTCACATAAGCTGGAATGTTCCTAATCACTTCTAACAATGGAAGATTAATATTAACATTAGAAAGCATGCTATAAAGATCAGAAAATTGCTCATCTTGTTTTAAGTCTTTAAGGCGACTTAGATATGAAATTGGCAGTCTATAAGGATCGATTACCCTATGTAGTCTTGGTCCTTCATAACCCTTGGTTGCATGCTCGAGTTTTTCACCTCCTTGAACGTAACTTGAAGAGTCATTCCTAGTGCTCTCCTCATTTGCCCATCTTTTCCTTTAACGAGGTTCTTCTCCTCTTGGTTACCTACAACAAACATGTTAGAAGGAATCTAAACATAATTATCAATCACCTTACCACTTTTTATAATCGTAATAGCCTTGGCTTGTTTAGGTTGATTGGGCAACTTTCCTTTTTGATTGTCTTGCAATTGAGTAGTGAGTTGTCCCACTTAAGTCTCAACTCTCTTTACAAAAGCTTCCAATGAATCAAATCTCTTATTATTCATCTTTTGATTTTGAGCAGTCGCTTTAAAGAAGGCATTCAGGCTTTCCTCCAAAGAAGGCTTTCTCGGTATGTTCTGACTTGAAGATTGCCCTTGGAACTAATTCTGCCTTTGAAAATTCTAATATGGTGGTTAGGGATGAACTGGTGGGTTGTTGGACTTCTAAAAGAAATTAGGGTTGTTTCTTCAACAAGAGTTATAGGTGTTTGAATATGGGTCATTCCGCACACTCAGTTGGAAACCATTAAGTGAATTTTCTTATTCTTCCTCACTTACAAAAGATTCAAAAGAATACGAACAACATTATCCCCATAAACAAAAGTTCCACATATACCCCATACCTTATGACTCAAAGCGTCTTGAGATTGTCTCATGGTTAGCATTTTCACATGCTTTGTAAGCTTCGCCAATCGCATAGCCATTTCTTGATTTGATCTCACTTCATGAACTCCAGCTCTTCTCCCTCTCAAACTCTTTTGTTAAGAATTGGCCCCCAACATTTCAAAGATATCATATGTTTTTTCTGCAGTCTTCTCTCCCACTGCTCCTCTTGCGACATTATCCACTGTATACTGGCATTGTTATGTCAATCCATCATAAAAGAATTGATTTTTCATGTTGAGTGGAAAATGATGGTGTGGACACTGAATGAGCAAGAGTTTAAAGCATTCCCACGCCTCATGGAATGGCTTTCCCTCCATCTAAGTGAAGGTAGCTATCTTTGTCCGCAAATCAGAAGTTTCTAATGGGCATAGAACTTTCCCATTATTGTACACCTTTTCCCACACAGTCAATGAACCAAGTGGAAGTCTTTAACTGTAACATCTAAAGAGTGGTATAGAATTCCTTAATGAAGTTTAAAGGGTCGTCATTGGGAACCCCTATAGAAAGATGGCAGCATGTTGTAGTGGAAACTTTTCAACTTATAGTTTCTGCCTTTCTCTGCAAGAAGAATGCATAAAGTAGCAGCACCAATTACTAGTCTAGCATACTCCTTCATTACTAGCTAACTTTCACCCATCTCTTAATCTTCTGGTTTCAATCCCTCGAGATTGTTTTCAAAGTCCCTTAGAAGTTCTCTTATCTGATGTACGTTGTCAATAAAGGGAGCAAGTTTACCTTCCTGAGACCTTCTTCCTCAAATAAACTGAATAAAAACAACATTGAATTAATAAGAAAATTACTAAAACAACTTAATGAAATAACACGAAAAAAATGTATGCATAAACAGACAAAACAATAAAAATCACTTTAGCAAGTAAAAATAATCAAAATTAATTCAAGTTCAAAAATACTAAACACCTCCACGGCAACGATGCCAAAAAGTTTTTATGTCTTAAAAGTTCTAAAAAGACCTAGGCTATCCTATGCACAAGTATATGAGATAGGTATAGTTGATAACCAAGGGTCGTCTCCCACGAAGGTGCAATTGGTCAACTTAAATTAAGTTTGAGTTAAGAATAAAAATAAAAACAATGTATTCCTAAACATTCTATCCCGATTGTTAAGTGAAAGCTTTTAAGGACAATTACGAAATTAAATTAAAAAGTAGACAAAATCAATTAGGAGTAAAGACAAATAGATTAATCGAAGTGGAAAAACTCTTGAAAATTAATTTCACTAATTTAATCTCCTATGCATGATTAAGGGCAAATGATTCAATTGTTGTCTTACTAAAACTAATAGTTAAGTTCTAAATCGATTCAAATAATGAACTAGTCTAACTTTCGTATTTAACAAGTTATTATCCGAATTAATAATGAAAACCCGACTCCCAATTACCACTTAAGTTAATATATTTCTAGTTCTTAATCTAAGTGTCCATGGTTTCTTGTTTCACGTTAAACTTCATCTCTCGAATCTTCATTTAACAGTAAAATGATGCAAAGTTTGGCCATTCTATTACATCCATTTAGTTCAAAAACCACAGCAATAAATAAGACAATAGATCCGTAACGCAATCATACATATTCAATTAAATAGCTACATTAATTCTTAAGAAAAGAGATCAACCCATCACAGATATCACCAGATTCATCATCATTAAACACTTTAATCGTATGTTACTGTCAACAAAAATATTAAAGCAATAACAAAACAGTGAATAATGAATGGATTATCAAATGAAACAAATAACAGTTGGCTAAACTAATAGGAGTATAAGTCAATTAATCATAGATAGTAAAATGAAAGAAACAAAGCAACAAATGAGTAATAGAATAGGCAAACAAATCATCGAGTGAAGAGTTGTGGAGATCTCTAGTCCATCTGAAGCTTCCAGCTTTCGCTCTCACCTTCTGCTTCATCTTCTTCCTTAGATTCGGCCTCTCCCAAGCTTTTACCTCGTTGTTGTTTTGCTCTTCTTCCTGACTCACCCTATTTCCTTTCTCTGTTTATCTTCATTTTCTCTATCTCTCAGTGCCTCCCATTTCTGTAATGTCTTTGTGTGAGCGAACGAATGAAACAGTTAATGAAAGATGATTTTTTTCGACTGCCATCTTCTCTTGCCTTTATTAGACTCTCTTTTTTCTAGGGTTTTATGCTTTAATGTCTTCAGCTACCATGTCTTAAACCTATGAATAAAAATTAAAACATTTCACGGTAAGTCACGGGTGTGACTTACATGTCACGCCCATGCATTGTTAAATATCATGCACGATTGTGACTTAAATGTCACAACAGTGACATGTTCAAGACAATTTCTAGGAGTGGATTAATGTAAAACCGTGAACATGGCTAGTGAAACATGATTGGATGAGAAGAAATGTTAAGCATGCATTATGATAAAGAGATTCGTGGAGTAAGCAGCTAGAAAAAAGAGAGAATGACAGTTGGTGTTTCGTACAATTATCGTGGATGATTAAACATATGTATTAATGCATGTTAAAATGTGTGTGTGTATTTC
This sequence comes from Erythroxylum longipes, assembly GCA_027563885.1. Lineage (NCBI taxonomy): Eukaryota > Viridiplantae > Streptophyta > Magnoliopsida > Malpighiales > Erythroxylaceae > Erythroxylum > Erythroxylum longipes. Next base: position 29,306,454 of record JAOQMS010000005.1, on the reverse strand, counting down.
AACCGTGTGGGTGTATAGAATTAACTTGTTTGTGTGTGTATGGAATTAACTTGTATGTATAGAATTAACGTGTGTGTATGTAGTATCCCATTTTCCTATGATAAGGGTTAGAACCCTAGAATACTGTAAATGAGAAATATTATTAAGAGATTAGGAAATGCATTACATGCTCATGCATAACATAGGCATGCACACATTTGAATATTAATTCTTATACACATTACAATGATTGTGCATACACTCATTTGACATATTCCAGGATATAAATGATTTTAATGTGATTATGATGTGAATGGTGAGTATTTTGTCTTGAAAATTGATTGGGTGATTATAATTATTAATTTAGAGTTTTTGGTGATTAAAATGTCTAAGGAGTTTGATGTATGAATAACACATTGGAAGTGTTCCTTGAATGTAAATGTGATTGAATAAATGTTTTCTTAACTTATATGTTGAATGCCAGACTAAGTCCGATGACCAGTGTGAATGAGAAAGTGAATGTGAATGTAATGGATTGAATATGATGATTGAATATATGTAATGCATTTTATTCCATGAATACATGAAATATAAAAGCAGTTGTGAGGGTCACTAATGAAAAAGAGCTTAAAGCTCAGACATCTGTGGTGAGAGCCTATGGCTCAATATGTGTAATGAGCCCTGTATCCCCAACGGATAAGGGACAGTATGAATGAGCACGGTATCCACAACAGATACGGGACAGTGAAAAAGGCACTCGGTCACAACAACGTAAAAAAAATGAACTTGAGTCTCATAAACATTGAATACACATATGATATGAATAAATTTAGCGATTGCAATGTTTTGACGTCTTTTCTTATATGAAATGTGTGAAAGCTTATCAATGAATATGTTCCGCATGATCGCAATGAAATGATGAATTGTAGACATGATAATTGCGAACAAAGTGTTTCGTGATATTAATTGAAGATAATCGAGATGATGTGAATTATATGATACATGACTTGTTGTGTTACATGACAAGAGTGAACCATCGAGGATGGTTACTCAACTGAGTTCGCGAAACTCAACCAATTGTAACATTGACATTTTCAAGTTTGAGAGAGCGACGACTTAGCTTCTAAGACTGCTTAGAAGATATTATGTATAACTTTTGGATAAAAGATATGACTCAAAGGTCAGTTAACTGGGACTAAAGGATTATTCTTAATTTTTGTTAATTCCTCACATATGTAGCATATTTTGTAGACAGAGCTATGGAATCTGACAGGTTGATATTATATAAACATGGATGATGGATATAATGTTATATTGTAAATTAGGGTTTATGAAATGAAATGAGGAAATTTTGGGATTTTAAACATTCTGTTAGTTATGATTTAATTATGATGCCATGCAATGTGGTGAAAATGAAATAGTTAGCACGCCATTTCTGTCAAGCATGTGCACGTTCGTTCAAGGGGTGTACGGACATGTGTTAGATGGGGGTGGGGTGTTATAGTGTAAATCATGTTTGCAAATTAAATAAAGAGTTGAGGTTTTTAAGTATTGTGTTATTCTGTATGATGCCATATAAGTGTATACGACTTCTCTAACATGCCATTGTCATAGGATGTATACTTGAATGTCCTCTGGATGTTCAGGTATATACTTCATAGTAGCGGGGGTTACAACTTTGGTATCAGAGCATAGTTTGACATCCATAAGGATATAGAAGAACATTTAGACATGATATTGAGTAAGAGATTTAGATAGTGATCACAACTATTTTTGTTATAGGTCATCTGCTATTGGAGATCAAGTTGGAGAGTCAGCTAATATAGAATCTGTAGGAGCCAATAGAGAGTCTCTTGTACTTGAGTTTGCACAAATGCCTCTGAGAATCTCGGAGAGGAGAGAAAGGAGATACAATAAACTGAGAAAGTAGGGGGTGTAGACTTGTATAGAAGTACAAACTATGCTGAGACAGAAGGATGGTTAGAAAGAACTGAAAGAGTATTTGATCAGATGGATTGTGAGTCAGATGAAAGATTTGGTTATGTAGTCTCAAGATGAAAGATTAGATTATGCAGTCTCACTTATGCAAGGCCCAGTGTATCAGCAATGGAAGACTATTCCAGGCAGTGCCACTAGGCCTTATAGTTTGACCTGGGAAGATTTTCTGAAGGTGTTTAAAGAGAACTATATGTTGAAGATTTATCTGGACAGAAAGATGAAAGAATTTCTAGATCTGAAGCAAGGTAGTCCTATGGTGGCAAAATATTAGGTAAGATTTAATGAGCTGATGGGGTATGCAACTTCCCTGATTCCTACTGAAGAGGATAAGTGTAGGAGGTTTGAAGATGGACTGAACATGAAAATCAGATCGAGGCTAGCTATATCTAATTTGGGTAGTTCTATAGAACTACAAGTGGCCTCGATCAAAATTGAGCAATTATTAAAGGATGGTCAGTGAGAGTATAGACAAGGGTCTAGAGTAAAGAGACAAGTTGTGTCTAAGGCTAATTCTGGCAGGAGTTCTAATAAATGACAGAACAGATCGTTTCGATCCCAGACTAGATCGAGACAATCAAGGTTTCCACCAAGAGGTGGATTTGTTCAAATTGGTAAAGGTAAAGGACAAGTGCCCTCTTGGCAGTCCCAACAGACTGATTGTGAACATTATGGTAAGAAGCATGGTGGGGAGTGTAGAAGATTATGGGGATCTTATTTCCATAATGGATCTATAGAGCATCAGATCAGAGATTGTCCCGAGACATTAGGACCACAGCCTAGAATGAGAGAAGGAATAACAACTGAGACGACAGTTCAGTAGAGTAAAGCTACTAGATCAGTACAGAGAGGCAGAGGTAGAGGCAGGACACAATTAGCAGGGCTTAATGCTAGGACTAAGGTGCAGAATAACTAGCCGCAGTCTCAAGCCAGGGTCTATGCCATCACCAAACAGGAGGCACAAAACTCCCCAAATGTTGTAACAGGTGTATTGAATAGTTTTAATTTTGAAGAATTTGCATTGGTAGATCCAAGATCTACACATTCATTCATCACACCGCATCTGGCATCTAAATTGCATTGTAAGAGAGAATGTTGAATTGTGATTTAGAGGTGAGTACTCTAGTAGGTAGTACTACAGTGATTGGTGAAGTTTGTAAAGGATGTGTCATTCAGATTGATCAGGCAGAGTTGGAAGCTAATTTACTTATGTTACAGTTGAGGGAGATAGACCTCATCCTAGGTATGGACTGACTCACTGCTCATAGGGCTATGATGAACTGCTATGCTAAGGAGGTAATTCTTAAATCCCCTAATTAGCCAAGAGTAGTATTTCAGGAGTGAGTCAAGTAGTGCCAGCCAGATTAATTTCATTCATAAGTTCTTTGAGACTGATTCGAGGTAGATGTGAGGTTTATCTAGCCCACGTAGTTGATACCTGGAATGAACAGACCATTTAGAATAGTCCTATTGTTAGGGATTTTCTAGATGTGTTTCCCTCATAATTACCAGGTTTAGCCCCAGAAAGGGAAGCAGAGTTTACCATTGACCTTATTCCAGGTACTGCTCCTATATCAATTCCTCCATATAGAATAGCACTTGTAGAATTGAAGGAACTTAAGAAACAGTTACAAGAGTTATTAGAAAAGGGCTTTATTAGACCTAGTATGTCACCTTGGGGAACTCTGATATTGTTTGTAAAGAAGAAAGATGGTACTTTGAGATTATGTATTGACTATAGACAATTGAATCAGGTGACAGTGAAGAACAAGTATCCTCTGTCAAGGATAGAAGATTTGCTTGATCAATTAAAGGGAGTTCAGGTATTTACCAAACTTGATTTGTGGTTAGGATATTATTAGTTGAAAATATCTAAGGCTGATGTACTGAAGAGTGCATTTAGAATGAGAAATAGTCAGTTCAAGTTTTTGGTGATGCCTTTTGGGTTAACGAATGCCCCAATAGCAGTTATGGCTTTGATGAATAAGGTATTCCAACCTTACTTAGATCGATTCATGATTGTATTCATTGATGACATTTTGGTGTATTCAGAGTGTAGAGAAGAACATTCAGAACTTTTGATATTGGTTCTTCAGATAATGAGAGAGAAACAGTTGTATGCCAAGTTTAGTGTGTGTGAATTTTGGCTTGATCAAGTAGTATTCTTGGGTCACATTGTATCTAGACAAGGCATTCAGGTTGACCCAAAGAAAGTAGAAGCAATAATGAAATGATAAGCTTCTAGAAATGTTATAGAGAAATGGAGTTTCCTTGGTTTAGCTAATTATTACAGAAGGTTTGTCAAGGGGTTTTTGATCTCAGCCCCTTTGACAAAACTTCTTAGGAAGAATGTGCCTTTGAGATGCATTGATGGCAGTTATAGAAGTTTTGAGGAGCTAAAACATCCATTACCTATAGCATCGGAGTTAGCTATTCCATCTAGATATGGAGGATACATAATATATAGTGATGCTTCAAACCAAGGATTAGGACGTGTTCTGATGCAGCATGGAGAGTAATAGCATATGCGTCGAGACAGTTGAGGTCTCATAAGTATAATTATCTGGTATATAATTTAGAGCCTGCTATTGTAGTATTTTCTTTGAAGATTTAGAGACATTACTTGTATGGTGAAACCTTCCAAGTTTTCACTAATCATAAAAGTTTGAAATATTTGTTGAGTCATAAAGAGTTGAATATGAGATAGAGGAGGTGGATAGAATTGTTGAAAGATTATGATTGTACAATTGAGTATCATCCTAGTAAAGCAAATGTGGTAGCTGATGCATTGAGTAGGAAATCCAATAATAGTGTGGCTCAAGTACAACTATCGAGGTTTCTTAACCTAGTTCAATTGAGAGTATTGAATATTAAGTTAAAATTGTGGCAAAATAAGGCATTGATAGCTACACTGACGTTAAGATCAATATTACATAAGAGGATCAGAAAAGTCCAGAGTAAAGATCCCGAATTTGTAAAGCTTAGTAAGAAGTTGAAACTGAATCTGGATTCTGAGTTTGAGTTGAGAGATGATGCATTATGATTGAAGTAGTGATTGTGTGTGCCCGATGTGGATGATTTGAGGAAAGAGATTCTAGAGGAAGCACACGTAGTAGCCTATGTTATGTATCCTACTACTACCAAGATGTATAATACCCTGAAACAACATTTCTAGTGGCCAGGGATGAAAAAGCAAGTGGCTGAATATGTGGTTAAATGTTTAACTTTCTAACAAATTAAGGTAGAGCATCAGGCTCCCGATGGTAAGTTACAATTGCTGCCTATTTCGGAGTGGAAATGGGAGAGGATCACTATGGAATTTATTATGGGTTTGCCTAGGACTCCAAGGCAACATGACGCTATATGGGTCATTATTGATAGATTGGCTAAGTCAGCTCATTTATTTCCAGTGAAAGAGAATAACTCACTAGATCAGTTAGCTCGGAGATATGTGAATGAAGTGGTGAGGTTACATAGAGTTCCATTATCCATTATTTCAGACAGGGTTCCGAAGTTTACCTCGAGATTTTTGGGTAGTCTATAGATAGCTTCGAGCATGAAGTTGAACTTCAGCACTACATTTCATCCTCAGACAGACAGACAGAGTGAGAGAACTATTAAGACTATTGAGGATATGCTCAGAGCATATGTATTGGAGTTTCAAGGAGCATGGGATCAGTATGTGGCTCTGATTGAATTTGCTTATAACAATCAGTACCACAATAATATCAGTATGGCACCGTATGAGGCATTATAAAGTAGGAAGTATCATTCGCCTCTGTATTGGGATGAAGACGGTCTAAGGATTGTTGAAGGCCTAGAACTAATCCAAGATACTGTTGATAAAGTGAAATTGATCCGAAGTAGAATTAAAATAGCACAAGATAGACAAAAGTGTAAGGCCCCAAATTACACCCTAGTTAGAATGTTACATGTTCATGAAAGTATATGTGATAGGTGTTAAAATAGTGATCTGATTATAAATTGCATATGTATTGAATTTTAGGTTAATGGATCATACTTAGTGAATTGGAATTAATTAATACCATTAGATAACTGAGGTATTAAAATGGACATTTAGACTAGGAAAATGTCTAGTGGTAAGATAATTTGATACATGAAAATTAGTATGACTAAGCTTATACTTTAACTGACATTTGGCAACATTGGTTAAGTGACAAGTTGCCTAATTGAGTTGAGGCATTTGGAAGCATGATAAGAAGACAAGTAGCTCACTCCTATGTTTGCAATATAGCTCATCCTATGAAAGGACATATGTTCCTTCAAAGTTAAGACACCTAGTAATGCAAGAGCTGAATCACTCTAGCTCATTTGGTGTTTCAGCAGCCTTCTCACCATCCTTTGCTCCTCTCAACTGAAACCTCTCACTCCCTCTCAGCTTTTGGAATATTTCGTAATTTTGGATCATCTTTACTTGGAATCTTTGTAAGTTACTGCATCAAGAAGTAGGTCCTGCTATTTTCGTTGTTATTGTTTTATTAGTGCTGAAATTTGCACCTTGATCTTAGATGTGTGCTGATTGCTTGGAAGGGTTTGATTAGTTGGTTCTTTGGAGTTAAAATTTGAAGTTAAATAGATAAAGGAATTCTAAACTTGATAGCCTTTATTCATGCAAGTGGTATGATAATTAAATTGGAATGAAATATATATTAAGATGTTGGGAATTGAATGTTGGAAAAATGATGCTTGTATGATAATTTCTGTTTTGGTTTTGATGGATGAAGGACTGTGGTTATGAGCTATCAAGTGAATGGTTTTGAGTTGGAATTAGACATGAATATGATAAGGGATTGAAGCATGGATAAGGGGTAACTGAGATATGATATATGCATTAAAATGAAGTTGTTTTGGAATTTGGAATAAAGGTGTTAAATCTGGAAATTTGCAGGAAAATGGGCTAGGCCATGATCGAGGCACCTATCCCACGATCGTGGACAGATGTAGTAGTTTCCATCACAACCACGATCGTAGGCAATACTTAGGAAGGAGAAATGTTGGTTTTAGACAATTTTCAGACTATTTATGGTTAAGGTTCTTAATAATGGTTTAATTGAACTTAATTGAGGTTGAAAATGAACTTAGATGATGTTAGATTAATTAAGTAGAAGTTAATCTAGTTATGGACTATTAATTAAGGTAATAACTTAAAGAATGTGTGATTATTTAATAATGTGTCTAATGTTAACATGTATGGTATATTCATGTTGAATGTGTTCTTAAGAATACAAATGTATTTAAAGGGTTTGATGTGAATCAAATATGGATGTTTGTGAATTCGGAATTTCTATGATGTTATGTAATATGTAATGACTTAATGATTCATTGATATATTGATGCAAATGCTTATGTTTATAAGACATATTGAGTTTGATTGAAAGGGAGTGAATTTGTTCAATTTGAGAAAAATGTAATAGGTTGGGCAACAAGATTTAGAGACATAATAAGTCACGTAAATATCAAATTGATAATCATACGGAGAGAGATCTTATTCGAAAACTCAATTATTCAATAAATCACGTAAGAACTAGTTAAAAAACTTTAGAAAGTTTTTATGAATTGAGAGATTGCAAAACTTGGAATTTTGTAATCAATTAAAGTTAATTGGCTAGGTCTTGAAAGAGAGTAATTAAACCCTTCAAAAATCTAGTATGGACACCTAATTGAATCAATAGTGGTTAAGGGAGCAAAATAATAAAAGAATAAATCCTAAGTTTCATCCCTAATTATCCTTAAATAATTGTGGTGGCCCAATTATTGTTTGTTTATTTGCTTGATTTTATTTGAGTGCTTTAATTTCTTTTATATTTCACTACCTTAGAAAAAGTTAAGATCACTTAGTTTTGATTATTTCCTTGTAGGATCGACGCCTTTGAACTACAAGTTTACAATCTGTATATTTGCAGATATTGAGGGTTTTATTATCGGTAAAACATGCTCAATAACTTGCCAATAAGCAATGTATTCTAGCTTTTCCAATTAGTTTCTCTATATTCATCAATATAAGCCTTTTTGATCACTTAGCCATCGTCACTCACCTAACTTCAATAAGTCCAAAAACACTCTTTAGATATAACAATTTCTTAGCTGATTTAGCAAGTTTTGATGATGGAATCTAAAATGGTTTTAAAGCTAGAATCAAAGGCTATAAATAGCTTATCTATGCTAGGAAAATTCAAATAATCAAGCATCAAATGAAACTATTATTTTTGAAGAACATTGCAAACATACATAATCTGCTAACACTTGTAAAGATTGATCTCCAAAAAATTTAACATAAACACTATAACAATCCATCATCTACTTATCTTCAAGAGATGGAAAAAGTTGTTATGCAAAATTTCTTCAAGGCCTTAACTTATGATTTCTCTCTAATGAAGAAAAGATCTTGTATTGAATAAGATTATAAGATTATTTCCAAAATCTTGGCCCATATGTTGAAAAAAATCATTCAAAATCATATTGATCCTACACAAGGAGTATATATTCTTGGGAGAATCATTGGAGATAACATTCTTCTGTTACAAGAATTGGTGAAAACCTATTCCGAAAGAATAGGCAAATGGAATTGCATACTCAAGATTGATCTAAAAAAACTTATGATAGTGTGGATTTGAATTTCATCATTAACATTCTCAATCCTAAGGATTTTCCAAAATCTTTCACTCAATAGACCAGACAGTGCATAACATCTCCTTCCTTTAACATCCTTGTTAATGGATAGCCAACCAAATCTTTCAAATTTGCAGATGTATTTAAATCTTTGACCTCATTTCACCCTACCTACTTGCTCTAGTGATGGAATTATTCAACAGACTCCTTAAAAGAGTTGTGGAAGGAGCAAAACACTTCAAATTCCATTCAAAATATAGGAAAATGTAAATCACAAATCTGAGCTTTGCTAATGATCTCATAATCCTATTGAATGCTAATTCCAATCTTGTTTTAGCCCTTATGAAAGCTCTTAAGACTTTCAACAAACTATCTGGTTTAGTGCCATGAGCTAAGAAAAAAGTTTGAATACTATCACTAGTCAATCTCCGTCTTCTTCCCATGATTTACCTTGGCATTCCAAGGGCTGCATCCAAGTTAACTATAAGAGATTACATCATTATAATAGATAAGATTAATAATAAAATTTCCATATGAAGTACTAAGAATCTTTCCACTATAAGCAAATCTTAACTCATTTCATCTATGTTGAACACTATTAATGTTGACTAGACTAGACAAGTTGCATTCCCTGTTGCTGTTATCAAAAATATTGACAAGATATACAATAGGTTCCTTTGGTCAAGTAGTGATGAAACCTCTACAAGAGCTAAAATGAAATGAAGTGATGTTTGTACTCCAAAACATAAAGGTGGCTGCAGCATAATTCATCTCAAGACAATGAACACAGGCACGCTCACCAAGAGATTATAGAGACTATTGAAAAATAAACAAGCTTTAAGGGAAAATGTATTCATGACATATAAATCAAAGACAAGAGCATATGAATCTTAAATCTTAAATCTTAAATCTTAAATCATATGCCTCACTTATATTGAACTCTATTTTGAAAATGGGAGACAATTTTAGATCTAACTTTATCTATTTGATTGGAAATGGAAAATCAACTCGAATTTGACAAGATAAGTGGTTGTCAATAGGAACTCTGGATAATCTAAAAAATATACATAAGGAATTACAACTCTAACTTCTCTCTAACACATTTTTTCTCTGACTTCTCTTTAACACATTTACCAAACTACCCTTTTCCCTTTCCTTTTTTAGAAATCAAACTTCCCACACCTAGCTCATTTCTTCTTCTGGTTCTTTGTTTATAAGGCCTATCTCAGGCCTTCTAAGTGGTCTTGGATGAGGGAGAAGCCTCCCTTTCAAAGGAGGACTTTCCAGCTCTCTCCAGAGAGATGCTCATAGTCAAGCATGGTGAAAAGCTAATAGGTAATAAGGTGACTGTTGATATTGACTCTAATGTCCCTTAACCTACTGGAGCTTAGAGAAACAAAATACAAATTCTACACAAAAAAGGTACAATCAAACACTATCAAAATGTGGTAAAGGATGGTGTAGTGTCCCTTCCGATTGAACTCTTGAATACTAGTGCTAAAGCTTGTTATATTGCCTTGGTTGGTTTTTTCTAGTCTAAGAAACCAACTTTTCATGTTTTATTTGTGTAGGCTAAGGCCAAATTGCATTAAAAAAAAGTATTAAACAAGCTAATGCTTAGAGGATGGTACAATTTTATTCAAGTTCATGGATGATACAAACTTGGCTAAAATAGTTAATTAGGGACCTTCACACATTAGGGATCTGTCATTTGTCTAGCAGTGGAAGCCTGGAATGGAGCTAGATAGGGGAACGATGGATTTGTTACCAATATGGGTTGATAAGTGCGAATTGCATCATGTTTTAGGACTTAGTTTGTTATGTATTTAAGTGTTAACTTAATCGTTTACTATTTGTTTAGGTTATAATTGTGTTTGTTTGTTAATTAATTGTGTTTAAGAGTTTTTATAGGTTAGTCAAGTCTTTGAGCTTAATTATTATATCTTTGAGGTACCTTGATGGGTTTGTTAGTGTTTCAAGGTCAACATCTAAGAATGGAGAAGTTTTGAAGACCCTCGAGCCTCACGATCGTGGCATAATAGGCCACGATCGTGACAGAAGCATTAGAATCAGCCAACAATCGTAGCCCATATGTCACGATCGTGACAGAGGCCCAAGACACAGCCCATGGTCATGGCCTGATTTCCATGGTCATGATAGAAGGCTCAGATGTGGCCCACGATTGTGGCATGGCCTACATCAAGCAGATGCATAAACAAGTAAAAACATCAAGTTTCAAGAAATTTTTTGGACATTTTTTATCCTAGAAAAATCCTAAGGCTACTTAGAACACAAAAGGTATTTAAAGAATAAGGAAAAGGATCAGAAGGAGCTTTTGCATTAGCCACCATTGAGAAACCCTAGAGAGAGTTCATTGAGAGATTGAGAAAGAGACGAAGGAAGAGAGACGTAGAGAAGAAGTTGACGCGAAGTACTTCCCAAAACAGGAGGTTTCCTAACATTGCTGCATCCATCATCCGTTCACTTCTTGTTTCTAATTTATTTTCAATTTTATTAATGTATAGAATTGGAATAGTTGTTGATGATAGGATTATGTAAATTTTGAGGATGTCTAAACTCACCTTCGGGTTGTTTTATCTTTGATTTAATGAAATTTGGTTGTTTGTGTTTTTACTGGATTTATTGTAATTTAATTTCTATAATTGCATAATTCGGTGATAAACTGAGAGGGTGAATCGAGTGAAAAATAATTAAATTGGGCTAACAAGAGTTAGGTAATTTAATAGAACGAGAATTAAATCCAATCGATAAATTGTGCGAAGAGAGATCTTGCGTAGGTTCCCAATAGTTTTTGGACAACTTTAGATCAATTAGGGTTTTGGATAGATTGTAAATCGAGAGATTACAATTCTAATAATTTGATTAGGGTTTATAAATTAGGGTTAATGATTATAACTGGAGAGAGAGAGTAATCAACCCTAGGACCATCTAGAACCAATAATCTAGTAAATTCATAATCAATTAGGTTAGCATTAAAGATAGATAAAATTCTCCTTTCTCTCAATTGATAGTTTCTTTAAGTTGATTCTTGAATGTGTGCGTTGCAACTGCTATTTTGTTAGTATTTTTGTAATTGATTCTTAGATTTGAATTACGTGATTGAATTAAATTCTTGCCTTAGTTTAGTTGCATTTGAGTATTGCGCGTTGTTTAGCCTTAGATTTTAGGATTAGATTAACCCTCCTTGTGGGAACAAATCCTTAGGTACTACACGAACGAGCCGTATGCTTGCGGATTATCAAGGTTAAATATTAAAACTCACTCATATCGAAAAACCGCGATCATCTGTCAATTTCTATAATCTTCCAATGGAATTTTGGATTATGGAGTTGAGTTTTTTAGCTAGCCATTAAGGAAACTTATATGTAAGGATACTCAAACAGCCACTATGCAAAGAATATGCTACGCTAAGATATGCCTTGAAATACAGAAAAGTACTCCTTTCCTTGACAATCTTCCTATTTTGATGCTAGGTTATCCTAAAGATATAGAAAAAGCTTAAATACCAATAACCTCTCCATAGAATCCTAGTAATTCCACTAAAAAATGAGTTCCCACTGGTAAATTTTTTAAAATTGGATGGTATGATGAACTATTGGAAATGATTCGGGTGTCTCTTCTGCAGCTCAAGATATCAATACAAGTAGAGAAGCTAGACAAGTTGTGGATGTTGATAATGGTGAACATCCTAGCTCTTATATACAATCTAAAGTGATAGTATGGAAGATTATTGTAAATGTTAAGGTTGATATTGAGGCTACTCCTAGCTTCTTATTGCCATAAGCAACTCCTGTCCTTAAATGAATAGATAGCCAGGAAAAGGGAGAAACCTCTAATGATAATATCAGAGATGGGAATAAGGAGATTGTTTTAAAATGTGAAGCAATAAACAATCATACATCAGTTATATCAGTTTCTAACTCTGAAGCAAAAGAACTCAAAATGTAATCCAATAATTCTAGAAGGAGATCAGCTAGGATAAAATGAAAGAAAAAAATAAAGGTTATTGCCCATCACATGTCAATCCTAGTTTCGAACAATAGAGAGATGAACGACCCTCTAAAAAAGAATGTGGTGAAAGTGGTGGTGAAGGACAAGAATGCTTTAAGAGGTCTTCTTGAAACTAAAATAAAAAACCCTCTAACACTTTTTGGCTCAAGATTTTTGGGTGCAAGTTGGGAGCTCTATTCCAATCATGGCTCACACTATAATGGAAGAATCATATGCCTTTATAATATTGATCTGATTGGAGTGCAAGTGATTGAATAATCTGATCAACTGCTACATCTACAATGTCGGCTGCAAAACTCAAATACTATGTTTGTTATATCTTTAGTTTATGCTTCCGACTTTGGCTTTCAAAGAGATAAATTGTGGTTGAACCTGTAGAATATTCAACTCAGAATCCAAAATCCTTGGCTTGTATTTAGGGACTTTAATTGCTCTTTTAATTTCACTAAAATTGAGGATGGGAGGAGATTTCACTTAAGGCTAACAAAAGAATTGTCCAACTTTTTAATGAAAGTGGATCTGTTGGATCTCAGCTTCATTGGCAGAATTCTGACCTATTCTAATAATCAACATGGTAACTTGCTCATAAGGAAAAAGTTAGATAGAACTCTTGTGAATTTTGTTTGGCTTAACCATTTTCTAAACTCCTTTGTGCACTTTGGAGAAAATTTGATGTTCGACTATTCCTTTATGTTAATACAGATTTTGACTAAATGTAAAATAATAGGTGCCCCCTTTAGAATGTTATTACAAGTATGGAAGGCTCTCATGAAATAGTCAGTAGTTGTTGGAACTCGAAAGTGATTGGCTTTGAATCCTATCAGCTCGTATAGAAGACAAGAAGGATGAAAGGTGTTATTAAGAAATTTTTACTAAGCAAAAATTTAAACCTTTAATCTCTTAGAAACTCACTTTTACACAAAAATACTGCAATGAATTCCTCACAATTCTAATTTTAGACAGGTAGAGGTAAAGTTCCTTTAGGAATATTAGGATGAAGTAAATCACTTGTTATTATAGAAATCACGTAATATGTAAGAATACACAAGAAGGGGGTTGAATTATGATAAATTGCCTAAAATTGAAATCTTTAAAAAACTTCTTGATTTTCTTGAACGATTCAGACAATTTATAAAACAACGCACTTAATTTGTTTGAGTAATGCAATATGACATCGCAATTTATACTGGTTCAGATTTCACTATCTCTTTCAACTTTTACAAGTATTATTTCACACTCCTAGAGCCTCTTCAGGTCTCTTTCACAAAGTATTCTTTATCTGCTATCTTAGCCTCTTCAGGCTGTAGCCTTCCCTTTCATTGAAAATATTTTGAGTTTTCTAAACTCACGTTACAGGTCGACTTGATCTCTCTTCTTTCTTCTTTTCACTCAAGCTATTTTTTACAGTATCGTAAGAATTGAGAGTTGAAGGTTCAGAGCTGTAAGGTTGTGTCTTGTGTATATTGTCTATGTTGTTTTTTTTATCCTTTTCTTTATGACTATAAGTGATATTTATAGTCAAAATCTCCAATGGTCTTCTTCAAAACTGCTTGTAGAATCTTCAGAGATTAGTTGTTAGTTGAGTCTTGTAACAAACTCCAACTAACTAACTAACTAACATTGTAAGTTGTTCTTCAATTATAATGTCTTAATTTGTTTTGTATAATTTGTCTTATGTCTTGCTTCGTCTGATGTCTTCACTTCGTCTGATGACTTCACTTCGTCTGATGACTTTGCTTCGTCTAATGATTTATGCCTCTTACATTTATCTGCACACTTAACAAACTCATCAAAACAATTCACACACTCTTATATTATTATTATTATTTGACTTTCATCAAAATCAATAGAAGAAGTGAAGTCTCCCTTACTTAACAATCTCCCCCTTTTTGATGATAACAAATAATCATAATATTAGAATATAAACAAGAGGATATTTAGACGAATAATTTTCAGACAAAATTTATTTATTTATAATGCAAGATATACAATGCATAAGCTAAAATAAAATCTCCTCCTTCTCCTTTGCTTTCTACTATTCTCCCCCTATTTGTTATTAATCAAAAAGAATCATTTCAGATGCTTCAATATTTCATAGAACATATGTTTGATATCAGTATGGATCGTCTTGAGGTCTTATTCTATAGTCACATGTAGAAATGCTACTTCCTCATAAAGATCACCCACTAAGTCACTTAGTTAATCAACCTTAGTATCAATTTCTTGAATATTTTTAGCTCAAGCATCATGTTCTTCCTTTTACTTTTGACTAGATTCAGTTCATGTGATGAAATTCTTTATCGGTAGAATCTTGTAGCTTTTCACTTTTTGGATGAAGATACTCAGAGATAGAGGGTTCTCTGATTGAATCACCTAATTCGATAATTTCAATGGAGGGTAATTGAAAGAATGTGTTTGTGGGGGAATGTTAAGATCATCAGGGTAAGGTAGTTTCAAAATTGGTTTTCCTAGAAGGTGTAGGATATCTTTGACAGAAGATATGAAACCTATGGGTTTAAAGTGAACAAGTAAGTGCACAAAGGTTTCTAAATAGAAATTGATACATTCTATTGTAATTTTTTTTTATCTTCCTTCCGATATTTTCCCAACTACCTTGAAACTTTCATCTACTGTTGATGTGCCAAAGTTGCTTCTTGATGGTCTTAAAATGTGATGAGAAATATAGATGCCTACAGGTTGAGCTGTACCACATGCATAGTCTATATTCTTTATTACCACTCGAATTTCTTCTTCCGTGAGATCATCTTGTTGCCTCTCAGGGAATTTCTTCTTCTTGCCTTTATCTTTGTTGTCTACCAGTGTTGGACGTCTAGCTTGTACATCCGGTACAATCTTTATCGTTGTTCTACTTGTCACTGGATAGATTGTGTAAGGATTTTTAGTTATCTTCAAAGGATATGGTTCTGCCTTTTCATCTCGCAGAATACCATACAATCTTCTGTCTTCAGGGCTAAGAAGATGTATATTACAAGTTAACTTGAACCTTAACTTTCTATTTAGGTGATTCTCTAATGATAATCGAATCTCTGTTTCAATCAGGAATTGATTCTTCTATAATCTTCATCTTCTAATCTTCTTTCTTTATTAGTTGAGGAAGGTTGTAAGTTGGTTGCTGCTTTTCAACCTTTCTTTTCTGAATCATCTTCTTCTTCCTTTGATCTTCTGCCAACTTGGAAGATAGTTGTTGAGACTTCTTCTGCTCAAATACTAACTTACTTTTTATCTCTGCCTCTCTAGACGGTTGTTCTGATTGATTCTAAGGGATAGAGACAATTACTTTACCGGGCTGCTGTTGTTGTTCTGTTACCCATTTAGAAACTTGACCAAGAGTTAGAATTTTTTGCTTCTTCTGTAATCTTGGTAACCTTCTAAACATCTCAGGTCTTTCTGATTGAAGTGTCTCAGCCTTTATCTTTAAAGGCACTTTGTGAGTTGGTTTTTGAACTTTTACACTCTCCTTCCTTTCAAGAATCATCTTAGCTTGAATTGACTTATAAGACGATTGTTCAACTTTTGTCAGCTCAGTTGAGATTCTTCTGGTTGATTGAGGTTTTGCTTACATACCAGATGAAACATCTTCTTTTCTGCTTCTTCCGATTGAAAGCTCCCCCTTATACTGTGCTTTCGATAGAACATCTTTATCCGATTCAGTTTCAGTCTTAATCCCCATTTTACGAATAGTAGAGGTATTGATAACACTGTTAATATTCAGCTTTACTCTGTTTCCTCTATCAAGTAGGATTCCAGATTCTTTGAATAATCTCGTCAACAACATACCATAAAATAACAAATCACTCTTCAGATGATCCTCCTCCTGAGTCCTCATCATGTAAGTCAGAATCAAGAATGGAAGATTAATAGGTTTGTGTGTGAGTAGATAAAATAGACATTGTTCATCACCCGTTGTCACAAAATCCTTCGATCCTATTCTTGGTAAAATACAGTGAAGAAGAATTGAATGAAGAACCCTAGCCTTCGGAATTTGGTTTGAAGACTTCTTCACTCCTGGATAACTCGATCCATATAGTTGTCAATTGATGTTATCTTCATTTAAATGACTTTGAGCAATCCACTTTGTATTGTTGAATAGCTTTGATCCTTCATTTGGACATTCAGTAAACCTCACAACAGAATCTTGTGACACAATCACCGACATTCTGTCTACCACATATACTAAGGTGTTACCTACCACCTTTGCATTTTTCCATAACTCATATACTTCATTTGGATACACCTATTCTCGTATTTTGAAGAAATTATCCCATCCAGCTGTTTAATCTCAGGTTCAATATCCATTCGATCTTCTTTGAGAGTAGTGAAATCAACAAGCCTCCTATAGGCAAGAGATTTCAACATTCTTGTAATCTGCAATGTATAAACATTGAACACAAAAATGTATTTCGCTTAAAGAAGCGAGGTTAGTATATAGAAACGATTGGGAAAGAACAGAACAAAAAATATTTGATGTAAAGAACAGAGGATTGAATTGCCTTTTTTGAGAGCACTTTGAAGCAAGTTAGTTAAGAAGAAAATTCTAGAATGTAGAGTGTTGAGATTTTGAGAGATTTTTTTATAAACACTCCTACACAAAGTTGTCGTTAGTAACGTCTGTGACTGATTTACAGATACTCATTAATTGATACTACCGAGTAAAAATTACCGTTCCTATTCCTTACAAAATTTTTGCTTCAATGCGACGTATCGTCTGGGTTATGGAGTTTCAAATGTATGATCATTTAACATAACCATGTTCAAACTTCATCTTATCTTCTTGAATATGTCTTCATTTAAGGGTTTGGTCAAGATATCTTCCCATTGTTGATTAGTCTCAACAAATTGTAGATTAATAGTTCCTCTCTGTATATAATCTCTTATAAAATGATGTCTGACTTCAATATGCTTTGCCCTTGAGTGTTGTATTGGATTCTTTGAGAGGTTGATAGCACTTGTGTTGTCACAGAATATTGGAATTTAATCTTCTTGGATATAATAGTCTTCTAATTGATACTTTATCCATAATATTTATGAACAACAACTTGTAGCTGACATGTATTCAACTTCTGTAGTAGATAGAGCAATTGAACTTTGTCTCTTGCTTGACCAAAAAATTAGATTATGACCAAGAAAGTGACAACCTCCACTTGTACTCTTTCTATCAATCCTATCTCCAGCATAATCAGCATCACAGTAGCCAATTAACCTAAAATATTTACCTTTCTCATACATTAAGCAAAGATCAGTAGAACCTGCCAAGTATCTCAATATTCTTTTAACAACAATATAATGAGATTCTCTAGGATCTGCTTGAAATCTTGCACACAAACAAACACTAAACATTATATCAGGTCTGCTTGCAGTTAGGTAAAGTAAAGAACCAATAATTCCTCTAAAAAGAGTTTGATCAATTTTCTTACTAGCTTCATCTTTAGATATGACGATTAAGGGATGCATAAGAGTTGACATTGGTTTAACATTTTCCATTTTATATTTGACTAACAGTTCTTTGATATATTTTTGTTGATGAATAAAGATCTTTTCTTCATTCTGTCTAATATGCAAACCATGAAAGAACTTTAATTCTCCCATTATACTCATTTCAAAATCACTTTTCATATGAGTTTCAAAATTTGAACATAACTTTTTAGAAGTTGCACCAAAAATAATATCATTTACATATATTTGCATAACAATAAAATCATTTTTAATACAGTTCTGAAATAAAGTTTTATCAATTTATCCTCTAATAAAACCATTCTTTATTAAAAAAGAACTAAGATAATCATACCAAGCACAAGGTGTTTGTTTCAATCCATACAAAGCTTTATGAAGTATATACACATAATCTGGTTTATCAATGTCTTCAAAACTAGGGGATTGTTTTACATAAACTTCTTCATCTATAAAAACATTCAAAAAAGAACTTTTCACATCCATTTGAAACAGTTTTATATCATGAAAAATAGCATATGCAAGTAAGATCCTAATAGCTTCTAATCTAGCTACAGGAGCATATGTTTCATTTTAGTCTATTCCTTCTTGTTGATTATGGCCTTGGCTACTAATCTAGCTTTGTTATAGGATACCTTTCCTGATTCGTCTAGTTTATTCTTAAATACCCATCTAGTTCTTATTATAGATTTATTGGATAGTTTAGGGACTAGAGACTAGACTTTATTCCCAGTAAATTGATTTAACTCCTCTTGCATAGCTAAAATCCAAGCTTCATCTTAAAGAGCTTCACCTATTTTCTTAGGTTCTAATTAAGAAATAAAAGCTACATTGGCCTCTCTCCTAGTTCTCACTCCTTTTGATGTTTCTCCTAGAATCAGATTTTCTGGGTGAGAAGATTTGTATCTCCAATCTTTTCTCAAACTAATATTCTCATAAAGATCTACTACTTTATCAGATGGATCAACTGATGGTGAATCATCTGGGTTACTAACTAAGGGACTAGATAGAGTTTCATCATCAGAGTCGTCTCTCTTATCTAGATGAGAATCATCATCAAACTTTACATGCATAGATTCTTCAATAGATTTAGAAACAATATTATAGACTCTACAAGCTTTAGATCTAATAGAATAACCTAAAAAAATTCTTGAAATGATCTTAGAATCGAATTTATCTAAATTTTCCTTGGTATTCAAGATAGTGCATTTGTAACCAAAAAGATGAAAGTAAGAAATATTTAGTTTTCTTCCCTTCCATAACTCATATGGAGTTTTATTTAAAATAGGTCGCAAAAATACTCTTTTTTGAATATAACAAGCTGTATTTATAGCTTTTGTCTAGAAGTACTTAGGAAGATTCATTTCACATAGCATAGTCCTTGACATTTCCTGAATCGTCCTGTTCTTTCTTTCTACAACTCCATTTTGTTGAGAAGTTCTAGGAGCAGAGAAATTATGAAAAATTCCATTATCTTTACAGAAGATTTTGAATTTTTCATTTTCAAATTCTCCACCATGATCACTTTTGATTCCAGTAATAGAATTCCCTTTTTCATTTTGTAACTTTTTGGATAAGACTTTAAAGCAATTAAAAGATTCATCTTTATGCAATAAAAATAATATCCAACAAAATCTAGTAAAGTCATCGACAATTACAAGACCATACTTCTTTCCACCAAGGCTTACTGTTCTGGTTGGACCAAACAAATCTATATGTAACAACTCTAGAGGTTTAGACAAGGTTACAACATTCTTAGAAGAAAAGGATGTTTTAACCTGTTTTTCGTTCTGACAACTCTCACAAAAGAAATCTTTGTTAAAGCTTATCTTTGGTAAACCTCTTTCCAAATCATGTCTGACTAATTTGGAAATATGTTTAAAACTAACATAACCTAGCTTTTTGTGTCAAATCAATTTTTCATCATCTTTTGATATAAGACATGAAATATTTTGACTTCTCAAATCATCTAAATTAATCCTATAGAGATTGGTTCGTCTCTTAGAAGAAAAGAATATGGACTCGTCCTTATTTCTAACTAAACAAGAATTTTGATTAAAGGATAATTTAAAACCAGAATCATGTAATTGACTTATACTGATTAGATTATGCTTTAAACCATCAACTAGCAGAACATTATCAATAGTTAAAAAAGAATCTTTACC
>JAOQMS010000005.1:29267777-29280308 GCA_027563885.1 Erythroxylum longipes | reverse complement strand
GACCTAGTTAGAGTTGATGTATTCTTCCTCTTTCATGTAGTATCTTGTACTAGGTTTTTGTATATATGTACAGATATATACAGACAGTACATTATGCGATGGATGTATAACTTTTGATTTTGATCAATGAAATGAGGAAGAGTTTGGTTTTAAAAATATTGTGATTTACAATTAATGTTTTATTATTCAAATTGATGTGATGCCATGTGGAGTAACTGTAGCAATTGCACGTAGCGCTCCCTTATCATAGGATATGTACCGGAATGACCTACGGGTGTCCCGGTGCGTACCCTACGGTAAGGGGGTGTTACACAAATGGCTTGAGAGTCCCATGGGTCGAAATAGAGAAACCGAAGTTTACACCATAAACAAAATAAGTCCGTTTGTTAGGATCTCACATGCCACAAGCGGGCAGCCGGGAGAGGGCTTATGGTCAACGTGCACGTGATGAATGAAATGGTTTCTCTCTTGCCCAAACACAAGCAAATTCTTATGCTCAATTCATTTCATCACACGTTCATACTTTCATACATCTTATGCTTTTTCCTCTTTTTCGTTTATGCAAAATATCACATCTTTCAAGGCATGACATGAGAATACATCATACAACATTTTCCAACATTCACAATAAGTCAAATTCAATCAATTAAGCATAAATACACACAAGTAAGCAATTTGCTCATCTCAACAATAACTATAAACATTTTACCCATTTAATTTGTTTAGAAAATCCAACTCAATTGTGCGCTCTTGGATAGGGTTTTCTTGGTTTCCTAAAACAAACTAATTTCTCATTCAACCAACATTCAAATGGAAATTCATAAAGCTTCAATAATCAAGAATAAATAAAAGTATTGAGCCTAGACTTAACTTACCCATAGTATATCTAGGCTAGAAACTAAAACCTAGTTTAGAAATCCATGAAAAATCAAATGGGTTTCTCTTCTTCTCTTCTTTCTTCCAACACTAACCCATTTCTTTCTCTAATCCCTTTTGTTTTTCTACCCAAACAAGAAGAAAAGATGAAACTTACCTAAAACAAGTTGGTTTCTCTTCCTTCTTCTTCTTTCTCCTAGCTTCCACGATTCTTCTTCTTCTTTTCTCTTCTTTCCCACATTTTTCTCTCTCTTTTATCTCTTCTCACGATTTTCTTCTTCTTTCTTATTCAAGACTACATTTTGTCTTGATTTTCCAATTTTACCCTTCATTTGTCTTGTTCTTCCAGTTTTACCCTTCTTTTAATGTAATGCCCCGTTTGCCCCTTCTTTTGTCTCTTATGACCATTGCACGAATTTAATTCTAACGTCTCTAATTAATAACCCTAATTTCTATTCATGCTTGCTAAATTAGCGACTAAATTCTAAGAAAATAAATAAAACAAATCAATGCATCCTTTAAAGCTTAGCCCAGATAAATTATGAGCTACTTACTTCCACCATTTTCGTTCAACATCAATTTTGTAGCTTATGAGTAAGCTACAAATTGCAAAATGATCAAAAGAACAATATTGATAAAGTTGAGAAAACTGATTAATTTCAATGATGCCCTTTTCACTAACAAATTGTCAATAAAATAAGCAATAACGAAACTCCTTAAATCTTTTATGAAATCTAGCAGTTTCCCAGTAAAGGGGTGAGTTGTTCTCTTCTTGGGTCTTCCTCATTCGCCCTCATCTCCTTTTCTTCTTTAGCTTCACAAACAGAGACTTTCATAGCTTCTTCAAACTTGATGTCTGTTTTCATCTGTTCTTCATCCTCTCGTTCCTTCAAAGATTCGAGCACATCACATTTTGTAAATGAGTCACCCTTCTCTGGATTCTTTAATACATGATTCATCTTGAATGTCACTTGGTCATCACTAATCCAAATGATAAGGTTCTCTTCATGGACATCTACCCCAGTTTTTTTGATGTTCAAGCATGGTATACCAAGATCAAGGGAATAATAGGGAGACTTGTCATTCTTTTCTTCATCCTTTTTCCTCGTCTCTTGGTCTTCCACAAGATAGGGTTCTGCATGGTCTTCCACTGGTTCTTTTTTATCTTCCTGTTTCTAAGTGTGACAGCCTCATATTACTCTCGTTGATATAATTCCATTTGCTTAGAGTGTCTTCCACACTTCTCTTACAAAATTCATGAAAAAGCTATCACACTTGAATCTCTAGGTTGTGAATAGATGAAGCATGATTTTCCGTTACTTGATCAAATTACTCTTCCAGTCTCTTCTGGTTCTCTTCCATGTCTGTTAGCTTACCCATAATTTTGTCCAATTTGGAATCCCATGAGGTGGACTCATCTTGCTGAAATTCAAATAGATCTTGATGTCCTAAATGAGTCCTTACATTATTGGACCAATAGAAATTTGGGTGGTTCTGCCACCCCAGAGTGTACATGTTCCAATAAGGATTGTTACTTCCCTAACCATACTGTGCCTTATTGTTGTTCATAAAAGTTACTTGTTCCCTATAATAACTATTTCCATTATTGTTCTTTTCGTTTTTTCATGGCATCTAGCTCTTCAAATGTCTCATTCTCACTTTAAGATGTCTTAGTGTGTCTTTACTTTACGCCCCAAACTTTTTCTTTTTCTTGTTATTAAAAAAAATATAGTGAAAAGCCTTAAACTAAAGAATTAAACTAATCGCCTCCCTGGCAATGGTGCCAAAAACTTGATCGTGGTTTTCCGATGTGTATAAGTTCTAATTAATAACCTTAATAATCTGCAAGCATACAGGTCCTTCGCGTAGTACCTAAGGTATCGATCCCACGAGGAGGGTTAATATAATCCTAAAATATATGGCCAAAATAATGCCAATATTCAAAACTTAACGAAACTAAAACAAGAATGCAACTCAATCAAGTAATTCAATTCAAGAATCAATCACAAAATATTAACAAATCAGCAATTGCGATGCACACATTCAATAATTGACCTAAAGAACTACCAATTAAGAGAAAGGGGAATTTTTACCTATCTTGAAACACTAACCTAATCAATTATGAATTATTAGATCATTGGTGCTAGACGATCCTTGGGTTGATTAATCTCTCTCAAGTTATAATCATTAACCCTAAATTATAAACCCTAATCAAATTATGGAAAATTGCAATTTCTCAATTAACAAACTATCCAAACCCTAATTCGATCTGAAGTTTTCCAATAGACTACTAGGAACCTATTTGAGATCTCTGTTTACACAATTACCGATTTGATTAATTTCTCATTCTTATTAAATCACCTAACTCTCATTAACCTAATGTAATTATTTTTCATTCAATTCACCCTCTCAGTCTATTACTGAATTATAGATCACAATGAATCCAAATAATATAAAACAATCAGATTTTTATTAAATCAAAGATAAAAACAACTCGAAGGTGAGTTTAGACATCCTTAACATTCGCACAATCATATCATCAATGGTTATTCCAATTCTATACATTAATAAAATTAAAAATACACGGGAAACAAGATCTGAATGGATAACGGAGGCAACAACATTGGGAAACCTCCTATTCCGGGAAGTTCTTCACGTCAACTTCTTCTCCACATCTCTCTTCCTTCTTCTTTCTCTTAATCTCTCGATGAACTCTCTCTAGGTTTCTCAATGGTGGCTGATGTAGAAGCTTCTTCTTTATATTCTTATTGTTTTATTTATGTTCTTTTGTGTTTATGGTTGAACTAAGGTTTTTTCAAGGTCTGAAAGATCTATAAAAATCCCTTGAAACGTGAAGTTTCGAAGTGGTTGTGCATCCGCTCGACGCAGTTCACGACCATGCAGGCCACGATTGTGGCCTATGTCAGGCCTTTCTGTCACGATCTATGTTAGGGGCCACAATCATGACCCATGCAATTGGCCCCAATTTGCTCCAAAACTCCTCCATTCTTTGATCTTTACCTTAAAACACTAACAAACAAATCAAGGTACCTCAAAAATATTATGTTTAAGCTCAAAGGATTATTCTAACCCATAAAACACTTAAAACACAAATAAATCACAAACTAACACAATTCTACCTCAAACATATACTAAACAATCGAATAAACGGCTATACACATACCAAACTATATTCTAAAATACGATGCATTGCACACCTATCAAGCAACATTATCAACCAGAAGGCCATCTTCATCACATGGCTTGCAATCAAGTATAGGCTCAAAACTAAAAGTTAATGGATGATTTATGCTTATTACGTAGCAGTGCTGTGGAGGATAAAAAACCACTTTTTTTCCTTTACAGTTATTTAGAGGCCATTTGGAGCATAATCTTGCATATGTTACCATATCATAATTGTATGCACGACTAGAAT
This sequence comes from Erythroxylum longipes, assembly GCA_027563885.1. Taxonomy (NCBI): domain Eukaryota; kingdom Viridiplantae; phylum Streptophyta; class Magnoliopsida; order Malpighiales; family Erythroxylaceae; genus Erythroxylum; species Erythroxylum longipes. The sequence goes on along the minus strand of JAOQMS010000005.1, from coordinate 29,275,996 downwards.
AGTACTTAATTGAGTCATTAGTAACAAAAAGAAAGGAAATGCTAATGCTGCTCTCTTCAAAGAAGCTTTTACTATTACCATCTATAGCATTTGGAACGAAAGAAATAGAAGAAGATTCATTGACAAGAAGGAAAATATCAGATTGTTGACATAATTTTCAACATGATCAGAGCCAACACTTTTGCCAAAAATGCACAGCACTCCCTTTCCATAGATATGAAGAGTAGATGGGAACTTTAATTCTTCTTATCTTCTTTATTGCACAACATTTTAATCTATTTTTTCTTGAATTATTTTGTTCCTTTTGACAGTTGCAATTTGTATTGTGTTTTAGGGTTAGATTTGATAAGTATTTTAATGTCAGTTCAAGTGTTTAGTATGCATTTAGAGTTTAATTAGGTTAGTTTTTGTGTTTAAGTGTTTTTATGGGTTAGTTTGAATCTTTGAGCTTAAATTGTATATTTTTTAGGTACCTTGATGTATGTGCTAGTGTTACAGGGTAAACAGGGAAGAACGGAAAGAGTTAAAGTGTTTTCGAGCCAAAAAGCATAGGCCATAATCGTGCACACAGGCCATGTTTGTGACAGAAAAGGAAGAACTAGAAGCAGCCAGGCCACGATCATGCATTCTAATCCACGATCATGATAGACAGCGACAATTCAGGGCACGATTGTGGCTAAAAGGAAAAAACACAGGCCACGATCGTGGCAGGTAGGGCCATGATCATGCACTGCGTCAAGCTAACAGAAAAACTCAAGTTTCAGACTAATTTTTGGACCATTTTGACCCCAACTTTGACCTAGAGCCTCGAAGATATAAATAGAATATGATGACAGCCACCAGAGGAGAGAGATTGAGTGAGCCAAGAGCTGCAAAAGAGAGAGACTCTGCCAAAAATCTGAGTGAAAGCCTAGTTAGAGATCAATGGATCGAGGAAGGAGACGAAGGAATAGAGGCATAGAGACACGTTTGACGCGACGTACTTCCTAGAACAGGTGGTTTCCTGCAGTCGTGACATCGAGATCCATTATGAAAGTATTCTAATTGTTATTTCGATTTCAATGATGTATGGAATTTTGGAGATTGATTAGAAATAATTTTCGTAGTGTGTTGATGTTTTTATCTAAACTCAACTTCGGGTTGATTTATTCTTGAGATTAATAAGATTGTTTTGATTGTGTTTTATTGCGATTTATTGTGATTTAATTCTATTCTTCATAACTAGGCAATAAACTGAGAGGGTGAGCTGGTAAAAATCATCGATTTAGGTTAACAAGAGTTAGGTAAATCGATAGGTAGAGAATTGAATCAAACTGGTCGAGTCTTGTAATGAGAGATCGAGCAAAGATTTCCAGTAGGTTAATAGATAGTGTTAGAACTAATTTAGGTTTTGGACAAATTGCAGATCGAGAGGTCGCAATTTCTATAATTTGAATTAGGGAATATTAATTAGGGTTAAGAATTATAACTCGAGAGAGAGTAATTCACCCTAGGACCGTCTAGGCACATTAAATCGGAAATTTCATAATTGGATAGATTTTCTTTAATTTCGAATAATTTCCCCCTTGCTCTAGTTTAGGATTTAGTTTGCATGTTTTCGTTAAGTTTGATTTCCATTATGTTCTTGTGTGTTGGACGCTAATTGTGGGTTAAAATTGCTTATTTTGTGTAGGAAAGGAGAGGAAGCAAGTTGGAGGATGAATAAGAGAGTATAAAAAAGAAGACAAGAGGATTACACCTAGGACCAATTCCCACATTCGTGGGAATCATGCAAATTCCCACGGACGTGGAAAATCACAACATAAGGTTTCTGCCTGTAATTCCCATGCTCGTGGGAAATCTGAGGCAATCTACGAGGCTTTATTAAACCTAATTTTTTAGACTATATAAAGACAATTAAGCCTCCATCTTCAGGGGAGACAACACCTACTTGTAGAAAGACCATCCTTGGGTGAAGAACACATGTTTGGAGCATCGAGGAAGGATTGAAAACAAGGATCATCATCAACAGTTGGGCAAAATAGCACATCAACACCAAAATTCCAGATTTTGGCAAAGAAAAGAAGGAGTTTTCTTATTCACTTTCTATAATTTTAATCTCTTCCTTTCTTTGTAAAGATGGATTATTTGAATGTTGATAGTGTTATGGAGACTATGTTAGGCTAATTTCATATTAGGGATTGCTTTTTCATTATTTTGTCAAAACTCATGTTTTATTGAATTGAATGAAGTGTCTTTGATATTTGTTGTTCTTAATTATCATCTTGCAACAAATCGAGAGAGTAAATGAGATGAAAATCGTGTAGGATTGTGCAACAAGAGTTGGTGACCTATAGATTAGCAATTATTATGTCAATAGAATAATTAGAAGAGAGATCTCAATTAGTCAATTGATCATCCATAGGATAGTGTAATAACTAGTTGAATTGGTAGAGTCATTGTGTAGGTTGAAAGATCGTTCAATCGATTCCCATCAATTCAATTAGGGACAAATAGTTACACCTTGAGAGAGGGTAATTACTACATTCGAATTCTAGGATGAGACATAATTCAATTAATAAAATATGAGGGAGACAGAATAAGGAAAAAGTAATCTCTAGCATTTAGATCCTTGAATTCAAATTTTCTGCAATTACGGTATTGTCCATTGTTTACATTAGTCTTTCAATTTTAATTTAATTTTCTAGATTAATTGCATTAAACAATTTTATTTCTTAAACAAAGTGTTTTCTAAATTAAGTGGTGTCTGGACATCAATCCCTGTGAGATCGATATCCACTCTTTCTAACTACAAGTCACGACTCATTCACTTGCGATTTTTGAGCGTAAAATAAGTAGGTAGGTTTTACAATCCATCAATATGTTCAACCAAGGAACTGTTCATATTGTGGTGCATGGACCACAGTATTCTGGTATGCATAGCTACACATGTGCTGAATGCTCTTACTGCAGTTCCGCGAAAGCAGAGCAACCATCTTGGAATAGGGTACCTGGTGTCTGCCATCGTAGCATATTTTGGTGTGGATCAGAGAGGGTTAATAGTGCATCTACCCGAATTCCTCAACCCTGAGCATCTATATCGGGCAGAGATCATTCACTCCACCAAAATGAGTCTACGAGAAATAAATGAAAAAACACGTGTGGACCAGGACGGGTCAGGCAAGCTCGAGCTCCGCACCACCTAGTCAGGCACGAGAAGCATCAATAAGCGAGGAATCAGATGAAGAGGAAGAAGAGGACCAATGCTAGGCCAAGGTTTTGGATACACTATCCAAAACCAACAGAACACTACAGGAAGTGATGCGTACACAAAGATGCCAGAGCCGTGAGATTCGCCGACTTCATCGGTATTTCGAAGCTCAGGGCATCCAATTACCACCTCCTACACCATCATCACCTCCATCTCTTTAGGATTCAAGTCTAACCCACAATTGTTTTTATTCAATTCTATTTTAGTTATGTGTTGTTTAATGTCTAGTAGTTTTATTTTTAAATTTTATTTTTATGTTAGTTTATTTTATGTGTTGTCATTAATTTTTTCTACGCTTCTATGTCAAAAGAGAAAAAAAATGTGTATGTGTGTTTGTATCTTCACATTTCTGTAATGCATAAGCCGTGGGTGTTCTCTTCTCACATTGATGACAATGTGTTGTTCAACTGCAGGGAGGGATTCTATGTTCTTTTCTTTTGTATGTGAATTTTTGCATACTGTATGATAGTATTAGGTTGCATAATGTGAAGTGTGTGAATGTATCAATGGCCTAGATTGATTAATTTTTTTTAATTTTGGACATAACCTATTAGGTTGTGAAAAATCATTAGCTTACGAATTAGTAAATTAGGGGGCCTTTGGATAATTATACAGCCTAATTAGGACTTAGTGAAAATTTAGCACCCTATAGATTGTCGCATTCATTCATGAATTGAGGCCTTTTAGGTTAAGTAGGGCAACTAGTATTTTTCATGGAAACGAATAGCTAAAAGCAGTACGGTAAAAAAAAGGGTTTAATTCAATAATCACTATTCCGCTGACCTTCGGGTTATGAGTAAAGCTAGTAGCCAGTTGAAAACGTGATGTAGCTAAGTAATCGGATAGACACGAATCACAAATATGTGGCTTCACGTAAAAAGGCTATAATGACATTTCAACCAAGTAGTGAACAATTGACTTAGTCGAGTAATCGGATAGACATTCATCACAAATGTTTGCCTCTTAGTAAAAGGCTAGGTCCCAAAAAAATAAATAAATAAAAATAAAAATAAATAATAAGTAAATAAAATGTGTTTTAAATAAAAACCTACCAGACTTGTAATAAGCTTGGATTTTCATGAAAAATGTACTTAGGAATAATTGCGAAGTCTGAAGGACCGAAAAATTATTAATGTGTGTGTACAATTGAAAAGGGTAAATAAGTTAACACTTAGGTCTCGATTAAGTTGTATATTTAGTTCAAAACCCCTAGACACATATTTTGCATGTTAATGATTTGACATAACTAAATGATTGTGTTCGAGATTAAATTTATTTCATAAAGTCGAAGTCATTGCCTCATTACTGCATTGTGTGTTTTTTATATTTATTATGTGTTGTTTTATTTGCTTGAGGACAAGCAAACATTTATGTGTGGGGATGTTGATAGTCGCAATTTGTATTGTGTTTTAGGGTTAGATTTGATAAGTATTTTACTGTCATTTCAAGTGTTTAGTACGCATTTGGAGTTTAAGTTTTTGTGTTTAAGTGTTTTTATGGGTTAGCTTGAATCTTTGAGCTTAAATTGTATATTTTTTAGGAACCTTGATGTGTGTGCTAGTGTTGCAGAGTAAACAGGGAAGAACGGGAAGAGTTAAAGAGTTTTCGGGCTAAAAAGCATAGGCCATGATCGTACACACAGGCTACGATCGTGCCAGAAAAGAAAGAACCAGAAGTAGCCAGGCCACGATCGTGCAATTTAGGCCACAATCGTGACAGAGAGCATCAATTCAAGATATAATCGTGCACTATAGGCCACGATCGTGACCAAAAGGAAAAACATAGGCCACGATCATGGCAGGCAGAGCACGATCGTGCACTGCGTCGGGCTGACAGAAAAACTCAAGTTTCAGACAAATTTTTGGACCGTTTCGACCTCGACTTTGACCTAAAGCCTCGAAGATATAAATAGAATATGATGACAGCCACCAAAGGAGAGAGATTGAGAGAGCCAAGAGCTGTAAAAGAGAGAGACTCTACCGAAAATCCTAGTGAAAGCCTAGTTAGAGATCAATCGATTGAGGAAAGAGACGAAGGAAGAGAGGCACGGAGACACGCTTGACGCGACGTACTTCCCGGAACAGGTGGTTTCCTACAGTCGCAACTTCAAGATCTATTCCAAAAGTATATTCTAATTGTTATTTCGATTTCATTGATGTATGGAATTTTAAAGATTGATTAGAAATACTTTTCGTAGAGTGTTGATGTTTTTGTCTAAACTCACCTTCGGATTGATTTATTCTTGAGATTAATAAAATTGTTTTCATTGTGTTTTATATCTATTTATTGTGATTTAATTCGATTCTTCATAACTGGGCAAGAAACTGAGAGGGTGAGCCGATAAAAATAATCTATTTAAGTTAACGAGAGTTAGGTAAATCGATAGGTAGAGAATTGAATCAAACTGATCGAGTCTTGTAACGAGAGATCGAGCACAGATTCCCAGTAGGTTAATAGACAACATTAGAACTAATTTAAGTTTTGGACAAATTGAGGATCGAGAGGTCGCAATTTCCATGATTTGAATTAGGGAAATTAATTAGGGTTAAAAATTTTAACTCGAGAGAGAGTAATTCAACCTAGGACCGTCTAGGCCCATTAAATCGGAAAATTCATAATTGGATAGATTTTTTTAATTTCGAATAAATTCTCCCTTTCTCTCAATTGATCACTTTTAGGTTGAAATTAGAATTATTTGTGTGAGTTACTTTTGTTTGTTCTTTTGGTGATTTAAATTCTTATATTTGATTCTTGATTAGTTTTAATTCCTGCAATAGTTGTTTAATTAGGTTTTGCGAACTTAGCTGCCGTTAGATTTTAGGACTAGTTATCTTCCTCATGGAATCGAAACCTTAGGTATTACGCGAACGACCCGTATGCTTGCAGTAATTACCAAAGTTATAAATATTAAAACTTAGAGCGTGTAATCTTGAGCGAACACCTTTCTAATATAAATGCAGGCATATAGCTTTAAACTCATCATAATATTATAATAGTTTCATCTATAGTAATATATCATTCATTTTTCAAAAAAACACTCTAGACAATCTAGGCACTGTCACAACCCTTAGACCCTTAATTCAACAAAAGATAACTGTTGTTGCTACTTTATCCAACAAGGACATCTTCAGACAAACTTCTATTCTCAATTCCATAAGCTCTGAGATTATCCAAACCTGCATCAATAATGAGGAAGATACCATCATATGGAAGCACAACAATAATGGCATTTTCAAAAATTACTCTTATTAGAAAGTACTTCAAGGCATCCTGTACAGAATTCCTTAGACCAAGGTTGTGTGATCCAAACATCAATAGCCTCGAGCTTTCACTACACCATGGCTAGCAATGAAGCACAAACTGCCCATAGTTGATAAGTTGGCAAAGTTTCTAAATCTCACCAATTAGTGCATACTATGTAAAAAGGCAGAAGAGTTTAGTATGTTATAGGTACTTGGAGAACAATGTTACGCAAATGCTACATCTTTGATGCTCCAAAGGAATGGAATAACATAATAAAATGGTGGCCCACCATCATCATCCAAACATCAATAGAGCTTTTACTTAACACTTTCATATATGGTCACGTACACTTGGGATGAGAGAAACACAGGAATTTTCTAAGATAGAAGACTTAGCAAGTAGCAATTTAGCAAGAATTTGTTACTAACATATAAGAATTCACATGAGCATCTTTAAACACAAATCTCAAAACTAGGATTATCTTAACAACACATGGCATCTATAATCTGTTTTTCCAGAAGAAAGGATAAAGTACATTTGTATTGATTTTCTTAGTCATTGGTTATATGTGATCTCCTTTTTTGGAGATAGTTAATTTTTTATATTAAATTCCCTTGTACACTTTGCTTGCCTTCTAAGGCTTATTACATTACTCATTTCTCAATCAGAAAAAGAAAGATAAACGGCTCACCACTAAAAAGTAAGGGAATCGATCTCAAATACTTAAAAAGACAGTATAAATATATACATATAAAGCACCTGAATGCTTTTTGATGTAAGAACCAACGATAAAACATGTATTTATAAAGTTTTAAGACCCAAACTAAATATTGGAACCAAAAACTAACCATTACAATAACTAGTTATAAGATATTGATCGACTAATATGCATTAAATGTACATGGTTTACTAGTCATTCAATATTGGTTGACAAATGGGTCATATTGTTGACTAATATGTCATCCAATATGATTAGCACATTAATTTTAACAACTTTAGCCTATATTGATCGACCTCTATCCTATATAGGTTGACTAATTCCCCTAAAATCATAGTGCTTACAACTTCATATGCTTAAATTTCATTTTTTTGATGAATATATTTTTCAAAATATTCTCTAAATAATATTTTAATGTTGAAGAGGGTTTTCTTTGAGGTTAAAACTTTAATTAAACACTCATGCAATTAGTAAAAATGATGATATTTTTATACATAATGAGCCTTAAGAAATACCACGATGCTTCCATATAAAAAATAAAAACTCATTGGTAGTACCTATATTTTTATCATCAAAATATTAATTGAAATCTCCCTTGATTAAAAATGAAGAAAGGGTCAAAAGAGAGAGGGCTAAAGATAGAGAGACCTGAGTGAAATGTGGATTACTCTATTTTCAAGGGGGTGGTATTTTGTAACCCTACATCATTACTAAGTACAACTCTTAATTCAATCATACTGTGGCCTCCTCAGTGTTTAATCGAAGCCTTCTAACCAATGTTGCGAATAACGTACCGAACTTGATACCGGATTGGGTTCTAAAACGGTACTGTACCGGTACCGGTTAATACCGCATACCATTTCGGGTAATTTTTTAAATTTATGAAATAGTCTCTGAATTTTTTTAAAAATTACAAAATAGTCCATTATATTATTATACAGTTGTACTCTATCTCCAAAAATCATAATAATAAATAATAATCCCAATTTAATTTAATTTATAAAATTA
>JAOQMS010000005.1:29249194-29267677 GCA_027563885.1 Erythroxylum longipes | reverse complement strand
ATAATTATTATTAGTAATAAGAATATTTATTATTATTTAAAAACAAAAATTAAAAATTCACAATAATTATAAAAGTTAAAATAAATAAAATAACTAATTAAAAAACTTTGAAAAAAAGAGATGAAGGAGGGAGAGAGGGAAATTTGAAAAAATTTTGAAATTTTTTCAAAAAAGTCCCTTAATTTTTTAAAATTTCCAGTACTGGCCAGTATTTAACCAGTATTTTAAATAACGCCGGTACCAGCCGGTACCGACCGGTATTGACCGGTACCGACCGATATTTACATCCGGTACCATAACTTATATATCGGTACCGATTTTGATCCAGTACGTACCGGTATTCATAACAAAGCGCACGCACGATATATCTTCAGTTTGGTCCTCTTCTCTGTCCTGCATAATCAAAACAGCTATAAAATTTTTACGTAATACGGTAATCATTTATTTTCTATTGCAATCCTCCTTTTAATTATTGAAGTCTTCTTAACGTTTTAAACGCATTAATTAAGTTCCTGAGGCCAAGTCCACAAGTACATATAAATACAAGTTTTTACCATCATGTCTTAATAATAGACTTGAACGGAAAAGGCAAATAGGAATATAGGAATGCTTTTAAATATATGAAAAAAGACTGGTTGGAGGCTTTACAAAAACTATTTTGTGCTGAATTCATAACAAAGTTCACAAGACATTTTTTTCAATATACGGTCCCCGAACTGATATTTATTTTTTAAAAGTCCTAAAAAAGAAAAGAGGGGAACGGATTGGAAAAATGCAATAATTAGAAATACAAGAAATCATATTTTCCACAATGTGTTAAAGACCAAAAGGAACTCTAATCAGCCCTTTAAATTAAAAACCTTTAGATCATTTTCTATAACTTTCGTGAATAAATAGCATCAAATGCGTTATAGACGTCACGCAAGCAGAAAAATAACAACAAAAAGATTGACGCTCTGTACCTGTTATGAGACACTATACACCTGACTTCCTGCAAAAGTGAAAAAAGATACCTTGGGCAGAAAATTCAAGCTTTGTACGCCAATTATTATTCAGTAGGCTGTTTCATCATCACTATCGACTCTATAAGAGGACAAAGGCACAAATTCTCATATTTACAGTGAGAAGAAAATGCTTTGTTAGAATCCAAAGTTACCAAGACGCCATCCCGGAATACAAATTTTGTGTCTAACCCAAGCTGGGAATCGAGGAAGTCTTTTGCTTTGCCAGATAGACACCCATCTGCAGAGTGACAATCACATTCCATATTCATTACTAAACTATTTCCTGACCTCTTGCATTGACATCCATGCAACTGCAGAATTTCAGACATTAGACTGCGAGTTTCATGCACTAGAACTCCATCAGAAAAATCAGTGATATTTTCAGGAGCTTCAACTTTTCTGACTGCTGAAAGCAGGTCCACAGACAAAGATGCATGGATGTCATGAAAATCCTCCGCAGTCCAATGACACCTGCTTAATTTCATTTCACGGATAAAGATTTTCTGAATAATATTGTGCAGAGTATACAGGCATATAGGGCAGCAGGCATAGATACATATGAACCCAGCATCATGAGAAGGGACGGTGATTGTTTTTGTAGAGAAATTGCCATCATGGATACCAACTTCCTCTTCAGACTCATGGCTGGCATGATTAGTTCTGCTTTCCAATTTATTAACCTTGATGCAAGATTTCTCAGGGTTGAACTTAGAGGCACTCAGTTCAGAGTCACAAGGACCATTCTCAGAAGACACGAATGATTCTCTGAAACATACATTTGATTCCCTCAAGGACCCAGAAGCTTCATTAGTATCCTTGAGATCCATTGCACTTGGCATATCATGCCACCCAAGTACAGTCTCACTCTTCCCATTTTTTATATCAGTTCGTGATTGATCATCGACCATCCAACATTTAAGGTGCTTACATAGGTTGGTCTGATCACAAAGGTTAGACTGTTCTGCAAAATCATTTTCTGAAGGTACTGTTCGCTCAGAATTATGATTATAGGCATTGTCCCCTTTATAAGATTCAACAGCTTCAAGATTTTGAGGAACAATTCCTTCCAGCCGTTCAGATACATATGTTCCGCCATTATAAGCATTTCTATCATGTTCCTTACTTTGAAATGAATTTTTACCCAAAAAGGTTCCATCAGTTGGATATTCCACACCACTTGGTTTATGACTTGCCATTTTCGTTTGAGCGTCAAGCTCTAGACTGCAACCCAAAAATTCCTGTTAGACAAGTCTGAAAATTAATAATTCTACAAGAATAGGAATTAACAGGCAATAGTACCTCTGCAGCGCATATACCCAGCTATTAACCATATCTTCCAGGTAAGCAACTTGTGATAAAAGACGAACATATTGATATCTATCTTTCCCTGATTGAATTTTTAGGATGATTTCTCCAACTAGAAGCTCAAGAACTTTCCGTACCTCACAGGAGACATCTCTAAGAGATTTATAAATGCCTCTATATGCTGATAAACCAACAGCAATCAACCCCCTTACTAAGTCAGATCTGTCTTTGATTTTCATATTGCTAGAGCTTCCAGCAACAGCCATTTGATCTAATGAGTTAGAAGGTCGAATAATGCAAGAATTGAAAGGCCAGCCCTTCCAAGGTCCACTGATATCAGTGCAAGGACCTTCTTTCAGTTTGGATGTAACCCAACAAAGTTCTGCAAAATGAGGATATCGCAGAATTTGATACCCAAAATTACATATTGCCAACAGCAAGCTTGATTTGCCCTTGGAATTTTTACTATTTAACGGTGAGGGAGCTTCTAACAGTGTCCTACACGGTCTTTCAGTAATAGCATCTTGAATATCATTTGTACATTTGGTATCAAAACGATCTTGAAAAAGATCACCAATTTTGCAATCTTGTGGTGAACTTCTACGGGCATGAGCTCTTTGATGAACCAACTGAACAAATAATTGTACCATATCCCTTGATAACTCTAATGTGGAAAGATTGATCACACTATCATGGTCAAAATTTTTATTGACATTGACACAAAAGCGGGAAATTGCATGCCCCATAGAAGTGGAATGATTAATATTTGGAGTTTCAGCCTCAAAGAACAGCCTTATCCTATACGGTAGATCTTGATATGGAAATTCTGAAGTAGCCTGTTAAAACAACAAGATATTAGTAAAACCTTAAGGAGCATATGCAATGCCATGTATGTTTTAGACAGGTAGGCAATAACAGATTATTTTAGCTAAATGACTCAATCACTACATGGAGGGCTAACAACAAAAGATAATAAGGTGATGTATCAGTCACTCACGTTACTCTTGAGCTTTGACAACTGCTACTGACTCAAATTAATCATTCATATCACGTTATATCAGTGGTTCAAAATGAAGAGTTGGTTTTTTAAATTACATGTCAGAAGAGTTGAATTGGTCCAAAACAGGAAAAAAAAAATTTTCCTTTTTCAAACAAATATACAAGTCAAAAAAAGTGAAATTACTGTACAATTAGGATTCAATTAAAAATTGTAAATGGAAATAAGCAATCAAATTTTTGTTTAAGATCAAACACCAGAGGAATCCTTTAAGCATTAAGTTACAGCCTTCAACTCATATACAAATATACCAAAAGGTTTCCTCTGGGAAAAAGTTTACTAGTATGGTATATAACTAAGGGAAAATGAAAACCTTTCTTTCAAAGGAGAGGCCACAAAGTGACAACCTACTACAAAACCATCGAGTAATCATAGCATATCAAGATTAACAGCTAAAAGACAATTGTAATAGGCCAAACACATATGTATCCCAAGTCAAGCACTCAATTCAAAATTACAGTGGCAAAGTAATAAATAATAATTTCCTAGCATACCAGAATTATCAAGGATGTCGATACCGATATTGATTCAACCTGCTCCACAAAAGAGCTCCATACATGTGAAGATCTTCTCCGGGCACCTTGGTGCTCAATTGTTTCTGCTACCCTGTATTGAGGCACAGAGGATCTGCTTAACCCATCGACAACTTGACCACTTACATAACAGGTTTTTGCATCAAGAAGCGGATGGTTGATTGGAGAAACTTCATCTTCCTCGCTACCTCCATAACATGTCTCCAGAGCCCACAAATCAATTCTTGGCATGAATATCATGCACGACTGCAGACTTGCACATTTCACTACAAAGGCAACAGACATTTATGAAGATCTAACCTCTTTCTGACAAAAGATGTTATTTATAGTTCAAGCAAATGCCAAAGCAATGATTCAAAGATTCCTACATTGCGAAGAATCAATCACAGCTATGGGACTACAAGTTAGTTGCTACACTGTTCAAAAGGGTTACCTCATCTGTGTCCCAAAGCCAGCTTAAAGATTCCACATTGCAGAGAAAAGAATCATATATAACTCTTGGCCACACAAAACCATTTGAATTCTTAAGCCTCACTGTTCAGCATCAATTTAACATTTTAAACTAGGTTAACAAAACAGACCAAAGTTGAGTACCATCACTTGATTAGAAAGTTCCAAGCAAATTACTGTACAGCACTTTGTCATTTTTCTGTTTGCTGTAATGGGGCAAAAGTGTACTGGTATCTAGACAGGTACATTGTTTTCAGAAATGTACTCAAGTATCTATCATATAGGTACCTCACTTTTTTCAGTTGATGCAAAGGTAGCTCAAAATATGAAAAATTACATTTTTTTATAAGAACATATAAGTGCATCGTAAATCCTCATATGAATATTTAAGTATAATAGGAAGCTTGTAACTAGTACGGTGTTTACAACATCCAAGTAGAGCACAAACTTCCCGTAATATAGCTTTTCAAATTAGGCATGGCTTAAATTGAATTTAAACAGGTGTCCTAAAAAAAAAAAACAAAATGAGGACTACTAAATGTTAAAGTTAATAAGCAGCATACCATCAACCTCGTATTTTTTAATACATTTCCATATGCCCCAAACGATCTCTATGGAGGTCTCCAAAAGCACATGCACAACTTTTTATTACTCATATTAGGTGGAGTTGTATATGCTGTCCATGTCCCAGATAGTCTATGAATTCATATTCCAACAGCAATTTAAAGTCCCTCTTTCTGATCTACATATCTTGAGGAAGACTAACTGACTAATAGGACTATCAGAATATTGTAGTTAAAATGAAAGATTCAGTGACTATTACAATTCTTAAACATCGTCTAGAACAATCTAATCTTAGGTGTTGAGACTATGACAATAGGAGGTCGAGGATATTACACAGTGCATCGATGGAACTTTGTTTTATTCTGAGAGTTACATAACAGGTGAAACTTCAATCTAAAAAAAAAAAAAGCTCATGTTGCAAAATATCAATTAACAGGAAAAACATAAGCCATTTTATCCAGAGAAAACACAAGAAACACGGAAGACAAGTCTGGCAGGATATATGCACTAACCAACTGTTATATAGAGTTGAAAAATTAGTGAGCTAAAATATGGTAAGTGTTATAAGTGACCACACCGAAACACCAAGATGGAGAAGGGAACAAGAAAAAGAGAGCTATACTTAATATTTCTGTTATCCCTTGCTCCATATCACCATGTGCTTCTTCAGAAATTGTTGCCAAGTCAATCTTCTGAATTTCTACATTTCCAACGAAGGAGTGAAGAATACAAGAAGCCATATGCTTCTGGCCAGATCTAGCACTCCCAGCAATCAATAGTCGGTATTCTGATTTCTTTCTAGGTGAAAAAGAAACACTACTGGACAAACTTCTATGAATGCCCCAAGTATGGGCTGCAAACTGTTGAGACTCATACTCATCATCAACATTGTCCTCAGAAACAGCATCAATACCAGCACATGTACCTTCTGCGATTAACATGCCCACACGTGAAAGCCTTCTCAGTATTTCCTTTGCAACATTATCTTCTTTAAGGAAACAACCAATATAAGACCACCATCGATCACTAGCCAGATTCTTCTGCTCCAAAGAAGAAACAATCACTGTTTTGATGGTTATAGCAGCTTTCAAGAGAGAAGGTGGCATCCAGAGGCTATCATCAACATATAGGGCAACAAGCAAGGTGGATAATGGCTCAAGGAAACAAGGAATTAGATGTGAGGGAAGTGGAAAGGATACCAATGCATGAGCAGCTATTCCTGCTTCTCTACATGAGCATGGGGGTGGAGCACAAGCTAAAGCCTCTAACCAATCCTTCTCCTCCACTGTAAAAGCCGGAAGTGGGAGGCGTTTACCACCAGAAGCTTCCTCTCCAGCAGCGGATAGAACTTCTTGCAAAGGGAAATTCCTCTTCAAGGCTATAATGGCAGCTTGAGTGCAAAGAGCCTGGAGATCAGCACCAGCAAAGCCTACAGTTCTTCTTGCAATCCAATTTAGCAAAAGACCATTAACAGGTTTAGGCCACCTTTGTGTATGAAGTGAAAGGATGGCAGCCCTATCCTCACTTGATGGCAATGGAAAGTAGATTTCCCTGTCGAATCTCCCAGGCCTGCGTAATGCTGGATCAACAGCTTCAGGACGATTTGTTGCACCTATCACCACCACCGAACCTCTAGATTTTAAGCCATCCATTAGAGCAAGTAAGGTAGAGACAACAGAACTGTGAGTCTGATCTTGCTGCCTTGTTCGACAAGGTGCTAACCCATCTATTTCATCAAAAAAGATTATTGAAGGTTGACATCTCTCAGCAACCTGAAACAACAGCCTTAGCTGGCGCTCAGCATCACCAACATACTTTCCTAGGCAATCTGCACCTTTCCGTGCAAAATATGCTATCCGTTTATCACCACGAGCACATGAACCAATCAGTGCACGGACAACAAGAGTTTTGCCTGTTCCTGGGTACCCATGCAGTAAAACACCCCTCGGGGGTGCAATGCCAAGATTGTTAAAGAACTCAGGGTATAACAGTGGTAAGATAACCACTTCCTTCATACATCTGATGACATCTTTAAGTCCTGCAACAGATTCCCATCCGTCATACAACTTACCATCCTCTGAGTCTGAACCTCCAATATACACTGGTGCAATTCTCAACAAATCTCGATGAAGTCTCTTGCTCTCCCGTTTTAAAAACTCTTCATCCTCACCACAGTTTTCCAGCCATTTCTCTTCAGCCTCAACATCCTTTCTCCAAGCATCATTTGACAGCTTTCTCAGTTCCAACTGCATTTTCTTAGCCTCTAGTTTCTTTACTCGCATCAAATATCTATTATCATGAGGCTGAAAATGATGTTTATGATCTGTACATGCTATGAGAAACTTCTGATGGTCAAAGATGCATCCATTAGCTCGGGCACAAGGCTGCATGCAATTGAGAAACATGAGTTTGAAGAAGAGGAAAGCCAAGTGCAGCCTCTGTATGGCTGCTTACTATAAAAACTGAAGACTATATAAAAGTTTCAAAAGGAAATCATAGAAAAGAAGAGAACACTTCGTGCAGTAATTATAAAAACCAACCAAATGATAAGTTTTTGGACACCGATCAACACGACATCCAATGGTTGCCCCAGGCCTTCCACAGCGGCTGCACTTTAATGCCTTTCCTCTACAAAGTGCAGCCCTTACGTTTCTTAAGCAACCCAAACCAGCAAAGTAAACCTGCATATACAAAACAAACTTCATCAAAGGCTACTAGAACAACATATCCAAATGCTAGAAAAATCTAGGGAAATAGATAAAATGGAAAAGATGGGGGACTCAGCAACATTAATAGCCAATAAAATATAAAAGACGAATCACGAGTGCTGATAAAAAAAGCATAGATGTAGACATGAGATAGTATAGGTTGCTGCTTAATTCCTCTAAATAAATTTTTTCACATTTAAAAACAAGAGATGTTCTAATATTTCTGATAATCTTATGAACTAACAGAAACAGTGAATATGGAAAGGAAAAAATCATCTAGATCCTCCATAGAAAGCTAGCCACCACAAACAAGAATAATGAGGTCACTGTAATCAAGATCTGCAAAGACAAGGTTCAAAAATAATATGCCAAAAAGCTACGCAGAAACTTCCAAAAGCATGCGAATCTAGTTTCAAGTCAATTAAACTAACAGGGTCAAGCTCATAAAAGTGAGAAGGGAACAACTAGAGCTTTATTACATTTAGGTTTTTGCATGTTTTAGAAAAAGCATTCCCAGATAATTCAACATAAAACAAAGGACAAAAACTAAGGGATGAACTCAGTGTCTTAATATTTATGAACATGAAACCGACCAAGCAGAGGAATAAACTGATCCTGCTACAGTGTAACTGCTCAAACATGGAACGGCAAGTGCATAATAGTCCATACAACTGCAAACTCATAGGTTAATCCTGTTATTTACTCACAGTATTTTGTTCTTGTTGCTAACTTCAGAGTAAACTAATCCATATCATCAGTAAGGTTTTACTTGCGACTCAAAATCAAATCAGGAAATTTAAACTACTAAAAGAAGATGATTATTAATAGTTTCCCAAGGAGTCAAATAGCAAAAGGAGAACTCAATTCTACCAATATTTCTAGGTTTACTCATCTGATCAAAAGAGATCCCAGCTTGTGAAAGGGACAAGTTTCCCATATATTCTCTATGCCTGTGGACTAGAATCGGAATCCAGAAACTTATAACATATTTGAGTGGGAGAAACTAATTGAATAGTGTGTTAAAAGATAAAACAACATACTGCTGGAAAGTATATTCACCTACATGATAAAGATAGACTGAAAAATGATGTCATTAGAGCGTATCTTGGCAGAAGTTCATATCTACAACTCAGCGACACTTGGCAGTTCATAAACAAAGTGTTTGTTAACATGACACGCTTGATCATAATAAAGGTATGATGACATTGACGGTGTATTTTACACAAAATTTAGCGCTTAGAATCAAATGTAGAATCAGGTAAAAGTATATGCGAAAGTTATCAAAGATCGAACACCAGATTTCCAATAGTCTCAAATATACTTAGAGCCACCTAATCTGAAGATAAAGAAAACCATTGAAAATTTAATTAGGAAATTCATGCTTTCATTTCCTTATTGTGCAGGTGTGTCTATGTCTTCAAACAGATGCTCACCTTTTCACTATTCAAACATTAAATGTTCAAGAAAATTTTGAAATAGGAAGAAAACCTGCACCTCCTCCCAAAAATAAAAAACAATAACAGTATCCTTAATATGCAGTAGAACTAATGGAAACAGTCATGAAATAATGGGAAAATGCTCAGAAACTGTACCTCTGGACTCCACACCGCACAGTGTTGATGAACCCAGATTCCAGCAATGCCATATCGGTCATTTATAGGACCTAAGAGACGGCCAAGCCACCCAGGTTCATCACCGAACCCATCCCAAATGTCATATTCAGTCTCCTCTGAAGCCGATGAACCACTATAGGCCTCATTTTCACTATCACCAGCATCTTGCATTAACTTCTTTGGTGGTTTGCCATCATCTCCACAACCACACAAGCCACACCTTCTACCGTGTTTAATCCGTGGCCTACAAAGGGCAACAGCCGTGTTGCCATTTGATTTGTCTACCTTCTTAACTTCCCCGCTTTCCAAGGACATTTCAGATACCACAGCTAAAGCACCTTTTACTTTATCACCACTTTCATCCACTACTGCTTTCAAATCTTCAACAACTTCAACACTATGACTCTCACACTTTTGATTCTTCACATTTGTTAAGTCCTCTTCCTTGTTATCACTTCTCTCAACATCTTCTCCATTGCCATTAATTTCAAGTTTGTCATCTACCTCGTTAACACTATGCTCAAGATTTTCCACAAAGTGAATCTCTTTCTCCAATTCCATAGCATCCACTCTCACTTTCTCATGTCTCTCATATGCCCCTAACTGCAGGGGATCAGCAACCAAAAGTTCCCCATCATTTCCACCACTCACTGCACCATGTAAAACTGGCACGTTTTCCTGACCATCATTAGCCACCACCTTCATCTCTACCTTCTCAATCTCATGTTTCCCATCCTGCTTGCTCACCTTTTCAACACCATGTATCCCACTTCCCTGCTCTCCACTCTCCGAATCATGCACCACCTTGCTCCTACCCAATCTCTTTGATCTCGCTAGCATCAACTTTCCATCCTTAAACTCCCTCTTGTTAAAATCCAATTCAGCCGATATCATCCCTACACCATATAAGGGCTTCCTCTTCCCATTCACCTTACCTTTCTCTTCAGAGGCCGCATTCCTATCCCTTGACCTCAGCCGATGTCGCCAACTTTCAGAAACATCCGAATCTCCAATCCTCTCAGTCTTCACCTCCTCCTCAACTCTCGCTACACTAATTCTTTGACTTTCCTTAACACTGAAAGGCGAATTCTTACTGAACTTTCTCCTTCTTTTAACCGGCGAGGGGGAGACATCAAGCACAACAGGCGCGCGTCGCACCCTTGAGCTCCGACGGAGCTCAAAATCACCAATCTCGGCCGACCGGGAACCGGACCTGCCTCTATTCAGATTAGAATCATTATGGTTTTGATTGTAAACGCTTTCAGAAATGGAATCAAGTCTCTTATGTTTCTTTCGGAGCCTAGAGCCGGTAAGGGTAAAATCCCTTTGCTTCGGCGAAGAAACCGAGGCCGATTTCACTTGCATGGCAATCACAATCTCAAACCACTAAGTTGTACAATCCTGAAAGTTAGAGCAAATGGGCCATCTTAGATCTTGTCCTTTCGCTCAATTGTCAGTTGAATTATGAAGTGATTAGAAGGAAAATACACTGAAAATGGTGAAAGGGATTCAGTGGCTCACCACGTTAACATTGATCCACCAAGTAGAAGAAACCCTATAAGTCCATGTTATAGAAATGTTTCACACTCTCTGTCTCAGTCTATCCTTATCGCCTTCTTCTTCTGTTCCGTTCTGTCATCTCTGCTCAGCTCCTTCAAAGAAAGAGAGAGAGCATACAGAACAAGAGCTTTAGGGCATAGAAGGAACGAGAGAGACTTGTTGGGCCTGATATTTTTGGGTTTCGTCGCCACGCGCGCAAGGGCTCCCACGTAATGGCAACATCTTTTGCAGTTTTCCTTTTATTTATTAACGTATAAATCTTAAAAATTAAGCAATACTTTAAAAGTAAAACCTCTACATATTAATATTCAACAAATTAATAACTACTACTTTATTATATTCCCAAATTATGCTAATAAGATTAATTATCAAATTATAAATATGGATATTTTCAAAAAATATGACAATATTGTATTATGCTTTTTCTTGATATTTAAACCTAATTGGATCTCATCTTTAATTTTTTATTGCATATAAAAGTTTAGAGATTAAATTCTCAAATTTTAATTAACACAATGAATAAATGGAGTTAGTGATTTACATTCAATTGATTATTTTTAAGTTAACAAAATATATATTTATTAAATTATGGAAACACTCTAAAAATAATAAAATTTTATTTATCAATTAATATATATACATATATATATAATAATTAAGCAAATTATTTTCAACTGATAGTACCCAGATCTCAAGTATAACTTAGTGAACACCTGAACTCTCTGTAATTGATTTAGTAAGTCATCAATTCTAGGTAACAGGTACTTGTTCTTCACAGTCACCCGATTCGGTTGCCTATAATCGATACACAGTCTCAGAGTCCCATCTTTATTCTTCACAAACAAGACTAGAGCTCCCCATAGTGATACACTGGGTCTAATGAAACCCTTTTCCAACAACTCCTGTAACTGAGCCTTCAGTTCCCCCAATTCCACAAGTGCCATCCTATATGAAAGAATAGATATAGGAGCAACCCCTAGAACTAAGTCAATCGTAAATTCTGTTTCTCTATCTAGGAGTAAACTAGATAACTTGGCGGGAAATACATCTAGGAATTCCTTAACAAGAGGAATATTTTGTATAGTCTTCTCAGTTCAAGTATCAACTACGTGGGCTAAATAAGCCTCACATCCTCCTTGCATCAGTCTCAAAGCACTCATGAATGAGATCAGTCTAGCTGGCACTGCTTGACTAATACCTTGAAATACTACTCTCAGTTGATTAGGAGATTTTAGTATTACCTCCTTAGTATAGTAGTTCATGATAGCCCTATGAGCGGTGAGCCAATCCATGCATAGAATAATATCTATTGCCTTTTACTGCAATACAATCAGATATGCTTCTAACTCTGCCTGATCAATTTGAATCAAACATCTCTTACAAACTTCCCCTATTAATGTAGTACTACCTATCGGTGTACTCACCTCTAATCCATGTTTCAATAGTTCTCTATCACAATGCAGTCTAGATGTCAGATGTGGTGCGATAAAAGAATGCATAGATCCTGGATCTAACAATGCAAAAGCTTTAAAAGTGAAGATATACAACACACCTGCAATGACATCTGGGGAGTTCTGAGCCTCTTGTCTAGTCATCGCATAGACTCTGGCCTGAGATCGTGGTTGATTGCTCCGCACCTTAGTCCTAACAGTAGGACTCCCTAAACTCACTCTGCCTCTACCTTTGCTTCTCTGTCCAAATCCACTAGCTCGGCTCTGTTGGACAATTGTCTCTGTCAATGTTCCTCCTCTCACTCCTGACTGAACCTCGAAAACTACGAGACAGTTTCTAATCTGATACTCATAGGAGCCATAACGAAGGCAAGCTCCTGTCAACTTCTTGCATTCCTCACTATGTTTCTTTCCACAATGTTCACAATTAGATAACTGTCCTGATATTATACCTTTTCCACTACCAGATTGAACAAAACTCCCCCTTTGTCTGAATCCTGACTGTCTTGATCTAGTCGGAGGTTGAAAAGATCTGTTCTGGCGCTTGCCAAACCTTCTGCCAGAACCAACCTGAGATTCATTAGGTCTCTTCATACTATACTCTTGTCTGAATTTCCCATGACCATCTCTCAACAATTGTTCTATTTGGATTGAGGCTGCTCTCAACTCAGATAAACTGCTCAGATTTGTTATAGCTAGTCTCATCCTAATCTCAATGTTCAACCTATCTTCAAACCTCCCACACTTGTCTTCCTCAGTAGGAATCAAGGCAGTAGCATACCCCATCAATTCATTAAACTTTATATCATATTCAGCTATTGTAAGTCTCCCTTACTTCAAATCTAAGAACTCTTTCATCTTTCTATCTAGGTAGATCTTCAGCGTATAGTTCTCTTTGAAGACCTTTAGAAAGTCTTCCCACTTTAATTCGTAATGTCTAGTGGTATTGCCTGGAACAGCCTTCCAACATTGGTATGCTGGACCTTCCAGTAGTAAAACCACGTAGTCAAACTTCTTATCTAACTCACAAGCTATCTGGTCAAATACTCTCTCCGTTCTCTCCAGCCATCCTTCGGCCTTCGCAGGGTTTGTACTTTCGTAAAAGTCCACAACTCCCTGCCTTCTCAATTTATCATACCTCCTTTCCTTTCTCTCAGGAATTCTTGGAGGCATTCTCCCAGGTCGAGTTACAGAAGACTCTCTACTGCCTCCTATTGATTTCAAATCAGCTGATTGTCCCACTTGATCACCTATGGCAGTTGACCTATAATAGACAATAATAGTAATTAGTATTTGAGTTTCTCACTATATAACATGTCTATATGCTTATATCTGTCCCTATGAATGTCAAACCATGCTCTGATACTAAAAATGTAGCACCCTAATCCATAAGGCACAATACCTGAACCTTATTTGACGTTTAGGAACATGCCTCATAAATCGACATGCTAGTTATAACAGTCACATCACTTATCATGGCATCATAATTAAAACATGCATAACATGATATCTAGAACTCAATTCCTCATTTCATTTCATAAAACATAATGTACATTGTAGTATTACACTATACAATCCATATATATACAATATTAAAACTATAAGAGTCTACTGCTCTTTTACATATTCCACATGAAAGAGGAATTGTACAAAAACTCTATCTAACTCTTCAGTCTCAGCTGACCAATCTTTGATTCATATCTTGAGTCCAAAAGCAGTTCTAGGGTTCTTCTAGAACGTCTTAATAACTAAGTCTCCTCTCTCATACCTGAAAAGCTACATTGCAATTTTGATAAGTTTTACGAACTCAGTGAGCAAGCCATCATCAATGTGCTCACTCATATAAAATCACACAATAGTTCACAGACAATCATATCATCACATAATGCAAATCACTTCACCAATAATCATAAAGCATCAAACACCATTTTATTCACTTATTTCAGATTTCTCATTCAGAACAATTCAAACAATTCATTTCAATCATTCTAAAACATACATATCAAATGTATATGTAATGCACATGTGACTCACATTCAATTATTAGGTTGTTGTGACTGAGTGCTTTTTTAACTATCCTGTATCCATTGTGGATATCAGGCTCATTGATAACTATATCTTATCTGTTGGGGATACCAGGCTCATTATACATAGTGAGCCTGAGGCTCTTACACATATTCTGAGCTTTAAGCACTTTTTCACTTATAACTCTGATCACAATTGCCTTTATCTGATCATGCATATCATGTTACAAAATTCATCAAATCTCATATATCCAATCAGTCGCTTTTATTCAGTGTACATTCACTTTCACATTTTCATTGGACCTAAGTCCAGCATTTAACAATCATTTTGAGTACATTTGTTTCTATCATATTCACATACAATAAGCACTTCCAATGCAAATCTTATTCATCAAATGCCTTGGACCATCAATGTCTAGAATTAACATATTCACATCAATAATAATTCAATAATTGACATTTAAGAAAAGATAGACAATCTTAGTAAGAACATCTAGGTTACATACAGTATGCTCTAGATAGCTATTGCCTCGATGTCCCGACAATGTCTGGATGCAATTATTCTATTTGCGCTTCTATATCATGCAATACACATTTACACACATTACTAATTTGCACAATCACATTAATACTCAATCATATACATATATATATGTGTTATGTATAATGCATGCTCAATTTGATTATTTCGGGTATATTTCCTTAATTCACATCTCGTGATTTCTTAACATTATACTAGTACATATCTAGCTTACTCTTAGGTTTATACCTCAAGTATATTTGCTTATTCTAAATTTCCTCAATCAATTATTCACCAAGGTTATTCTAGCATTATAAGATCACATAATATCTAATTTCTCATTCAATCTTACTTAATATACCTTACTCAACTCCTTTGAATCACATTAGCCTTCATCGGGTCAATTTCATTCTGATAACATCGCCAAATTTTTGGATTTAGTTTCACTGATATCAACCATCCATACTTACGTTATAACCTTAATTATCACCCTAAACATATCACATATACACAGAAGAAGTAGAAAGCACAGAAGAAGTAAAGATACAGGAGAAACAAAACACAGAAGAAAAACACAGAAGGAAGCAGAACACAGAAGAAAGCAAAACACAGAAGAAAAGAAAAACACAGAAGGAAGCAAAACTTAGAAGAAAAACACAGAAGGAAGCAGAACACAAAAGAAAGCAAAACACAGAAGAAAAACACAGAAGGAAGCAGAACACAGAAGAAAGCAAAACACAGAAGAAAAACACAGACGATACAAAGCAGAAGATACGTGAGTACGTCGAATAGTTAGTTAGTTGGAGTTAGTTACAGAACTCAACTAAATAGCGATTATCAAGACTCAAGAAGCAGTTATCAAGAATCAAGAAGCGATTGGAGACTTAGACTATAAATACTAATTGTAGTCGAAGATTGAATAACTTTCAACTTTTCAACCTTTCGAAAAACTTTTAATCTTACATCTTTTAAGCGTTCAAGTGTATACTTAGAAAAGAAAAATTCTGTAGTGCGACACTGGAGAGCTAAACATTACTATAACAATAGCTCACGATACCTTTCTAGTGAGAGAAAGAAATGGCTAAGAGCTTGGAGAGGCTAAGATAGCTGAAAGAATACTTGGTGTGAGAGACCTGAAGAGGCTCTAAAGGGAAGAAAGAATACTTGTACATTTGTTGAAGTATAGTGAAAACTCAGAAGAATTCTGAGGACTGGACGTAGCCCACGATTTGGGGTGAACCAATATAAAATTGTAGTGTCTATCTTCTATCTCTCAACTCTTTCTATTTTGTTCTTAAACAAGTATATAGAAGTTATTTACGATTTATCTACGTAACAATTTTTGTATAACATTTGTGATATTCTTTTAACAAGTTAAAGAAGTTCTTATCAAGAAAAATTAAAGATTTTGTATTCATGAAAAGAATACACAATTCAACCCCCCTTCTTGTGTATATCATATATTCTAAGTAATTTCTATATTAACGTGTGATTTACTTCATCGTGGGTTCTGTTAATAGAACATTTCTAGCCATTTATGCAATTCCCACAATCGTGGGTTATTCACATCAAAAAATCCCAGCAATTCATCTTCCAATTTTTCCAGATTTTCAACTCCTATATGTTACATCCAAACTATCTTATGCTTAGTTCATCATTTCTACATCATTTCTTCATCAAGATCACTTCTATTCCAATTCAAAACATCCACAAGACAAGTCATACAAGAATATTGACATAACCATAAAAACAGGACATCAAACATGTCTATATATTCATCAATGTTTCAACACACATTCAACTCCATTATCACCGTCATTTTATCTCTAAACTATCATCCTAGGTCTTCTCTTTTCAAGACATTACACTAGCCCTTTCTTTAGCTTCAAACTTACTCTAATTCATCTCCATAACAACCAATAAAACCGCTGTTATTATACATTAAAAAACAAAGCATGAAATTATCCATTCATATATCATAGTGTTTGAATTCTTTCTAAACTATTAAAATGGTCATTCTTTCTCAAAAACATCTCTATATCAACTTATGAATTATTAATCATCATATGCAAACAAACAAGACATCAATATTCTCATTTCTTCACCCACTTTCAACATATATTTAACTCTACTATCATGATCATTTCACCTTTAAACTACCATCACTTATGTTTATATTTAAACACCTATGGAGAACAATATGTTACTTACTTGATTAACTCAAAGCTTCTTCAACTCGTCAACTAACCCTATCTCTAAGCATACTCGATCATTATCTTCCAAGGAGGAATAGGTTAGGTATTTAGTTATAAGATAAAGAGGTAGTAAGGATCCTGAAGTGGCTAAAGTGGAGGATGATAACAAGTCAACGTTGACAGTAAGGTTGGTGAGAAGTTGTCATAAGTGAAGAAAATGAAGAAGATGAAGAAGATGAAGAAGAGAGCATATGTAAAAGTGAAAGAGAAATTTGAAGATGGTCTTATAAGAGAGTGTCGTGGGATGGTGGGTTAATTAGAAAAGTAAAATGCTATGTCATGACACTTACCACTTGATAATAATTTTTTTTGATACTTGAATTTTAACTCATGACACTTAACACTTACCAATTGATAATAATTTTTTATACTTGAATTTTAACTCATGACACTTACCACTTGATAATTTTTTTTTATAATTGAATTTTAACTTAAGCTACCACATGATTTTTAATAATCAGTCTATTACCACTCAATTTCTGATCCAATTGTCTCCAAATTTTCTCTGACACTTGTCAGTAAATCCTTAAACTTTGTGTCAATTATTTCTACTGCCATATGTCACTTATTTTTACTACTATAAATCAATTGTCTTACCACTTGACATTTTTCCTAGTTTAAAATACCCAAAATTTTAGAAATCTCTTAAATTTAACAAATAACTTATAAATCACCAATTATGATTTATTAACCAAAATTTAAAACTTTAAATTCACAATTCACATTATAAGCATTTAAAATCATTTATACCTCGAATTATGTCAAATGAGTTCATGTACAGTCTTTAGAATGTGTGCAAAAATCAATATTCACATGTGTGTATACTAAAGTTATGCATGAGCATGAAATACATTTCCTAATTTCTCAATGCTATTTCTCGTTTACAGTGATCTAGGGTTCTATCCCTTAGTAGAACCCTAGTATGGAAAAATGGGGTATTACACAACATATGTAGGAAGAATAAGCTTTAGCTTGCTTGCTATAATCTTAGAAATCACCTTATAAATGAAGTTATAATATGCAAATGGCTTATACTAAGTGAGTGAGCTTGGATCATGATTCCTTAAGATAAAGCAAATGAATTTTTGTTAATTTCTATTAAGTCAAAAGACTTTACGATGAGCAATTTTGATGACAATCAAATAATAATGTTAGAAACAAATGAACGTTTTTGACAATTGTGTTAAGTGTGCAGACAAAGTACAGATGCAGACGTAGAGGAAAAACATAGATATAGACGCAGACGCAAAATATAGATGCAGACGCAGACCTAAACATAGATGCAGACGCAGACGCAAAACATAGATGCAGACGCAGACACAAAACATAGACGCAGGTGCAAAAGCAACACAGACGCAGACACAAAGACATAGACGATACCATGAAGATACATTGGCACGTCAGACAGTTATTTAGTTAGAGTTAGTTACAGAACTCAA
>JAOQMS010000005.1:29230246-29249094 GCA_027563885.1 Erythroxylum longipes | reverse complement strand
ATATCTTTTTAACAAGAAAGAGAAGTTCTTAGCAAGATTCTTTATTCACAAAAAGGATACAACAATTCAACCCCCCCCCCTTCTTGTGTATCTAGTTTCTTGTACGTAAAGTTTATACTAACGTGTGATTTACTTCAATTTATTTTCACATCCTTCCTCTAACTAAGAACTAACAAAGAATTCCATTATGTCTTTTGTAGTTAATTCTTAGTTATCTACCAAGTTTTCTAGTAAAAGAAACTATTAGGACCATCTAGGCCTAGTTCCTTTTAAGGGTTGAGAGAGAATAGTGCCTTTTTTTCTTCTTACTCAAGAGTAATTTAAAGTGAAGCATTTTAGAGTTTGATCTCTTCCTTGATAATTGACTTTAGCAAAGGGACTAAAGAATTCCTCGTTGCTAGAACACCCAGGGAATTGGAAAAGAAAGAATGAATTCCTTAATCGTGTCCTCCTTGGAAAATAAAAATAGTTAAGTTATTATCATTTGTTAGTAAGATAACTCTATTATTATTGCTTATGGATACTAAAACTTTTTAAAAGAATATGGAGTTCTTGTCCCTTTATTTTAACCAAAGGAATTTAGAGCTTCATTTGATGAATGAGTTATTTTTCAATAAGGCTTGAGCATATTCTTCAATAGCCTCTTTTTATTTAAACTAAATTAAATGATCGGTTGGGGATTAATAGAGCTTTGATTAAATAGAATTTAATATTTTTGGCTTATCTTTGATCAAATTTTGGTAGTCCCTAACCTTTTGCAAATTGAGCCTCTTTAACTTATCATTGATTACATTTTCCTTATGCAAGTAAATGATTTGTTCCCCTTAAAGACCTTATTAATTCCTCTCATGATTGGTCCATGGAACCCTTTACTTTCAACTAAGTAGTTTTTGAACCTAAAGGGATATCTCTTTTGAGTTTTCATGAAAAAAATCTTGAATTACTATTAGACAATGGTTTGAGAAGAGTAGATTGTTAAATTGTGCTATAATTCCTAGGAGTAGTGATAATTGATCTCCATTAACTAATGCTCTATCTATCTTTTTTCTAATGAAATATCTTCCTTTATACTTATTAAACTAAGTGAATAGATTGCCCTAAAATTTCAAATATATTACTTGTATATTGGTTGCACAATCCTTTAGTTCATTTGATTGATTTCTCAAATTGATATTGTCATCAACTTCTTGTGAATACCTCATATAGTCAAAGTCTCTAATTAATATCAAAGGACCACCAATTCTAGCTCTAATATCCATAACTTTGTTCGATTAAGGGGTTCTCTAGAATCTTAGATTAAAAGCATATACAAATATGATATGCATCTCCATCCTTTCTTATTTTAGCTTAAAAAACAAGTGTAGCATCTTATATATAATTAATGAATTAAGTACCTACAATTTTCTGTCATCATAAAACACCATTATCCTTCTATTAAATTGATGTTGATCATTTAAAATTATTTCTTAATGTCCTCTCAAAAACTTCATTTTATTACCAATGATATCCTTCAGTATATAAGTTCATTATCATCTAAATAGTTGTTAAGTGCTAGTTATTTAAAGGGGCGGTTGATCCCTCTTACATTGCATACTATGATCTCCTTTGTTAAGGAGTGGGATTAGATCCATTTTTCTTCCTTTTTTGATCTCCTCCTCTGATTTGTTTTGAATTATATATTATCCCTAATATGGAGGCTCTGAAGCTTTGAGGCTTGATATGGAGGCTTTACATGCTTTGGGGTTTGATATCATTTGTGTTTTTTTTCCTGTCATCTACATAAGTTCCTAATAGTCCCTTATAACAACTTTCTTTCTTCTATGGGTCCATTATTCCTTGCTTCTAACTTATTCTAGTCTTCAAAAAATATGAATATGTCAAAATCTTCCACCATTAGATGCTCCTTTTCTATTCATATTAGTTGGACAATATCAAGTAGTTTGCGATTTGCTTCTACTAGAACCCAGACCTTAGTATAGTTAATCATCTTTGTTACAGTTATCAACTTACATAAACATAGTGGAACCTTAAAAAGCTTCTTAGGTACCTTAATCCTCTTATGATCCAATACTCTAACATAATACAATGGATGTTCAGTCATATATGAAAGTTCTTTTACTTAAGCTTCTGAATTTGAATATCAAGTTTCCAAAGCTACAGGAAGAGACGCTTGTTGTTCAAATCTTCAACAATTCTCAAGTCTTATGTTTTGGATGAAAATTTATAGAAGAACACATTATCATCATTGATTAACTTCCTATAGTCCATACTTTTTCCAGTAGGAGTTTGTTTATGTAGTTCCCAGATAGAATGGTTGCTTCCCTCCTTCATTTAGGATTTCTTTAAGTAGGGACACTATAACACTTCATTCATATTTGATGGGCAATGACACAACTTGGTATCCAGAGTTCCATCACCTACCACTTACACCCAAGCTCTCTTGTTATTAATAATCTTAGGTTCATTATGATCTTTGTTTGGTATAGAGGAAGAAAGGGGGATGTTAAAGGAAGGGTCGGGTTAATTAGGGAGAGAGGTGAGAAATTTTCCTAGTTTGGAGGCTTAAGGACTGACATTCCTAAAAAGAGAGCAACAAAAGATAGCGTAAAGCTAATAACCAAAAGTTGTTGTAGTTAGAAGCTAAAAAAGGAAAGTGAGAATAATAGGTAGGAATGCTAGATTAGGGAGAAACTAGAAGGGGTGGACACAAATTTAGGGGAAATTAAAAAAAAAAAGAGGGATAGAATGAGATTCAAGTTTACACTAGCGTAGGGAACAATCTGCTAGGAAAATAGGAAGGAAGGGTTGAGACAAGTTGGAAGAGAGGAGATGTTATGGGAAGCTGTAAGAGAGGAGTAGGAAGCAACTTGCATATCTAATCCTTTTTATTAAGGTAGTGATTTTATCAATATAAATAGGTTTTCCTATATAACTTGCAAGATAATACAAATAAGTTTTCCTATATAACTTGCAAGATAACTTAGTCCTATCATGGACCCATATTCAAATAGAACATTATGAATATTACTCCAGGTAGGGATGTGCTTTAATATCAATTATATAAGCTACATACTAGGAGACCACTTTTTCAAGAATATTGGTTTATGATTCAAGTATTAAGGGCCTGATTCTAGTATTCTTTGTACTCTTTTAACTAAACCAAACTTGAATACGAAATGTTCTTGTTTATTAATCAATAACTTAGTTAACCAAAGCTTTTTCCAGTTGACATTAGCCTAAGTTTGCATTAGAGGGAATATAGGTCTTTTATTTACAACTAAGCCAATCAAAGAAGTGTTCTATTTAGCTATACCTTGCTTTAGGACTTCTTTAGGATGGGTGAAGAAGATTTGCGCTTAATTTTTTAGGGAGAGAATTTGTTTAGTTTATTTACTAGAGACTCATCTCCATTGACTAAGCACTAATTTTTCCTATAACTATTCATCAACTTATTAGTTCCATAAGCTCTTTTCTAAATTATAGCAATAAGTTCAATTGAGGAGACCTTTCCTAAGTTAGATTCTGAGGATAGTTAATCTCACATTAGGTAGAAGAGTTGTTTTGTATATCCTTTAAGAGGCAAGGAAAATGCGAGTTTGAAAGAGGAAGTTCCATCTATTTTAGGAAAGAGGGAAAATGTTTATTAGAAAATTTACAAAACATTTCCTTAATGAGTAAAGCAAGAAATCCCAAAGGGGAATGGAGCAAATGGAGGAAGGAAAAGAGAAGTAGGTAAAACAAAGGAGGACAAGTGGAATGGCATATAAAATAATAGTAAGATGAACGGTTGAATCAATCAGTGGGAGAAAATTTTGGTAGTTGCTAACTATTTCTAGAATGGTCATGTTTAGCTAGGAGGTTTCCAATTAAAGGTGGAAGAGAGGTAGGACATAGACACAGAGATGTAAGGAAGTTAAGAGAAATTAAAGAAACTAGAATGAAGAAGATTATGAAGAAGTTGTAGGTTTAGATGGACAAAAGGTGACAGATGGCAGTAAACATTTTAAAGAGAAGAGAGAGCTTTTCTCACTAGCGAGCATATTGAGGATTTTTGTATTTATATTTATAACATTTTAATTTTTTTGGATAAATTGAATTACTTTACACATGTGTATAAAGTTTTACATAAAAATTTCAAATATTCAAGTTTTTTTATAAGTCATAATATATAATTTCATAAAAACTAATATTGCCTCAATATTAGATTTTTTTCATAATTTAATATATTCAAAATAGGACTTAATTACATGGCTATCATTTTGATGGCCTTCTTGACCATCAAAACTAATATTGTCAAATAGTAATCAAAACTAATATTGTGTAATGGTAATTTAAGCAATATTTGCCTTATGGCCATGAAAACATAAGCTTGTTATTTAACAATAATTTATATTTAATGAATTTTACATGAATTTACTATTATTGTATATTTTTATTGTATTTTGTATATCTTTATAAACTATCTACACAATGATTTTATAATTGCTTGGAAAATTGATTTTTTTTAATTTTTATCAAATTTTGTTTTCTTTAGTAGAAAGGTTAACTCTTTTGGAGATAATGGATTGTAAGTGCCAAACTTTTTTCAAGTTTTTTCTATTTTAATGTTTCACTTTTTAAATTTTTAGTTAATTGTCCAATCTTTTGAAAATTAGATAACTCAATTCAAAATGTTGTTTCTATTAAAATTTTGCTAATATTATTGAAGAAGCATATGAACATTGAGATTTGGGTGGACTATGTAGCGTCTTCTTTCTCAAATAATATTTTAGTATAAAAAAAATGCCATGTTCTGAACACATAGTAACTAATTCTTTTTCCATAATAGACTTAAAAATCATGTTAACAAAGATGAAGAGCCATATAACTTCTCCAAATATTAGTTTTCAAGTATTCTATCAATCATTTTTACCAAATGATAGTTGAGACAAAATTTAGAATTAAGTTATCCAATTTTTAAAAGTTTGAAAACTTGATAATTTTTTTAAAAGAATGGACATTTAAATACAAAATTAAAAAATTTGAAACTTTTAAGTTACATTATAGATAGATCGATATTTTTATTGTCACTAATGTATTTCCTTATAGTGAAGAGAAAATAAAGAGTTTTAATACCAGAAAGATCTTTAAGGTGAATGGAAATAGAATGAAATCATTTATGAGGAAGTCACACTCTCAAGTTTGATGTATATTAATTTGGAACTTTCCTAATATGTAGAAGATTGAAAAGAAAAAAACCTCATGGAGCTTAATGATGTTAAACAATTATGCCATTTTGGAGGCAACCCAAATATGACAATTATTTATTTTGTTTTAGTTAGCTATAGATTTTATTTTCTTGCTTTTTTTATGGTTGTTATATTGGTTTAAGGGAAAAACTGGGTCTTAAGTTCTGTAAACTAAAATTCATAAAGCGAGATGATGTCTTATGCAATTCAACTTTTAGGATCAAAGACCTAAAGTTTCAAATGACCAAAATTTATAAGGCAAGAACACACCTTATGCAACTCAGGTTTAGGGTGATAATCTTTTTAATTTTTAGAATGTTAAAATAAGTAAAATGAGATCACACCTTAAATAACATAAGTTTTATAATGCTAACAGGTATAAAGCGAGATCATGTGTTATATATGTTAGTAAACTATTCTGTTTTAAGGATTTAATTATTTTATAAAATAATAAAACTAATAAAACTTGACATTTTCATTCAATAATGGCCCAGTCACAAGCTTCCACAAGCTTTCAATAAGCATCCCACAGCTAGCTCCACACATACAATAGCTTCAGTTCACACGTGCCCCATGCCATGCACCAGAATAATTTTACTTAGGCTTGGCAAATTTAGCCTAACTTAAGTCGATTTTTGGCCCGAGTTGATTGAGTCATGGTTTAAACACGGATCACACCGAAACGACCTATAACTTAACCGAAATAACAAAAACGTTGTCGTTTTTTAATTTTTTTATAAAAAGTAAAGATGGGCTGGGCAAGTGCACGTCATCCAATGAGTCCATAAACTTCTCTAACTCCACTAAGCAGGGTCCCATACACCAATCTACCAGTCACCAATTTTGAGGCTGCGCCATGTAGCCAACGTCCCCTGGCAATTGCACTTCACCGGGAACAATGGAGCCAAAATCCTAGCTTGGGAACAAAAACAAATGATCACGCCTTATCTAATTTAACTTAAAAAATAAAAGACCTAAAATTTTAGTTAGCTAAAATTCATAAGAATATATCATATCTTATACAATTAAGTTCTTTAAATCACACTTTATGTAACTCAAGTTTAAGGTAATAGTCTTTTTTAATTCTAGAATGCTAAAATAGATAAGGCGAGATTATAACTTAAATAACTAATTTTTTAATTAAACCCTTTAAATTCTAGATTAGTAAAATGCATAATACAATATCGCTTATTATAGAAATTAAAAAAGCATTTTGTTTTATGGATTTAATTAATTTTTTTAATAAATAAATAAATGAATAAGAGATTAGAGATTTTCTTTATATATTTAAAAAACAAAACAACAAACACAAAATAAAACCCCAAATTCTTTCATTTCTTTGACCAGGTTTTGCACTCCACTAGTCCATAACGCACCAGTCACAAGGTTTTCCCAGCTTCCAGCAAGCACTCCACAGCCAACTCCACGCGTCTAGCAGCTCCAGTTCACATGTGTTCCATCCCACGCCAAGCACAAAAAAGATCTAAGCAACGGCCTTGTAAGGTTGTAACAGGCTTATTGGCACAGAGAATCTTTTCCCCTAAGCAAGCAACGTCCATACACTGGATATTTATGGTACATCCTACTTTTCTTCCTGATGTCCATATTAGCGTGGAATGTTGGAAGACTTAATAACTCCTCTAACTAGAAACTTGTCTATGATTTGATATTTCTTTATAAACCATTTATTTGGAAAGTAGATTCAAAGGTTATAATCTTAATAACTCTGTTCTGTCTAGTGTATTCAGTTCTTAGTCTACTATAAACAACCTCCATCACAGCTTTAATGGACGCATTACAGTAGCAATTAGCCAAACCCTTTTTCCTTGTAAAGCCTTTGTTTTGTCCATCAAAA
Organism: Erythroxylum longipes; assembly: GCA_027563885.1. Taxonomy (NCBI): domain Eukaryota; kingdom Viridiplantae; phylum Streptophyta; class Magnoliopsida; order Malpighiales; family Erythroxylaceae; genus Erythroxylum; species Erythroxylum longipes. Next base: position 29,242,011 of record JAOQMS010000005.1, on the reverse strand, counting down.
TATTTCTCCTCCTTCTCTCTTTTCTTCTGACTGGTACCTTATGTATGCCTCTGACAATGTCCTTGAGGAAGCATCTGTGATCTGATGCCTTGATAAAATATTTCAATTCTCATCGTCCTTCAACGAGTCCCAATTGGCAATAGTTGTTTTACAACTAGAAATACACAGCTAGGCAATATACTAATTGAAATTTTACACTTAACAATAATAGTAAATAGTAATCAAGTATTGCTAATATATAGACAAATAGAGATTTTGTTACGATAATTAATAAAGTAACTTAATTAATTCTATAATGTAAAAACACAGGTATAACTAAAATAAAAATTGATATCAACTAATAGGATTCATGATATGTTATTTCCCATTACCCTGAGTTGACGGTACGTTATTTCCCATTACCCTGAGTTGACGGTACGTGATTCCAATACATGATATGTTATTTCCTATTACCCTGTGTTGACAGTACGTGCGTCCAATCTGCAGCGCAGAATTAATAATTTTGAATAATAGGTTCTCTATAATGTTCATGAAATTTACATCAAAATGTGCATCTTCAACTCATTTTACTTTGAATTATTATCGGACTAATCATGTAGAATCATTCATTCAATACTATCCACCTCGATTAGAACTGCCAAATAAATATATGAAAGCGTCTTTTTTTTTTTTATAAACCCAAGAAAAAGAATATCTCGGTAGGAGGCACCTATCTAATGCGATTCTTGTACAAAAAATTAACATTGTCTGGAGAAGCAGGGCTCCTCCTTGCAGTTATTGGTATTACTGCCCCATCTGCAAGCATCCGCAGCAAGACCCTTGCAATGTTCTTAGTATCATCAATTCCAAGATGGTGACTCCCTAATATTGGTATTTTAAGTTGATCCATCATTGCCCTCATTCCTCTGGCCTGCCATTCATAATCAAAGCAAAATAAACAGAAAGATAAAACCATCAGATCATGAAGATTGAGGGGCACCTCTGCCAAACCCAAAAAAGCTCGACTTCCCATGAACTTCCTAGAATCAGTCAAGAAAGTGATGAAGCTCCGCTTCACAACACTGAAACATATCTCACAATTAAGTTGATGGGAAATTTTAAACAGGGAGAACATTCCAGGAAACTTTCTTTTTCCACTGTCAGATCATTTAAATTATGGCCAGTAAAAAGTGCTTTCTAAAATCTCATGGTCATATGATTCAATAGACTTACCTCTTGGTTTGGATTATAGAAATTTTGATAGACATCTTTCAAATTGATCCATTCCATAAAGTATGCAGGAAGCTTCACCTCTGACACTTTGCATTGGCGAGGAACGATAGTCTTCAAATCCCAATTTCCACTGATAGGGTACAATGAAAACGTACCAAGATGACACCAACAAAGTTCGGCCTTATAATTAATTGATGGTAATTGAATAAACTAAAGTGAATACATTGTACTATTTCTCAAGTTATCAGTTACGAGAGATATTCAGAAAAAGTTTGAATTTTCAGCAGATATAGACACAATCAGGTACTAAAATACAGGGTCTTTATCCTAAATGAGACAATTTTTTTAAAAAAAAAAAGGTTCTAAGGAAGACTGGGAAGCCACTATCATGTATTCATTCGTTGGTCAGGTTCTACCAGGTATGCCACTAAGCTCCATACTCAAGTTATACAAGTTAATCGGCTAGTAAAGTTTCTTAGCCTATCAAGTATGCTATACGAAGAGAGAGTTTCTAGAATAAAAACAAGTGGTACTAAAATAAAAATAGATTATATCACAAAATGGGGAAGAAAGTCTTTGAACTTCGAACAATTCATCAGAAATAGGGACTCATTAAGCACACTGCACACACGAAGATGATGGAGGATTGCATTGAATAAGAAACGTGCAACATAAACAGGGTTGACACCTTTTAAGTTGACGTTTAATTGGGATTCAATGGATGATTCACGTTCATAATTTGGCAGAGGAAGGTACAATTTCTTAGTCAAAGCAAGTTTTTAGGACTCCTAATTCCATAACAGTAACAAAGCCTTCTTGGACTAGCAATTTCTAGTGGAAAGATAACGATTGAAATCAAACTCATAGCTAGAATAAAAATCTTTTGAAGTTACTGAAAGAAAAATGGTGCCATTTTAGAACAAGTATAGTCACCATGTAACAAATGCAGCTCGATTTAGACATCTCTCATGTTTCCCTTTCCACAAGCAATGTTGAGTCAACCAGGCTTCAAACTGTTCAAGAACCTCTTTAAAAGGTCGAGCAGTAGCATGCCAGACACTGGAAATAATTCAGCGATAGAAGTGAAAAGAAAGTTCATATTGAAAAGAAACTATCATAACTTCAAACATCTATTTTGACACTCAGCACTTCTATTTACTAATATATCAAATAATACTAATAGCTAAGCAAGGTACATAATCAAATTTGAAACTAATGAAGTTCAGTTACTGGTGAAAAAGTTACCCGAGGTAGATATTTATAAAGGGAAACAAGAAAAGATAATTTTGGGACAATGCCAATAATGGGGTATAGCAAAGTCTGCAAGAAAAGGGAAATTTTTTATTTGCTTCTGACAAAAAATGGCAGTAGCTAGGCTGGAAAAAATGTAGCAGATAAGATTTATTAAATCTAAATATGAAAGGAGGCATGCATCAATCTGACTGAGCAGAATACATTTTCTCACAGGAAGTCTCAAAATGTCACAGCTACTCATTAGGTAATCTAACCATTGGTTAGAGAAATTTGCTAAATAGCACTGCATTAGCTATACATAATCAGTACAAAGGAGAAGTAGATGCCATCCCTCATAGAACCATTCTCAATTCCATTGAAATGTTGGATCTTAAAGTGAATCTCTATAACAGGCACATGGGGCTTTACCTTTATCTACCCCTTCTTCTACGAGATTAATTGAAGACAAACTTTTGAATACTGAAAACTCATCAAAACAAGGAACTAGGAAGCCTTGAACCAACACAATAGAGATTTCCTGACTAAGCAGAATACATTTTCTCACAAGAAGTCTCAAAATGTTACAGCTACTCATTATTGGTTAGAGAAACTTACTAAATAGCACTGCATTAGCTATACATAATCAGTACAAAGGTGAATTAGATGCCATCCCTCATAGAACCATTCTCAACTCCATAGAAATGTTGGATCTTAAAGTGAATCTCTATAACAGGCACATGAGGCTTTACCTTTATCTACCCCTTCTTCTACAAGATTAATTGAAGCCATACTTTTGAATACTAAAATCTCACCAAAACAAGGAACTAGGAAGCCTTGAACCAATACAACAGAAATTTCCAGAAAGACTCAGCTGGTTCAAGAGAGTTTGAAACTCCCCTACTAGTGTTCATCTGCTACTATCATTACTGACATTACTTTTAAATCACTCTATTGAACCCTCCAGCGTAATAGAGCAAAATATCAAACACTGTTATAACTTTTAAGCAAAATGCCTGTGCCATTGATATGAAATATTTTACAAATGACATTCTTTGTAAGGTAACAACAATCCAACTGACATAAATAGCATGTCACTATCAAAGGTGAGGTAGTAGAACAAGCATTACCCATCAACTCCAAATTTTCCGTATTTTCTTTCAATATATTCTCTTGTTCTTTGCTCACTCATTTCAGAGGGCCTGACAAATCTGTATGAATAAGGATGCGCAAGACTGTGAGAAGGAAGAATAAAAACTGACACTAATCATTGTGCATTAAAATCCAAAGGGCATTGAGCATATAATAGAAGGGGCACTAAGCATAAACAATAAAACATCAGCTCTTGCAATTCATCTAGTCATTGGCACTTACAGCAAGACCTTATCTAGTTTGCGGATATATTACAAAAACTTGTTCCAGAACAATCATACGGCTACATTAAAAGCAATGAGACAAAAGCATTGCCAAGAGGGCAGGTTTACTTAGTGATATAGCAAGACAATCAAGACACGAATTCTTCCAGCTACACAAGAACAGCAAAAATGGTTAACATATTGAACATTATTAACAAGGGCCTGGGTTTTAATGTCTTCCTTCAAAGGACTTGAAGAGAAAAAAATGTAAAACCTGTTTATGTATTACAAATTGACATACTGCCAAAGAAAAGAGCATAACCTGTGGAACAAATCCACGACAGCCATAGCTTTTGCATCTATTATAAGTACAGGAAATTCAAGAATCTCAACCTTGCCTTCCAAATCTAACACCAAGAAAAAATCAAAATCTTGGGGCTGTTTGCGGTGAAAGTCGGCGGCATTCGCTGGAAAGTCCCTAGAGCAATCATGATTAAATTTATCTACGTGGCTAGGATCATCCATCTGAATGGCACCATAACAATCTTCATTAGAAATCAGAGCCTAGATAGACTTAAAATTTTGAAAAGTGAAAAGAATACTTTTTTTTTCCACCTTCACTACAAATGGTTTGGCTAACACCCAAATGGAAAAAGGTTAAACGGTTTGAGTTGGAAGGATAACCTTGGAGCATTTGCCTTGCGTGTAATACAAGCACATGGGTTTCCACCGAAAACCGGAATCCACGTTAGTGCTGCTTCTTCCTGAAGAAGAAGAGAAAGAGGAATAGGATTGGCAGTGGGCAGCAACGCTTGCATTAGAGAGGGATTGACAAGTGGGTTTTTGAGGGGTTTGGAAGATTGGGTTCATGGTCAAACAAGGAAGAAGTAGATTAAGAGCAATACATTTGCTTTGGGGTTGGAAACAAGGAGGAAATCTAGACATAGGAGGACAGAGAAGGTGGTTCTTTTAATTAGGATGTTTTTGGAATGATTCTGGAGGATAGTTCTTTTAAGTTTCAAATTAGAGCTCGATTTCTCCAGTGTCTCTATCTAGTCTCTACTGTGATTTTTATTTTCCCTCTTAATTTTAATTTTAATTTGTGAAACATTTTTATTGAATTTGTTATAAACTTATAAAATGTGCAAAGATAAGCTTTCCGCATGTCTTTGAATAAAAGCCAGGTAAAAAGTTAGAGGAATTTGTTATCAAATGTGCAAACTTAAGACTAATTAAGGCGTAGCCCGGAAACAAACTTAGTGGAATTAAGATTAATTAACGAGTATCGAAAAGGAATACCAGTACATATTCCTATAATCCTAAACAAATGAATATAATTCATTTTTAATATTTTATTATATTTAAATTAAATTATAACGATTTAAAAATATTTAAATTAAACCTGCCAATTAATTATAACAGTTTATAATTATTCAAATTAAATTTTATGTAAATAAAAATTTGACTTTATCAAAAAAATTATTATATTTTATATTTAAAATGAGTTTACAAACTTAGTCATACTTTAAAGAATTATAAAATTTATAATTATTGAAATTATTTTATAATTGGATCTTATCTTTAATTTTAATTATGTAAACTAATTAAATTATTTAACCTAACTTTAACTAAATCCTAGTGGCATTTCCTTTTTGGTCTTACTATTGTCGATCGGCTTGTGTGGAAAATATATGGGACAATAATACAACTATCTAAAAAATTAACCAAATATTAACAATAAAAAAACCTCTTTAACTTATAACAATAAACATTATGAGAATAAGAAACCTAATGATGAAACAAACATCAAAATTTACGTTAAAAAAACCTTCCAGTGTAAAGGAAAAAATCACGGGACAAATCGATAAATAAGTTCTCTATACTTAATAAGGATTTACAAAGAAAAGATATCTCACTTCGCAACAACAAATTGTTTCACAAAATTTCAGAATTAAAACCAAAGTTGATATCACAATTAACACTCACTTAAACTAATCCCAAAACTAATCAAATAAGGATGAGAATACTACACTATTTGCTCTCTCAATATTTTTCCTCACTTTTAGATGTTATGGCCGCACTCTCTGCAAAAACCTACATATTTTCTCTTTTATATCACGGAATAAGTTTTTCTATGCCACGTAAGTGACAATGTATCTACAGCACTACCTCACTTGCAATTATACACAGTTAAAAAGAGTTATACAATCTCTACACATGACTGTGTATCTTCACACAGGCACGTACACGGCTATGTATGTGTTCGATCTTCATACGTTCCTTCACAAATTTACAGAGGCTTACATGGTTGACCCACAAGGTCGTGTAAGTTAAGACACTGGCGTGTAGCACTTTACATGGTTGTTTATCTCTCGTAAAGAGATTTTTCCATCTTGTCTTCACTTGTTGTCATTCCCACGAACTATAAATGCGTCTATGATTACCTAAAGTCTCAAAATAGGACTAGACACTCAACAATCTCCCCCAGCCCAAGTGTGGTGAAGACATGTTATTCTCCAACATCTACTTGATATACATCTTGACAAGCTTACTGCATAGCTCATGCTTGTTTCTAGGAACCACTTTAGTTAGCATATCAGCACCATTCAAATCTGTATGAACCTTCTTTAGCATTAATTGTTGCTCTTCTATCATCAACCTCAACCAATGATATCTAATGTCTATGTGTTTTATATGAGAATGATACATAGTATTTTTGCTCAAGCCAATAGAACTTTGGCTATCACAAAATACTATATAGTTATTGTGCCAAAATAAATTCTAAAAATACCTAGGCTATCCTACCTGCAAGTATACGGGGTTGTTGTAGTTGATTACCCAGGGTCGTCCCCCACGAAGATGAAATTGGTCCACTCAAATTAATCTTGAATAAAAATAAAAACAAATGCAATCCTAAGCATTATAACCCGACTTGTTGAGTAAAGGCTTTAAAGAAAATCACAAAATTAGATTAAAAAGTAAACTGATTTAACTGGGAGCAAAAATGGATTGATAAATTGATGAGAGAAACTCTTGAGAATTAATTTTACTAATTTAATGTCCTATGCATGACTAAAGGGAAATGATTGGATAATTGTTTTACTAGAATAACCAATCGGGTTCTAATATCAATTCAAATAACAAACTAATCTAACTTTATTGTTCGACAAGTTTATCATCCAAATTAATTATTAAACTCATCTAATAATTACCCACTTAAGTTAATATATTTCTAATTCATAATTAAAAAGTCTATAATTTCTTGTTCTATATTAAACTTCTTCTCTCGATCCTTCGTTTAATACCAAAATGATGCAAAGTTTGACTATGCTTTTACACCCATTCCGTTCAAAAACTAAAGCACATATAAGAAAACAACACAGTATCTCAATCATGCATATTTGACTAAAATAGTTACATTAATCCTCAAGAAAACTAGATCAGCCCATCATGGAATAAATAAGATTCATCATCTTCATATACTTCAATCCCATTTTTATTAGTATAAGAGAAGTATTAAAGCAATAAACTAAGTAAACAACCAAGATGAACTATCAAAAGCTACACAATAAAAGTCGGTTAAGCTAACAGGGTAGTAAGTTCAGTAAATAACAGAGAAAAAAATGCAGTAGGTAAAGAATATAATAAGCATACAAGGATCAAATGAGGGAGTTGCAGTGGTCTCCTTCCACTTTCAAGTTCTCTACCTTGGCTCTCGCCTTCTGCTTATGCTTGGTTCTCACTCAGTTGTTTGGATGCTGTTTCTGTCTCTCTATTTTTCTTCTTCTTCACCTCACTGACTACTTTTTGTTCTCTTCTCTCTTCACCCCTTCTTTCTCTTTGTCTGTTCTATGTCCTCGAATGAGTCCAAGGTGTGTCTGTGTGTACCACCAGCCTATATCCCTTTCTATTTATAGTATGACTTTAGGTTTAGGGTTTCGAGCTATCACCCCTGTAGTTGCCATATAATATTTAGAAGAATTAAAGGAAATGTGACTCCCATTATCACAACCATGACTTGTATAGTTCCAGATGTGACACCATTTACATGATTAATTAAGTTAATTCCATGCATTGTTCATGTCCCATTTCATTCTTTCATGCATAATTCTTCTAATTTTTCATGCAACATTCACAAGGTAATCCAATTAACATTCATGCAATATTCACACCAATTTCACTTAATTCATCTCACATTTGGATCAAAATACAAGAATTTTTAACCAAAATCAAGATATGAATGCAAGCAAAATCAATAGAAATTAGACACAACAATTCCCCCACACTTAAAATATGCTTGTCCCCAAGCAAAATAAAGAACACTAGACTGTACAAGAACAAACAATGGAAACAACAATTTTCCCAAATAATGTCAAAGATATCAATGATCATTTTAATAAACACAACCTAAGAACTTGAAACTTATAATACTCTATGAACAAGCTATTCTTCGCATATTTAGCTAAAATCAATAAGTACTTCAATTCAATGAACGTTAATAAGTATGATAGATACTCACTCTACTCTCCATCTTCTCAAGCATTCAACGGTGGGATATATTCACTCATCATTCATGTCATGTAAGGCAACTACCATAAGCTTTCTTACCAATCTAATCTCTACCATTCATATCTAATACAAACATCAATCCGATGGTCTTTATTTTGGTTGTAATAGGGCCAAGCTAAGGGTAAAAAAAGGAAAATCGCAGTTTAAAACCATAAAACAAATTGATAATTAAAAAAATACAGAAAAATGAACCAATAAACACTTGATTCTTCCCTCTCATTTAACAATGTTAACACTCCCCATTTTTACGTCTCTCCTCCTCTTTTCATTTTCTACCTTTTCCTTTGTTTCTTTTAATTTTCTTTTTCTTTTCTTTTCCTTTCCTTTCTTTTTTTATTTCATTTTCATTCTTTTTTCTTTTTAATTAATAAATTAATTATTTAAAATAAGGAAATCAAGAGAATAGAAATATAGAGAAGAGATAATTGCTACAACCATACCTATTCCTAATGCAATACCCGGTTATATGCTACGCTCCCTTACACTTATTCAAGCAATTACTTCAGAAACCTAGTAATACCATTTCAAATGCTCAACTTGCCTTATGGTAGGTACAACAAAGAGGATAAATAACTAAAGCAAAGGCTTATATTTTGAGTTTAAAGAAAGAAAAGGTTTCATGTTAAGCTCAAAGGGGCTCATTAAGGGTAACATTATGGTGGCTTTTTAAGCAAGGGGTAAATCCTAATTGCCTTCATCATTTCAATGTTTCACAAGATTATGTGATCTCAACTAGTCTTTGCAAGCAAGTTCTAGAGTTCCTTAATCATGAAAGATACTCCCAGCAAAGAATACTTGAATTTAGTGTTGAATATTTCAAAAGGCTTAAATTCTTACCAATGAAAAGTGACATTCATCTGTCACAATAAACTAATGTCCTTTTTATCGAAATCCAAGTTAATCAGTCTAAGCATGTGAGTATACTCATTCCCTCATATTATGCATTTCTAATCCCGATCGAGTTCATTTAATGAACATGCATCTCTAACTATTAAATGGGAAAACAAACACAAATATCCCCCTAACTTAAATATCACAATATCCCATATGTGATACGAAAATGAAAGAGGGACCTAAGACATAAAATAACACGAACAAGGAGAAGCATTAAGACTAGAAGAAATTCAACTAACAAGTAGTAAAAATAATAAAAAGAAAAAGAATATAAATACGATACGAATGTGTGGGTGATGGTTGCGTTGATGCTGTGTGGAGCATGGCATCCTACATCGAGGAGTGGAGAACAACTTCGAGGAAGACAAATAGAAGAGATTGAAAAGGTTGCCTGTGTATACAAAGCAAATAGATTAAGTCAAGTTTCACTAAAAAGGGAAAAAAACAAACAAATAATTGAAAAACAAAATAGAAATTATATGGTTTGCCTCCCATTTGGCACTTCTTTAATGTCTTTTAGCTAGGCCCCTCAACCATCAAACTCAAGGTGGATCGCTTAAACTGATTGATTACACTATTTTCTTCTCTTTATTGGGATTTTTCTCCAAGAATTTGCCAACCTCTCCCTTATTTGCATCGTCTAGCAATTGATAACACTTATTAATTTCTTTCACCAAGCCCAACTTCTTTTCTTCTTCTTCCTACAATGCAAAATCAAGGTTTGCAGAATTAAATTGATCAACAAAAGAGCATTCTTCACAAACAGTAGTAGTAGGAATGTGTTTAAAATTAAAGATTGAAAATTCTACTGTTTCTCCTAAAATAGTCATGCTCAATTTCTAGTTCTTCACATCAATGAAGGTATTAGTAGTAGCCATAAAAGGCCTCCCTAGGAGTATGGTGTGCTCCTTTCCTCACTCTTTAACCTCCCCCATATCTAAGAAAACAAATTCTACAGGGACAATCAATCTGCCAACCTTCAATAACACGTCTTCCATTATTCCTTTTGGATAACAGATTGACCTATCAGCTAATTGGAAGCACATATTGGTAGGCCTTAACTGTCCTAGATCTAGATTCTCATAAATAAAGTAAGGCATAAAGTTTATACTTGATCCAAGGTCAATCATACCCTTAAACTCTTCACCATTACCTATTGATACTTGCACAAAAAAACTACCTGGGTCTTTTAATTTGGGGTGTAATTGCTACTGAAGCATTGCACTTGCAACTTTTGAAACTATCACCTTCTCATTTGGCTCAAACATCCGTTTTTTGGTGCTTAGTTCCTTGAAGAACTTCACATAAGATGGAATGTTCCTGATCACACCTAACAAAAGTAGATTATTATAACTTTGGAAAACATGTTATATAGTTCAGAAAATTACTTATCTTGTTTCAAGTCCTTAAGGCGACTCTAATATGGGATTGGTTGTTGGACCCCATTTCTGGAGCCCAACATCGGACATGGGATCATGAAGCTTAAGCGTGGAAGGAGGATTAGAATTTGGAAATTTGAAAGAATAATTCTTCGAAAGCAAAGGCGGGCTTCGCCGCGGCAAAATTGCTGACCTTTTGGGTGAATTACGCCGCGACGAACAAGTATAACTTCACTGCGGTGAAGTCGCCATGAGAAAATCAGAATTTTCTTTGGGTGAATTACGCCCTGGCGAACAAGTATAACTTCTTCGCGGCGAAGTCGCTACGAGAAAATCAGAATTTCCATCGGGTGAATTACGCCGCGACGAACTCTTGGCTTCACCGCGACGAAAATCCTTGTGGCAGAACTCATAACCTAAACTACTTATCTTACTAAAATGCAAACTTAAAAACCTTCAACCACCTTCATCAATTCAACCCAAAAAAACAAAATGGATAAGAGCATAACCAAAAACAGTTTCTCAAAATCTTAATCTCATTTCCATAATAGAATACTTTGTGAAAATATGAAAAATCATAGACAAAACCAAACATATATTTCATTAATATCAAAAGTAAGAGTTTTACAAAGGTTTAAAGGCATTTCAATCCACAATACATCATTTACTTCATAATCCAAAAATACAAAAGATACTTGAAATGTAGCTAAACCCTTAAATTCTCAAAACTTAACTCAAAATTCAAAAGTATGCAAATTCGGAGTGATGTTGTAACCCTTGACTACTCGATCTCTTGCTCCTCATTTTAGGATGGGGCGGAATGGGAGGGGGTGAGCTTGAAGCTTGTGGGTCCAAAACAGAACGTACTACACATTTCCCATAAGGGTCCTGTGTAGCCGTAAACAGAATGTACTATTGCAATCCCACTTAATGGTCTTGCATAGCCGTGAACTTATGGGAGTCCATGAAGGAACTCCATGTCACTAGCAGGCAGGCGAGAGAAGCCTTTTGTCAAAGTGCACTTGACTTAACTTAGGGGACTAACTTAGGGGACCACCATAAACCCACATAACATGTATTTCATATCTTGCAAACTTGTTGCCCAAAAAGGCACATTTTCAAAACT
>JAOQMS010000005.1:29192062-29230146 GCA_027563885.1 Erythroxylum longipes | reverse complement strand
CAACAACAACAACAACAACAATAATAATAATAATAATAATAATAATAATAATAATAATAATAATAATAATAATAATACTAATACTAATAATAATAATAATAATTGTTTGTTAAATAAATAACTATTCCGTTGACCTTCGGGTTATGAATAAAGCTAGCAGCCAGTTAAGAACTTGATATAGTCGAGTAACCAGATCGACACGCAACACAAATATGTACCTCTGCATCAAAAAGCTATAATGATGTTCCAACCAAGCAGTTTAATAAAAACATGACTTAGTCAAGTAACCGGATCGACATTCATTACCAATGGTTGCCTCCGCGTAGAAAGACTAAGTCCATGTTCAATAAATTAAATAATTCAAGAAAGTGTTTTCTAATAAAAACCTATCGGAATTATAATAAGCTTGACTTTTCATGAAAATATACTTAGGAACAGTTACAGGGTATGAATGACCAAAGAATTATTAATGTGTGTGTGCAATTGAAAAGGGTAAATAAATTAACACTGGGATCTCGATTAATTTGTATATTTACTTCAAAGCCCCTAAATACAGATTTTGCATGTTAATGATTTGATATAACTTGTATGACTGTGTTTAAGATTAAATTTATTTCATGAAGTTGAAGCCATTGTCTCATTACTACATTATGTGTCATGTGTTTGTTGGTTTTTTTTTGCTTGAGGAAAAGCAAACGTTTAAGTATGGGGATCTTGATAGGTGTGATGTGCATCATGTTTTAGGGTTTAATTTATTATGTATTAAGTGTTAATTTGAGTGTTTAGGTTAGAATTATGTTAGTTTATTTGTTTAAGTGTTTTTATGTGTTAGTATAAGTCTTTAAGCTTAAATGTTATGTTTTTGAGGTATCTTGATGTGTTTGTTAGTGTTTTAAGTCCAACAACGAAGAACGGAGAAGTTTCGAAGACTTTTGGGGTCAAAACCATGGCCCATGATCATGACAGAATAGGCTACAATTGTGACAGAGACATGTGAGCCAACCCATGATCATAGCCATCGTGACAGAAAGACTCTGCCACAGGCCACGATTGTGGCAACAGAAAGGTATAATGCTGGCCATAATCGTGGCCCTGTCATCAGGAAGACGCGCAAACAAGAGGAAAAGTCATGTTTTGAGGGATTTTTCAAACCGTTTTGACCCTAGAAAAACCTTAGGGATGCCAAGGTATTTAAAGAACATAAAGAACAGAAGATGGGAGCTTTTACATCAGCCACATCCTGAAAACCCTAGAGAGTTTATCGAGAGATTGAGGAAGGAAATGAAGGAAGAGAGATACAGAGACAAAGCCTATGCAAATTACTTTCTAGAACAGGAGGTTTCCCATCATTGCTGCCTTCATCATCCGTTCCACATGTATTTTTTATTTTATTTCAATCTTATTGATGGATAGAATTGGGATAGTCGTTAAGAATAGGATTTATCGAATGTTGATATTTGTCTAAACTCATCTTCAAGAATTTTGTCTTGGATATTAATAAAATTTGACTTATTGTGTTTTATTGAATTATTTATGATTTAATTTCTACACTTAATAATTCGATAACAAACTGAGAGGGTGAATCGAGTAAAAATCATTAAATTATGCTAACGAGAGTTAGGTAGTTTAATAGATCAAGAATTGAATCAAACCAGTAAATTTGTGTAAAGAGAGATCTTGCATAGGTTTTCGGTAGTTTAGTGGACAACTTAAGATCTAATTTAGGTTTTGGGATAAATTATGAATCGAGAGATTGCAACTTCTCATAATCTAATAAGGGTTTATAAATTAGGGTTAAAGATTATAACTTGATATAGAGTAATCCACCTTAAGACTGTCTAAACCCAGTAATTCGAATATTTGCATGATCAATTAGAGTTTCATTAAGGTTGGATAAAACCTCCTTTCTCTTAATTGGCAGTTCCTAGGTTGATTCTTGATTGTTGTGCAATTGCTATCTTGTTTATAATTTCGAATTTAATTCTTGAAATTGGTTGCTTGATTAAATAATTTTTTGCCTAGTTGTTTATTTTGAATTATTACAAATTTAAGTTAAGCCTTAGATCTTAGAATTAGATTATTCCTCCTCGTGGGATCGACACCTTAGGTACTATGCGAATGACTCGTGAACTTGTGAAAATACCATGGTTTAAAAAATTAAAACTTATCATAAATAAACCTGTGATCAATTACAGTGAGTCTATTGGAAAATTACCATTTGCTAGTAAAGAGATTTGAGAGTAATCTCTTTATTAAAGTAACAAAAGATAAATTGATTCAAGAAACCAAAAACTTAAACTTCTATGGAGTCAATTGGCTTTGTTCTTAAGAAAAGAGTCTCCTTGATAGTTTGTAGTATCTTATATATTGTCTATTTCATAGTAGCAAAATTTCTTTTAAATCTCATATTATTTTTTCATTCCATATCCTTTGGATATAAGTCTCTAAAGCAATAAAATAAGTCTCCAAAGTGCCCTTATGATTACAAGAGTGATCCATCAACCATTGAATAGTTTCTGAAAATGAATTCCCTGTGAGGTCCTATTGATAGTGTTTTTAATCTCTTTCCAAACACCAAAAGCAAAATGGAATTAGAAAAACAAGTGGTCCTTGCATTGAACACATTCATTGCATAAGGAGCAACTCTTACCTACTATTAGAAAGTGTAACCTGTTTATTGTGTTTAATTTATTTTTCATAATCAGCCACAACAAAAATGAGATTTTGGGAATTAGAAACTTATTCCATACAATGTTGTACTAAGAAACTTTAGTACCAAGTTGTCATATTAATCTTCGACATAACTAGTTAAAAATATCAGAAATTGGCTTGCCTTTCCAAAAGAAGTTGTCAAAGCTAGAGATATCTAGTAAATAGATAGGTTTATATCTCAAAAGTACCTGAGCTAGAGCCTAATTATTATTCTCTATTAGCTTAGAGACCTTAACATCTAAAAAACCAAGTGTTCTAACTGCTTAGATTCTAAGTTGTTTAATTAATTGTCCATGACCTGTCTAATTATCATACCAAACAAAAGCTTTTTCACCATTCCCCACTTTACAGAAAATTTCAAATTTCAAATTTAACAGGAGTTGTCCAAAAAACCAAGAGAATTAGGAGCTTTTTTACACCTTTCAAATGCATTTTCCTTTATGCAACCATTTTATCCAAAGAGATGTTTTATCCTATATAATTTGCCATAGTCTTTTCATAATCAAGGCTGTATTAGTTGCCTTAATATCATTCACTCCCAGACCACCTTGTTCTTTAGGTGAGCAAATATTTGACCACTTAACTTTAGCAAGACCCTCCACTTCATAATGATGACTTCGTAGGAAGTTTTTGAAAAAAATTTCTAACAATTTGATAAGATTTTTTGAAAGAAAGATTTAGGAATTCTGGTAAATATGAAAAGAACAAATAATGGATTTGACTAATTAAAGTTTTTAGCATATGGAAGTGATTTGTTTACCTAATAGGAGAGTCTTTTTTGAACTTTTTCAATAGGAGGAAAACATTCAATGAAGCTCAATAAGGAAAACATTCAATGAAGCTCAATCTTCTAGTGGAAATAGGCAAACCCAAATACAACAATAAAGAAATCTTTCTACTCATACTAATGATTTTAAATATGCTTGATTCCATACCCGAGGCTTGTTTAGAAATCAAGAAGTGACTTTGTTGAAATTAAATTCCAGTCTTGAAACTCTTTCAAAGAGATGAAGGAATTCCATGAGAATTTGAATTGAATCTGAATGTGCTTTATAAAAATAAAAGTAAATCATTTGCAAAAAATATATTAGTCAAGGAAGCTGTTCTACATCTGGAATGAAATCTGAAATTAGGATTCAAGCTAAGATTATGTTTAATAAAAAGAGTTAGAGCTTCCATACATTAAATGAATAGGTATGGAGACATATTCCTCTAGCCGTTTTGAAGATCTTAGAAGGACTTCCATCAAGATGTATTCTATAATCCAAAGAATGAATTATACAGAGAATCCAAAAACTTCCAACAAGTGTAACAAAAAATCCATATTGATACTATCAAAAGCTTTATTAAAATCAAATTTGATAGAGCAAGTAGTAAAGGTGGTACTTCTTGAGTATCCTTTGAGGAGCTCCTGAGCTAACAAAATATTATCTCTAATTCGCCTATTTTGAACGAAAGTACCTTGGTTGTCACTAATGAGAGAATTAACAGCTTTCTTCAATCTTAAACTAAGCAATTTTGAGATGACCTTATAAAGAAAATTTGTGTAAGAGATAAGTCTATAAGCATTGAATGAAGCAGGATTAGATAGCTTAGGAATTAAGAAGATAAATGTTTTATTAATCTCCTTCAAAAACTTACTAGTTCTAAAAGACTTAGTAATAGCTTCTAAAATTGTCTTGCTAACTACATCCTAAGACTTTTGAAAGAAAAGGCCATTCAATCCATCAGGCCTTGGGGCTTTCAATCCATCTATCATGAAAATAATATCAACAATTTCCTTGTCTTTGACTAGTTTAATATATAAAAAGGCTATCTCTTTAGAAATTTTTTTAAAGATAAAGTTGCTTAATAATGAAAGAGATGAATTAGAAGCTTTGGTAGTTCATAATAGCTTAGAAAAGAAACTAGTAGCTTCAAGAAGGATTGAATTCTGATCTTGCAAAACACAACCATCACTTAAAATAATTAAGCAATTTTTTCTATTTTTCCTTGCTAGCACAAAATTAAAAAAGAACTTAGTACATTGATCACCATCCTTGAGCTATGTAATCCTATATCTCTGCTTGATAAGGGAAAAATCGTTATGAAAGGCTTGAAGATAGTTATCCAAAAAAACATATTTCCTTACTTAAAAGACCTGCATTTTTACGATTTAAAGCCAGAAGGTTCTGAAGATTAGGCAACCTTACTTTGGCAACTTCCATTGTAGTTTTTGTATTGGATCCCAAGGATTTATTTAGTTGTTTAAACTCATCCTTAATTGCTTTGAGTTTTTGAAAAAAAAATAGTATTGTTTAGATCTAGAGACAAACTTTTTAACACCTTGTTTACAAGCTCCCAAGAAACCATTTTGTTAAGCCAAGAAGTTTTTCAATCTGAATGGAAAATGTCTAACAAAATAGGAGAGAAAACCAGAAAACCTAATTAGTGTGTGGTCAGAGAACAAGGAGTCCATGAAGTTATCTATACTATTAGGGAACTCAGATAAACAATAGGAATTGAAAAATGCCTTATGAAATTTTTTTCTTATAAACCAATCAAACCCCTACTTATTGCTCCAAGTATAGAAGTGCCTTTCTATCTTTAAATCAGTTACCCTTATGTGCTTAACATAATTCATGAAGTCATCTATAAAGTTTCTAAGATAGCACTTACTTTGAGCTTCAGCTCTATTCAAAGTGGAGTTGAAATCTCCATAAATTACCCAAGATAGTTTGCAATTAATTCCCAAATTCCCGAGGTTACTCTATAATTCATTACTTTGGAATGCAAAGTTGCTAACATAAACTATTGTAAAAGATAACCACTTTCTTAACCTTAAAGGATATTTTTAAGTGCATCATTTAATTATAAATCTTTAAAATATCCACCTCTTTTTCGTCTAAATTTTAACCAATGATAATTCTACACAAAATATGGTGAGAATGATTAGAGACTGTGCTCTATTTCTTCCCCTAAAGTATCTAGCTTTTTAATCTTCTTAATATTTTATTTTATTTCTAGATGACCAAGTAATAGAGGCTTTTCTTTAAAAACAAAAAATCCTTCAAAACATGCTACTTTTAAGGGCAATTTAAACCTCTAACATTATACATTATAAAAGACATTTAATGTTTGTTTCCGTTGGAACTAGGGCCCTTGTTCCTATGAGATTTCCTTCTGCTTATTACAACCTAAAAAGACTTATTACCAATCTGTAAGGTGGTTTGTAACACAGTTATCCCTTTTTTAGCATACTTTAATCCTGGAGAGTATAAAGTAAACTAGTGTCAACCTCAAGCACATTCTTATTAAAGTCTGATTGTAAACATGCCTGTTCTATTGTCTTAACGAAATTAAATATGTTGGGAGTAAATAATGATACATTAAAGATCACATCTTGCTTTATAGAGATAGGTTCCATAAAAATATCAACATTTAAGGAAATACTATAATTGAGATCATTCTAGTGTAATTTAGATAATTTTGGAATTAGAGCAACTTCATTAGGAGAAGGATTCTCATTCAAAACAACTTAATCCACCTCATATTTCCTTAAACTGGGAATAACTTCAACAAAGCTAGTAATTTCATTCACTACAATAGAATTTCTTTGTTCTTCATGTTGGCTTCCAAGCCTTTTTAGGTTTTAAGCTGGGAGGTTTCCAAGCATAATTTATTTTGACACTATCCTCCATAAGCTCTATGTTATCATTAAACCTCATTATAGTAACTTCATCAAGTAAGTCAGCAAGTGCCTTCACAACTATGCAAATTCTTGCAAAATTTATCCTTTTAGTCTCAGTAGTAGCTTGGTCAAGACACAAAGGCCTTCCATTAGAGCTGGTAAGGTAGCTGAGACCTTCAGTTGTCCAATACTCAAGAGGTATGTTGTTAATACAAAACTAAAGAGGGATGTTAGTGTGCTTAAGATCTTTGAATTTCACTTTAGGTCTCCATGGTTGAACCAAAAAAGTTTTTTTGATCACATTCCATAGTCCAACTTTGATGATTTTAGTGACTGAATTAGGGGAGTTAAATTGAAAGAAGAATATATATTCATTGTTCAAGATTGTATCTAATAGTCTAAATTTTTTCTAGTTAGAAGCAGTGAAAAATAGGAAATGGAATTCTTTTGTCTAGAAAGAGGTTCTAGGGTGGGATTGGGGAGATAAAGGTAAGGCTTGATTCTGGATTATGATTCCTTACAAATTGCACCCAAGTGTGTTTGACAGGAGGGACTAAATTTTTAGTAGGAACAAGGTCATTATGAGGAAGTGAGGTGGAAATAGGAGCTGGCACTAAAGTTGAAGAACTTATAGAAGGTAAAGGAAGCTTAGGAGATGAACAAGAGTACGACATCAAAGGTGGGAAGGTTTCAAAAACTGAAAACATAGTTAAGAACTGTTAGTTAAAAAAACTGGAGGATAAAAGTAACCTAAATGGACGGATTTGAGAAGAATGGTTGTGTATGGGAGAGGGAGTAAGAGGAAAAAGACAACAAAAGGAGTGAGGAATGTAGATAAAATAAAAACTATAGCAAGAGCAAGAGATTGGGATAGAAGTAGAATAGAAATCTAAAAGAAGTAAGGAAGGAAGAACAAGTAGAAGAAACAAGATATAAGTAGCAGAGAGTCCAAGTAGCTTACCAGAAAAACTAGGCAGTTGTAGAGGGGTACGCTAAACCTATGAACGCAATGAGAAGATCTAGGGTAGAAAGTGGCTCCTATTAGCTCAAAGAAAGTCTTGTAAAAAAAAAAGATAATTTACTTAGTGAAAAATTTGTCCTTTTGATTAAGGTAATCAAGGTCTTCTAATTCTCCCCTTAGTCCTTCTATTTTTGATTCTTTCTCTTCAGTTTTTCCTGAATGACCTGCACCTGGAAAACTTGAAACTAGGAAATATTAGACTATTCTATTCTAGTCCTCCCGTCTATTTTAAGCCCTAGGTACTAGGTCTTTCTTACTTAAGGGCATATCTTACCCTTTTTCCTTAGCCACATTTGATTTTACATGGTACGCAAGGGCGAGAAAAGGAATGAAGCTCTTTGTAAGCTGTGGAACTTAAATCAAACCTTTAGCTCTGGTCGACCTCTTTAGCTCTTTGATTGACGAGAAACCCTTCCAGTTTTCCTGATGTGATACCAAAGGTGCATTTTTGGGGATTAAACCTCAACCATTACTGACGCATTTGCCTTCTAGGCATCTTCCTTAATCAGGAAAAGCCTTTACGCTTTAAGCTAGGTCTTTTTCAAATCAAAAAAAGGTGAATCTAGATCCTTCGTCACCTTCTCTTCTTGGTTATGAGATTGTAAGGATTTCCCTCCTTTCTGTTCAAATTCAACTAGCTTATTGAAATTAATTTTTTATTTAAAAAAGAAAAAGAAGAATGAAGTCAAAACCTTTAAATCTCTGTGACTTTTTTCTTCCTAAAAAGCCAATGTTCTTTTTCGTATAAATTCTATTGACTATGTTTTGAGTTTTCACTATGACTCTTTTTCTTTTTTATATACAAAATGAGACAAGCTAACAAGCGGACTAGCAGAGAATCCAAGTAGCTTATTAGAAAAACTACTACTACTATAACAACAACACCTAGTATAAATCCCCCTGAAGCACGGGGTCTGGAAAGATCTAATAATACGCAACCTTATCCTTAACTAGTAAAGAGACTATTTCCAACTTACCAGAAAAACTAATAGCATAAGAACTAGTGAGTTTAAAGAAAGACATGTTACAATCTAGTTATTATTTAGTACAATTTTCCTTAGAACAAAGTTTTAATTTTTCAAAGATTCCATTTGAGCTTCATGTCTGATGTGAGCTTGCTTTGTGTATTCCTTGCTATCATAATTTCTCTAATCTAATTAAGATCTTAATTAGCTAATTGATGTTTTCCAATGGCTTCCCCTTTATATAATCTATTATTTCTTTCTCTCTATATTGAATATATTGTACAAATGAAAGCATTTTTGAAAAGCCCTCCATTTTGTTTGAGTTCCTTAGACTTTTTGATAACCTATGCCAAAAATCTCTTTCATTCATAGGAATGACAGTGCACCATTAGAAGATGCAACACCCTACTCTAAATGACTTTAGAGTACCTATATTAGGAAAATAGATGATTTCTATCTTCCTCCTCTTCTTTGCATAAGACATATATAGGATCATAGGAATTGAACCATCTATCCTTCATTTTCATCCTGTTCTTTATAATTAGCTAATTGATTTATGAAGCTTTGGGGTTCATGGTTTGTTTCTATAATATTTCATACAATGGTACATTCTCCAAATATGTTTTGTAAATTTTATAGCAGGAGTCATTAGTGAAAGACACACAGGCATTAGCTAACCAAATGATTATGTCTTCCCTGTGTATACGAAGGAGATGAGGTAGATAATTTTTCAACGAAAAGGAACCTCTAAAGTTGTAGTGCCAATCTCTATGTTGTGAGTGATGAAACTCTAGCACCTAAAGGAATTCTATTCCTTAACTTTAAGAGGTCATTTCTCATGATTAATGGACTGAGATCATTCTAGTTGTCATGCTAGAACTAGATGTTTTTGCCATTCCCTAATTTGTGCTTGATCTAAGGGTATAAGAAATTTCTCAGTTTCAACATATGTATAAAGTATGAGTGTTCCTTGTTTATTTCCAATTGCCACATATTCTAGTTTTTAAATAGAACTTATTAACCTATTTAATCCATAATGCTCCCTACAGGCTTGATGACACTTCAATTTCATACCTCCTCTAACAATGATATTCATAGCTGGTATGCCTAACACTTCTATGCGTCCCTTCTTGAAAAGCTTCTCATCTAGGAAGTTGTGGGTGCTGCCACTACCAATGAGAATGTGCAAGAGGCTTCTGTTGATGACTACCTACTAGCCTCATCTGCTCAAACTCTATTTGGTCCCTTGATCTCCACATCGCCTCCAAAGACACTCAAGGGCGCCCTGGTCTATCCTTTTCTATTTCATCATGAGTCCCTTCATTCTTTGTGGTTTCCTCCTCCTTTACCATGTATAATTGAAATTCTCTCTTTTGTATTTGTGTCAGCCTGTATTTCTCGTTACACCAGAAACATAGTCCTCTCACCCTCTTCTCATCGAAATGTCCAAGAGAAGAAAGCAAACTTGCTTTTGGGTTGTTTTTTATTAGAGGAATGTTTGGGTTCATTCCTTTGTGCATTACATTGACCCCTCCCCTTATCTGTTCCAGTGCTCTTGGCCCTTTTACGAAGTACACCGATACACTAGCAGCCCCAATAGCTTCTTGTTTCCGCGCTAGTGCGTATGCTTGTTGGAGAGTTTCGAGATCCATCATCTTGACCGTCAACTCTAACTCAAGTTTAGGGCTTTTTAGAAAAAAAACCGATGAGATAACTTTCTGGGAGCGATAATTTGTTTGAATGTTTTTCAAACCGTGCACAGTACTCCATCACCGTCCCTTCCTGTTTAAGCTTCTTTAAATCCCCGATTAGATCCTCAAAAGTCTCTTCATCAAACCTCTGTTTCAAGGTTGTTATAAACTCTTCCCATCTTAGCACCTCCTTGTCACTTTTGTTCCTCATCATCAACTGGTACTGTTCCAGCGCCATTCCTTCCATGTGTAGCGATGCCACTCGGAACTTCAACTCTTTTGGTGGTCAAGAATTGTTCATAACGGTAGATCCAACTTCTCACCTCTACACCTTCAAATGTAGGAAAATCCAACTTGATGAATCGTGTAGGAATGGTGTAGTTGTCCATGTCTCCAGGGTTCTGTGATGTTTCTTAGACATTCTCCTTGCCTATTTTCTGCATGAGCTACTGGAACATGGATTTAATGTCATTGATCTCCTCATTTCTCATTTATGCTCGCAACAGGTTTTTTTAGTCCCTCTTACAATCGCTGCACTCCTACCCCCTTCTGCTTTCTGTCATGTTGTCATCACCGAGAACCGTTCGCTCTGATACCAACTATTACGTTATTCTCTTAACATAAAGAATATCGCCATAACTCAGAACGGAGAAGAGAAGAATTTCAAAAATGCTTCAAAATTTTCATTGCTTGTTTTAGTCATTACACCGGCTAATAAACAGTACTGGCCCCTTTCAAATTATGACACGTGTTATTCTAAGATAGTTTGTTATGGGCCGTTACAAAAACGACGCGTATCTCTTCCAAACGCTGGCGCTAGTATAAGTATGTCGTTTCCTGCTGCTTCTCGCTTCTTTCTTCCTTCTACGCTCCACATGCGCCGCTTTGTCGTGACAAGATGAGTAAAAAGATCGGGAGAAACATCTAAACCCAGATGGGATTGATGAGAGCCCTGTCAAGTTCTTTTTTATGAGAGCTAACCGTGCTAGTTGTCCGACCAGGTAAATAACCTTACTAGGTTAATACATCATCTCAACAATATTTTTATGCCACCTAAATTAAATCATTAGCAATAGGTTAACCCTCTTAAGGCCATACGTTTAACCTTCAACAGAAATTCATTACAGTTGGACTTTCTATTCCTCAGTCTTTCAGTCTTGCATTTGAAGTCTTGAATATGTAAAACACCAAAAGAACCATATATCATAAAATATAAAAAATACATATTGTACAACAACACACCGCCTAAATATCAGATATTTCCAACTGGCGTATCCCACAAAAGTTTGTGAAATATATCTAGAAAATGTAATTAAGTTGACAAGAATGCAACTCAAATCAGAGTTACACCACCTGTCTGGAAGCATTCCATCTACTGAACTTACCTCAAACCTATAATTATTTCTGCACACGTTTCTTTTAGGCTAGTAGTACTTGTGTTCGTGGTAGTTGAGACTCCAATCCTTAATAATTACATAAATAGATTACAATCCTAGGCATCTTCACCATCACTCATACCAGGATGATTGTCAACAAAGGCTTCAATTGAAAAATCCGTCTCCTCAACGATCCTTCCTCTGTTTGATACAAATATATGCATTGGCGTCAAGAGGATTGAAGAAAGGCATGAATAGGCCTTTTAAAATAAGTTATACCTTTCAAGAACAAACTTCCCCTCCTTATACTTTTGGCTCTTCTCCTCTGCCGCTTCCTGGGTGAGAATGAAAATATGTTGAAGCCAAACAAAATGAGCAAAAGGAACATAAAACAGAAGCTATATTCTAAAACCAACCAATTGAAAGGCGTAGGCAGACACTCACAATGGAGCCAACCTGTAAGTTTGCTACTTTTCACTAAGGGTCCAAAGAAAACAATACTATGCATGCATAACTATGCATGGTTTGACCCTACACACAAGTGCATATCTGTATGTGTATGGTGGAGTGAGAGAGAAAGGAGAATACATATTTCCAGCCAACATTTTGTCCACATGAGCAGCAAAATATATCTGCCACAGTGTGCATCCCCGAAAGCATCATTCTTTCCTCTAGGACCCCAATTGTAGTGTTCACGCTGCAATGGCAAATCCCACAAAATGCATCATTCTAGAAATCTGGATGTACAACTCAAGTTTCCTAAGATGGAAGTGTTCACTCTCCTCGTATCAGTTAAAAATGCAATAATCTGTATAACTTGATACAGAGGCGCACGAATATTCAGCATGTATACAAAACACGTTTTTCTTCCTATGAATGAACACAAAATCAAATTTGCACATCTGTTAAGGAGGTAGGAATTATACCAGAACAACTTCTTCAAGAAGGAAAGCTCACCACCTCATTCAGTTGTTTTAGGTTAACCACCAGTTTCATTTAAGAGAGGTCTCTTTTTCAGGGTTAAAATTCATTTTTTCAAGGTGAGCAGGTGAACAAATCAGATTCTGATCAGCTGTCAGAGTAAGCCATGAAATAGCCCTTGAAAAAGTGATTAATCATTCAAGGAACCAAACAGTCATCTCAAACAGGGGAAGAAAACATTTTTCAAAACGCACACTCCCAATAAGAATCTAAAACAATAGCAACACAATGAATATTATAAAGTCTTCAGGTAAGCAAAAATGATACTGTAAGGTGTTATCAAGGTAAACCTTTAGATACCAAGTCACTCTTTAGTCATTAATTATTTATTATCCTTTCAATAATTGTTCTAAAAATTACAGATATTAAGGGATTGAACAAATTCTATAGACTTAGAAGCATAGAAGAGAGAGGCTTTTCAATTGATATAGTAAGATAACATAAAGAAACTATATCTTTCTTGCCATTGTCATCTATATGGCAGAGTTTAGGCCACCAGTTGGAGCTTCAATAGTGATCTACAAAGTGGAAGGCAGAAATGGGAGAGCTTAAAAACATCTAAAAAGCTAACAGTCTATCTGGAAGTTCCATATTCTTTAGGATCAGATAGAAGACTTCAATATTGTCAGACAGAAGACTTCAATAACAATAGGTGACAAATCCATTTTATGTTTTATGAGCAATGGAATTTTGGTAAATTCCACCAATCTCCTTTAAACGTGCACTTACATGGTCAAGACTTTGCCACTTCCAAGAATTGAGGACAAAAATATTGCAGATTGTTCACAGACAATCAGGGAGATACATGTAAAACTGCACTTCAATAGCATACCAGAAAGCAAGAAACTAAGTTAAAACTGCAGTTCAATAGCATACCAGAAAGCAAGAAACTAAGTTTTTTTTTTTAATTAATAGATTTCGTTAGGAGTGGTTATTGATCAAGAAACTAAGTTATTGATCAATGCTTTGGTTAATTACAGTTAAGGAAGCCTAGGAGTGGCAAGCTTAACATTTACCACCATTTTTCTTGCTTTGGATTCTTTCATTGAAAGAGGAATAGAATCAAAATTGACACTGAAATGCCATTAAACTGAAAATTTTTAGGGATCCATCATCACATCTTTCCTTCCTAACTTATCTATAACATTTTGCTTCCTTTCCATCACATATGTTTTCTCATCATAACTTGGTTTCTTGTTCAATTTTCTTATCACCCGTATTGTTTTTGCAGTTTGCATCCCTCTCTGTCCATTGCAGTATCAATGAAGGGATCACTTCTTGTATAATTAAATGGAATTAAACAAGAAGTGATAATTTGGAACGATAAGATCAAATTGAAGACAACATATTATTATTCATATAGGAAGATAAAACAATATCTGAAGTCAAAATCAGAAGAATTGAATTGATTCAGCTAACAAAAAGGATCAATGTACTGATATGATCCCCAGTGTTTGAAGTTAAGCAGTCTTCCATATATCTAGAGCGTAGATACTAATTATTGTTTATTACATTAAAATATCATCAAGTCATAAGTCTCTGAATCACTGGGCAACAAGAACAAGGATGATCAGTACGACAGCAGGCATTCACTAAAAGTCAAAACCTCATCACAGGCTAAAGTTCTCATCCCGCTTACTGATCATAGTGTTTAAGGAATCTTAGAAGATCTTCAAACAGAAAGGCATGTTTTTCCATTTTAATGAATAATATAGAAATGCAGTTTAAAATTTTTAGCGTAAATTAAAAATCACTAAGTTTATGAGAATTTCAGTTTTGGCTAAAACTTTGGTTAAGTCAATAAAAATCGATGAACCTATAACTTAGCAATAGCGACCTACACTTCATATTTTATCACCTCGCACCAACCAACCAAGGGATCTCTTGATAAGGCAACTTCGATTCAGGACTGTTAATGTTTGAAACGTGGGCATGGTCAGCCGAACAATCTAAGTCATGTCAATATCAACATTTTACTAGATTAATGGCAATGAGGACAGCACTTTAGAAGTAAAAATAAATCTAAGTATGTTACGAAATTTGGTAATGAACCAATCCATGAAAGAACAGCAAGGAACTCACGCCTTATTGAAAAGATATGCTTTTCCTCTTCGGCAATGAAAAGCCTGACCAAGTCAAGAGATAAGAATGAGACCCAACGGTTTTTTAATAAACCAGCAAAGAAATACAATGTAAAAACTCTTCATTGCCACACTGTATATAGTAGAACCAAATAGCTTATAGTATGAACACGCAATTCACTTCAAGTGACAAAGCAAATAAATCATCTCCTAGCCTTCTGCGTGGACAACCTTCATCTATGAAGATTAGAAGGGTTTGGGACGTCTTTTGTCCATAGTTGCATAACACAACCACATAGGTAAATTTTTATAGTCCAGTGGCTCCTTTTCCCGTGTGACGAACAGATATTATTAACGATGTTCAAGCTCCTGCCTTATCCCACTTATAGAGAAAAGCAACTGCCAAGAAAATGCATTTGCAGAACTATATCTGGATAAGCAGCAACGAAACTAGTAAGGGATGGGGCGTACTCACCTTTGAGACCAGATCATCCGGAAGGGCTAAGTGGGTACCACAGAACTTGCAACTGTAAGGCCTGCCTTCCTACTCTACCACAAATAATCTTCCCATCTCTCACTTTCTCCTTGTTTTTTGACCACTTGACACTAACTGATCCAATCCCGATTAGCTTTAATACAGACAGAGGAACTGTTAGACATGCATGGATTAGATTGAGGGCATTTGAGTGTGTGTCCAGCCATGAAACTGACACATGCCTTTCATTTTATATTTTTAAATATTAGTCTGTTAGACATGGAATTGTCGACTGCATCAACGGAATTTGGCAATTTCAAGCGGGGCTTGGGCTTAAGGACACTACAAAATATTGATAGAGAACACGTTGATGGCTAGACACATTTTTACTGGAGTAATTGCAAAAATTTCAATTAATTAAAACTCAAATCTTTTACTTTGTTTCAGCAAATTACAAGATAATGTAAAAAAGGTTCACTTTGAAAAAAGTTATCTTATTTTAAAAAAGAAAAAAAAGTCACGTTTCAATGTATAGCAATATAATAAAATTCATATGATCGTAGCTGTAATTCCAGGTGCACGTAGGTGAGAATAAATAATTTAGATATACATGTATAATGATTATGTTTCATGCTATTATTGTATAATCCCAACACCATTGAACAATTTTGAATTGTTACAAAGAATGAATAGCCTATGGGCTTTGATATTACGGTACAAAATTTAATAGGAGATATAAGTTACAGTGAGACAGGTTATATCTTTTCTCTAGCCCTTTCCTTTTTAATGGTTAATGTGTGTTCATCATATAGCTCTTTTTCTTCTACCATTCTTCAATTTCTACTTCCTACTTCTTACTTTGTTCTTGCTCCAATTACGTTCATTCACCTGCAGCTCGATCCTTATGTTAGTTCCTGCTTTCCTTGCTTTTTGCTGCTCTGCTATTACCTCTCTCTCTCTCTCTTGGTCTTTGTCAACTTTTCTTAGGTGTAAACTATCAACTTTGTTGAAAAATCTTTTCATTGAGAGTCTTTTCCTTAAATAGGGAATAAACTTGATTATACATACCTAAATATCAGCTAGAGGATTATCCTAGAAATGGAAAACTCTATACTCCTTAAATAGAGAGATTGACTAGCTAGCTGTAACCCTAATTAGAGAAAGCTATTTACATAATAATTACAAATATATGTAACGACTATATACGAAAGTAGTAATTACAAAGATATAATGGCTATACTAACATCTCCCCTCAAATTGATGCTGCACGATCAAGAAGCATCAATTTGCCAACAAGAAATTGATGGCATTGTCGAGTCAAAGATTTGGTAAATACATCAGCAATTTAAAGAGCAGTAGAAACATGTGACAGCGAAATGACACCTTGATCTACAGCTTCCCGGATAGAATGACAGTCTACCTCAATATGTTTAGTACACTCATGGAAAATTGGATTCGTAGCAATTTGAATAGCACTGGTGTTGTCTGCATAGAGAGGAGTAGAACGTGACTGAAGAAAACCAATTTCAGCAAGTAACCCACGAAGCCAAACAATCTCAGAACAAGCAGCAGACATAACTCGATATTCAGACTCAGTAGAAGATTTTGAAACTCGGTCCTGTTTCTTACTCTTCCAAGATATCAATGAATCTCCAAGAAACATACACCAACCAGTGACAGAACGACAAGTATTTGGACATCCAGCCCAATCAGCATTAGTGAAAGACACAAGCTGAATAGGACAACCGACAGGAAAGAATAAACCACGATTGGGAGAGCCTAAAAGATATTTAATGATGCGACGAATGGCCACCAAATGTAGATGACGAGGAGTATGCATGAATTGACTGACTTGTTGTACTGTAAAAGAAATATTAGGTCTAGTAATAGTAAGATAATTCAAGCTGCCAACTAATTGGCAAAATAAAGTTGGATCAGAAAGAAGATCGCCTTCCTCGCGACTATACTTGACATTCAATTCTAATGGAGTGTCAACAGGAGATGAATCTTGAAGACTTGACAAAGTTATCAAATCGTGAATATATTTATACTGGTGTAAAAATACACCAGAAGAATCTGAAAGAACTTCCAATCCTAAGAAATATATAAGAGTGCCAAGATCCTTCATATGAAAAGAATCCTGAAGATATTGTTGAAGCTGGTGGATCAATGATGAGTCAGTTCCAGTAATAACTATATCATCTACATAAACAAGTAGAAGAACAATACCTGTAGATGTCTTACAGAAAAAAAGAGAGGAGTCATACTTGCTTTGTATAAAAGAGAACTAAAGCAAGGTGGAGCGAAACTTGTCAAACCACGCTCGTGGTGCTTGTTTAAGTCCATACATAGATTTTTTTTTAATTTGCACACTGCAGAAGTTGAAACAAACAAGCCTGGTGGAGGTGTCATATAAATGTCCTCTTTAAGATTGCTATGGAGGAAAGCATTTTTTATGTCCATTTGATGGAGAGGTCCTCTTTAAGATTGCTATGGAGGAAAGCATTTTTTACGTCCATTTGATGGAGAGGTCATCTTTGAGAAGCAGTAATGGCCATAACAATACGCACCGTAGTCATTTTTGCTACTAGGGCAAAAGTCTCCTCGTAATCTACCCCATACTCCTGCTTGTTACCAAGAGCAACCAGTTGGGCTTTGTATCGATCAAGAGTTCCATCAGAACAAAGTTTGACTGAGTAAACTCATTTACATCCAATGGGCTTAATAGTAGAAGGGCAAGAAACAATATCCCAAGTGTGATTCTCCTGAAGTGCCTGAAGTTCATCTTGCATAGCTTGCTGCCAACACTCGTGCTTTAAAGCTTGTGAATAACATGAAGGAACAGAGATATCAAATAAAGTAGCAGAAAACCCATACCAGTCAGGAGCTCGAGATACTTTACTAGATCATCGAAGGACAGGCTCTAAAGGAGCAGACTCAGAACTAATCTCAGAGACAGGTGTTGGATCAGGCACAGGTGACGGCTCAGTCTAGAGAGGAGGCAAAGTCGGTGGACATCTTTCATACACAAACGCAGGCTTAAAATGAATAAAAGGAATGGATAAATCTTTAAAGGTAGGTAGAATAGAAGGGACAAAAGAAGACTCATCACTCATAGGAAAGAAATATTGATTTTCAAAGAAATAACATTTCGAGAAACATGAAATTTGTTAGTACTAGGATCATAACAAACAAAGCCCATTTGAGAAAGACTATAACCCATAAAGGAACATATAACAAATTGAGCAGAAAGTTTATGGCGTTCATGAGGAGGTAAATGAACAAAGCAGACACAACCAAATGGATGTAAATCATGATAGCTAGGATGCTGATGATAAACACGAAAATAGGGAGAGTCAAGATTTAATACCTGAGATGGCAATCTATTAATTAAATAAACTGTAGTAGCCAACGCTTCAACTTAAAATTTAGATGGCACAGATGACTCGAGCAATAAAGTTCTGGTGACATCCAGTAGATGTCGATTTTTTCGCTCCGCAACCCCATTTTGTTACAGGGTATATGGACAAGAGCGTTGTGAGATAATGCCTTTGTCCCGTAGAAAATTATGAAATTCATGAGACATATATTCCCCACCAGAATCAGTTTGCAATATTTTAATACAAGTGGAAAATTGTGTGTCAATAGAAGCTAAAAAATCCTTAAAAATAGAGAAGACATCAGATTTGGAACGAAGAAAATATGCCCAAGTCTATCGATTATAATCATCAATGAATGTGACAAAATACTTGTAGTGAGCATGAGAAATAATGGGGGTGATGCCCTAAACATCACTATGAATAACATCAAAACATTTGATAGCACGACTACCATTAGAAGGAAAAGGAAGAATTTTACTTTTGCCCAGTTTACATGTGGAACAATCAAAAGAAATACGAGAAAAATGATCTTTATTGCCCAATAAACCAGAAGTTGATAAATGAGACAAGATAACAGAGTTTGGATGGCCTAAAAGTTTATGCCAAACTTCACTCTTACAAGCCATAGTAGCACAAGAAAAAGAACTAATACTTGGAATAGAAAAAATAAGTGGGAACAATCTTCCAACTTTAGGCCCCTTCATGAGGACCGTCCCCGTCACTTGATCCTGCACATGACAACCATCACGAGAAAAGTTTACATCATAGTTATTATCCATCAATTAACCAACAAAAATAAGCCTAGTAGTGAGCTTTGGAGATACAAAAATATTTTTGAGATATGATGTAAGATCTCCAACCTTAGTAATAGGTAATGTACTGCCATTAGCAATCTGAATTTCTGTGGAACCATGATACTTACGAACATTTTTAAGCATGGTGGATGAGTTGGTCATGTGATTTGAAGCACCAGAATCAACAAGCCAACATTTAGATAAAATATCATTACCTTGTAATCCCAAGCAAGATAAGGATGAAACAATCATTAGGTACACCATGTCTTGAGTAACCACAGATTCAGCAGCTGCAGGAGTAGAAACAGCTGAAGCAGCAGGAGTAGAAATAGCTGAAGTAGCAAGATGACGTGAACTATCAGTGTTGGATTTACGATTTTGAGGTCGTGTAGGATATTCCTTTATAATGTGTCCTTGTTGTTTACAGTAATTACAATACTTCTTTCTGCAATGGACAGCAATATGTCCGTATTCTTTACATCTATAACATTGAATTTTTCTCATATCTCGACCCTTCCCTATTCCTTGAGTCGCAAAGGCAACTGTGACAGTATTCTCTGATTTGAAAGCGCTTTGTGTAAGAAGACGCTATTCTTCGCGAAGCAATTCACCAAAACAAATGTCTAAGGATGGTGAAGGTTCTCGACTCATTAAATTGGAGCGAATAGCCTCAAACTCAAATCTTAATTTCATCAAAAATTGATCTCTCTTGCTTTGTTCATGAATGTCTTGAATTATAGAAAGAGATTCTTCAAGTACCTTATCATAAACGATGTCAGTAATTCAGTCCATAAGTTCTGGAAACCAGAAAAATATTCCTGGATGGACAGACTTCCCTGAGAGTAATTAGCGATATCATTCTCTAATTGAAAACATCTGGCAATATTGTTTTGATTATACACCTTTTTCAAATAATCCCACATGGCTTTTGCAGTCTTATATGGCCGTAGATTAAGAACAATAAGAGGGTCAACAGACCTTAAAATCCAGGTCATTACCTGAGCATCCTTAACTTTCCATTAGATCAACTCCCTTGAATCCGTAGAAGCTGAATCACTGCCATCTACATGTCCCCACAAATCTTTTCCAGTGACAAATAGTTGAAACTGAAATTCCCAGGAGGAATAATTTTTTCCAGTAAAACGGACATTAAAAGTCTCAAAGTGATGTGAAGTTGTCATCTCGAAGAGCATAAGAAATACTAGGAATATTTTCGGTAAAGAGAACTCAAAAAAACTTCTATGACCAAAGACATCAAGATAACCACAAAACCCACCAACCAAAAGAACCCCAAATATCGATTAGCAAATAAGATCAGTAAAACTGAAGGAAAAGACAAAACAGAGAACTTAAGAACTCAGAGAGTGGGCTCTGATACCATGTCAACTTTTCTTAGGTGTAAATTGTCAACTTTGCTGAATAATCTTTTCATTGAGAGTCTTTCCCTTAAATAGGGAATAAACTTGATTATACATACCTAAATATCAGCTAGAGGATTATCCTAGAAATGGAAAACTCTATACTCCTTAAATAGAGAGATTGACTAGCTAGCTGTAATCCTAATTAGAGAAATCTATTTACATAATAATTACAAATATATGTAACGACTATATACGAAAATAGTAATTACAAAGATATAATGGCTATACTAACAGTCTTAAAGGGGTATTTGCAAGATTTTAGATCTTTTCTTCACATCTTACCCAAGTTGAAACTGTTTATAGGAGCTGTTTTGCAAACTTTTGCTATGTGAACATGCTTTCCTTTTTTCCCTTCGAATGGCATCTAACTCTCCTGTCTTTATGCAGGCTGCAGCCCCTCCCCCAATAGAAATTTCGCTTTTACTCTCTACTTCTTCTCATCCCTAGAAAGTCCAAAAACTCCCCTCTTCTTATTCCCCAACTTCCTCTCCATTACACTAACATGTTCCTAGTCCATTGCACCAAGCTGCTCAAGTTCTTCTTCCTTGAAACCACTAATCTAAAAACAAGTGCTTGGAGACTCCTTAAGCCCTGGTCTCCAATACATTCCACAAGTCATTACGGATGGTTCAGCCATTGTCTCTCTAGTATTGAAGTACTAAAGCACGAAGCAAGTTCCTAGGAGTCTTTTCTGGTCGAATTCTTTCTTGGAAGGTGACTAACCTTCTTGGTGATAAAACTATGGGCATTGAAGCATTAGAAGCTTAGAGGATGACAAGAGGTATTGTTAAGTGAGGATCATCTCTTCCTTTTCATGTTAAACTCAAAGGTAAAAATCATGAAAGAAAAGGGGCTATAACACCTGAATGGATTGCCAATCTTTCTCTAAATGTGAAGCCTAACACTAAATTTGAAGATATCAAGCATAAACAAGATCCATTATGGGTTAAATTTCACCAAATCCTATGGGAATATTGGTTCACTAGAGGGATAAGTCTCTTTATAAGCTATATAAGCCACCTATTATGCATAGATGAAGCAACTTCATCAGAAACATATATGTTATTCAAGAATTTACATTAGTTTGACATAGATTGTAATCTACATGAAGAAGTTTCATTACCTAGAGTTTGAATTGATGATAAGATCATTGATGACACCATTAAATTATCTTACCAATAGAGGCCATCTCTAGCTTAATAAGGGACGAAATGGCTATCAAATGGTAAGGAATTATAAACTGGTTTCTATGATAAATTGATAGAATCGTAAAATGTTCAATCTATAGATTTTAGGTAAGATGTTTCTAAGGGTCTAGTTGTTGTTTATAGTGCTCAAGACTGAATATTGATACTCCTAATCCAAATATGGAAGTTCCTAACTCAAATTAAGTGCTTTAAAGGATAAATTGTTTCTTTCTCTTGATAATGCTCTAATACAAGGAGCTGGTGAATTGTAGCAACCTCCCAACTTCCCCCCAGCTATTGATGATGATTCCTAAAACGGTTTGGAATCCATTAAGAAGAATAAATCTAAGTGAAAAGCTAAGTACAAAGCTAACAAATCCACAAATAACTAATGATAGTGTTTGGATGCAATATTAGGGGTGATCCCAATTAAACAAAAGCAATATTAGGGATTCTAAATATATCAAAGCAATTAAAATAACCATTTGGAAACAAAATTGAAGAGAGATAATTTTCTAAGTTTATGTCTATTCAATTTTTAGTGTGGATAGGTTAAAGGAGATGTGTTTAAGGAGCATAGGGTGAATGGTTGTTCTTCCTTCTAATTCCATAAAAGTTGATAGGAATAACGTAAGACCTCAAATCCTTATAGATAAGCATGCATAAGGATAGTTTTGAAGGTATTGATAGAGATAAAGAAGTATTAAAACAATGCTAGGATAACCTCTATGATTCCCTTAATGATGTCCCATTAAGATCAAATAAAAGCAAGCTTTGGACAATCACACGAGAGCTCTAGATAGCTCACTCTTTCATTCTTATGCAAAAATAAAGGGTTCTATAGTTGAAAGAAGGGGTCTCTAACTTCTAAGAGGAAATGTTATAGAATATCTAAGTAATATAATGATGATGTAACACGCCCTATACAGAACCTACAACCATCCACACATAAGGCATCCAAATTCCTGTACATGCATTCATGACATATAATTCTATTCATTTATAGGGATTGTCATCACACATTTGTCGATTCAATGTTGTTATAAAAGTCGTAGTACATCATTACATTTATATGGTAATCTAAATGAGATATTACATATAACTTAAATTCTTAATTACAAACTGTCAAGAAGCTACAATTTCCTTCATTACATATACAACCATCATTAACCAAAAGATACATTCCAAAGGTACTTTTATTTCCATTGGTTGGCCTTGGAACCTACAAATGTTCCCTGTGCCTTACTCCTATTACTTGGATCAACACGGATTAATAATTGTGCTAAGCTTAAAAGCTTAGTAGGGAAACACTTAGTTTTAATGGTCGCTCACAACAGTCATCCGTGAAGTACACACACTTTCATGAATATCATAAACTTATGTAAACAATGATGACATACTTAAGCAAAGTACATAATGCAAATATGCTTCAATATATTATCCGTATATCGAAATGCACATTTATAAGCCAAATATTGATATTCAAAGCTCATTAGTACAATTTATGGCTGTTAAATTTCCTTTCTGTGTTAAGCCTGCACATTCCTGTGGGTGTGGATAACAGGAGCTATGGATATTCAAAGATATCAAACTATGGATACCCGAAGGCATCAAACTATAGATAGCCGGAGGTATCAAACTGTGTATACCCGAAAGTATCGAATTATAGAGACACTATAGTCTCAAAATGAAGCCACCAGTGGTCTCAAACTGTAGTAGCTGTGTTGTAACCCTATACGCATGCCTATCTATCTATCACCAAGACAATGAAGCAGACACTGTAACGTTTCCTTTAATCACTTGCCAATTTCATAATTAATATATTAATAAATCATATGATATTCATTTGAAAACATAAAATGTGTTTTTAAGTTTATATATGTAAGTCATAACTTATCACCATTAGGATAGTATTCAAATCACAAGTACTCATTGTAACATCCCATTACCTATGTTAAGGCTAGAATAGTAAATATGAGAGATTAGAAAATGCATTCATGTTCATGCATAATATGACATACACATACACGTGAATATAGGTATTTTTGCACATGAAAATGATTGTATATGCATTATTGACATTCCAGGTATAATTGATTTATATATGTGGAATGTGATTTTATTAAGGATTGTGGTTTATTTTTATTGAAAATTGATTTGGAGAGAGTGCATTTCTTGATTTAGAATTTTTTGAGAATTTTAGGAAAAAAATTACCACTTGGCAAGTAAATTGATGAATGGAAATGGAAATGAGTTAAATGATATTGAAGAATTTTATAAATGACCGTAGAATTTGTGAGAAGATGTTATTGAAAATTTTAGAGATAATTCGAATAAAAAGATGGGAGTTATGGGACTAGTTCAATAACAATTAGTTAGTTAGGAAACTAGTTAAGGTCCTAGAAATTGGACAAGTGTCCAAGTCTAAAATTATGTTTTTCTTAACTTTGAAAGACCAAGTTACAGTATTGGTTGTTGACTTATCCTTAGTTTTCAAGCTTCTTCTTCTTCGGATCTTGACTCACTGAACCTTCACCAAAGAAAAACCTTGTTTTTATCTATCCTTTTTGCTACTCCCAACTTTGTTATCCATTTCTTTTGTCTCAAGAAAAACCTAACCCAAACCACCTTCAAGATGATGTATGTGGGTGTATAAGAGTTAGGGCTTCTTGGAGTTTTTGAAGATTTTGGAGTTTTATCAAGTAAGTACATGTAAATCCTTATGAGTTGTTGTTATATGAGATAAATTTGGTGATTTAGTTGTCACTAAATAATCATGTGAAAATGGAAATTGTTCAAGTTCACAGCGAATATAGTATGAAAATGTGGATTTGTTGATTTTTCAGTTTTGATGATCAATATGTTATAAGGTAGTGTGGAGGTGATTTTTTAGAGTTAAAAGATCAATGAAAATGTGTATGATGCAGAGAATTTTGAAGAAAATAGAAGTTAATGCTCTATTTCTGTACGTGAATAGTTTTGAGTGTTTAAAATGAATTTAGAGTTAAGAGACAGGTGTATGGTGATGTATAGAGATGAGAAAGATTGATTAAAATGAAAGTTTGAGGAAGAAATGAAGAAAATGCAGAAATTGAATATGCAGAAAAATGAAAGTGAAATAGTGCAGTAAAATGGTGATATGCGTGAATGATTTTTTTATCTATTTTGGATGTTGTGTTTTAATCTTAGGTTTTGATTTGTTTATGAGTATGTTGAGTTAAATGAGAGTCAAAAATGAAGAGAAAATGAGAGTGGAATCAAGTTAGAGAAGTTGGTTTAAGAGAAAGAAAAGAAGAAGACAAGAAGAGCTGCAGATTCAGATGGAAGAAGGAAAAGGCACAATTGTGCCTCAACACGATCGTGACTTTTCTGAGCAATCTCACTAGTCACGATCGTACTATAACACGATCATGACATCACAGAAGAACTTGGAGCATGATCGTGAGTTCGAAGCTCTTTTTAAGGGGGACTGTTTCGAACATGCTTTGATCTTTTGTCCATATCTTCTTCTCCTGACCTCCAAATGACATGGGATTTAAACCAATAGATTCAAAACACGTTGTTCTACATCTCCACCAAAAATTATAACCATAAGAAAATTTGGGAGAGATTGAGTGATAAATTTGAGACGAAATTGGTGAGGAGTTTTGGAATTTCAGAACTGGAGTATTTTCACTGAACATGCTTCGATATTTTGACAATATCTTGATCTGTATTATCCAAATAAAATGATTTTTATAATTTGGAGTAAACTAGAGACATAAGGATACAATGTTTCTGAAGAAATTGAACTTTAATTCTATCTCTAGAATTCCAGAATCTGCTTGAAGTTTGGCACAGAATATTGTTGCAGTTGAAGAACAGTCCGAATTATTTGGAGTATAACTTTTGGAATACTAAACCAAATTGAATGATCTTGCTGTCATTAGAAACTTAGGACAATGGGGAACATTTTTCTAGAATAAATTACCAAATTATTTCATTTTCGTGGTTAGATTGATCATGAACAGTAGACCCGAAGGTATGTTTCAGGAAAAATTTGAATTGACGAAATGAGTTATGAATTTCGATTTTAATGGTTTTATTAAGGTATAAACCATAAGTATAAATAATACTTATATGAGTTTGGAAATATGAATGTTTACGTGACGAGAATAATAGAGCAATACCCGGGATTGTCATGAACATCCATTGTGCATATTTCATAAATATACATGCGCATTAACAAACACTTATAATTTTGCAAAAGTGTGATATGTGTATATTGCTTGATATAGAGGAGCAATCGGAACGTCAACATCTAGACACTGCTGGAACTTCAAGGCAATAGCTTCGGGAGCAATTGGTGAGTAACCTAGACATTTTCACACAATTAATTGTTTGCTTTAGAATATGTTTTGGATGATGATATGAACGTGATTTGATTATGTTGATGCCAGACAATGAAGGTTTAAGACTTGGTGCATGAATGTGATATTGAAGTGCTACTTGTATGTGAATGTGACGAACTAAATGCTTCTTGACATGATTGATTTATTATGAGAGATGCATTCCATACATGAATGCATGATCAGATAATGAGAGCTGTGACTTGAGTAGCCACCGAAAATGAGCTTAAAACTCCAAATGTGATTAAGAGCCAAAGGCTCATTATATAAAATGAGCCTTGTATCCCCAACGGGTAAGGGACAGTATAAATGAGCCCGATATCCACAATTGATATGGGACAGTTTAGGTACTCAGTCACAACATCATAATAATTGAAAAAGAGTCACTTGAGCATTTCATATACATTTTAATAAGTATGTTTGATTGTTTGAAATGCAAAATTGTCTTACCCTTAAGTGAGAATGTGATATGTGATAATTTATGAAAAATTCAAAGATGTGAATTATATGTTATATGTGTGATGTGTTGCATGAATAGAGTGAACCATCGATGATAGTTACCTTATGGAGTTCGCAAAACTCACCAAAATTGCAACGTTGATTTTTCAGGACCTAGAGACGACTTTAGCTACTAAGAGACACTACAAGAAGTATAGTCTTGTACTTTTGGGGAAAAAGAAGAAATGGATCAAAGGTCGGTCAGTTGAGATTGGAAGATTAGATAGATCTTTTGTGTATTTCCTCTTTCATGTAGTGTATTTTGTATTAGGATATGATGATGTTCATATTCAAACGATATTGAAAACTGTCAATGTAAATATTTGGTTTTATGAAATGAAAGGAGAAATTTGGGTTTTAAAATATGGTGTTTTCCATTATGATGTCTTATAAGAAAATAAAGAATGATGATGCCATGTTAAGTGAATGTTGTGATTAAACATAGCGTACCATTATCATAGATTATGTACTAAAATGTCCTCAGGGTGTTCCGGTATGTACCCTACGGTAACAGGGCGCTACACTCATAGGTTTTATTTTGTATATGTTTTGTTCATTTGTGTTTTGCAAGGTATGTTAACATAATTGCAGTATACAAATTCCTATACCTCATTTAAATATAAAACATATTAAATTGTACTTAATTATCTTCACAAAATTAGTATGTGAACTTGTATATTAATACTAAACACATATAAGCAATAATATACAAACAAATCACCTATGTACATGTAAATTTTCTTTAGCATACATTATGCTCAATCTTAAATTTCAATGTTTAATCACCCAATTCACATGTGGTAAGTCATATTTCATTTATTTGTAGGTGTATGAAAAGTTTCATAAACATTCAAAAAGGTCCCGATATGAGTCGATGAAAAAAAAGGGAAGTGAACACTCAAAATATTGCAATTTGGGCTAAGCCTACTGTGGATCTAAAAATTGGAAAACAAATTACATGATGATCTCCACTTGTTTCGTAATTTTCACATAGAAAACATTCAATTTATGCTTTGAGGTCTGCTCAACATTTGTCTCCCTATATCTTTGGTTTCCATTGCACTAAAAATCAAATCATTTAGACTTCTAAATCATGAGATATGTACCAAACATCACAAGCTGCTCCAATGTTGGGCCAACAACAGGTCACCATTTTCGATCTCAATTTACAATATCATAAAGCCATAATTAAGTCTAAATCTCTTTTAGATATTTTTATTTCTATGTCTTAAGTTTCGTTTCCAATTCAAATCACCCAATGTGGAGGTACATAAACTCAGTTATAGATTAAAAAATGGGGTTAGTTCAAGTGAACCGAGAAACTAAGACATAATTTCACTAAACGTCACTCTCTCTTATCATATTGACACGTGTTGTAACATTACTTAAAATAACTAGATCTACAACTATAGCAATAGCGAGTCTAGGTCTATCCCACAAAGAGTGTTCAGTTAGCTTTTGTTATGAAAAGAATTGGTGTAGGGTGGGGGGTTTGTTTGTTTTCAAATAAGAAAATAAAATGAAACTAAAATAATGAAAACAAATTAAAGAAAATATTCAAAGATGATGAAAAGTGATGAATACGTTAGGTACTGGGTCATCGATTCAATCTCAGCCTACACACAATTAAATATAATTCATTGAATTGCTGTTCTCATACCTCTCCTAGTAACTATTAATCATAGGTTAATGATTAGCTCTATTAACCTCAGTTTTCCCTTAGGTATTGTTTAATTAAGAGACACTCATTAATTAAACCTAGCTATCAAACAACCTAGGATAATATCTCTAGATTTAATTGGACAGCTGCATTATGGATTAGGAAACAGATTAATCAAGGCAATAACTAAACAAGCTTAAGTCATGTAACCTAGGTTATGTTATCCCTAATGATTCGGCACCAATTGAAAACACAACAATTACATATTGTATCCCTAATAATCCAAAACTATTAGTTGCTACAAATGAATCTTAACATAACAATTATATTGAAGATTCTAGCAATATCCAAACACAACAATTATGGATTGTGTTCAAAATTCTAGTAATGGGTTCAAACATAAACAATCTAATGAGAACAAGAATAAAGATTATTCATACGTGAAAATCCAAATCCATAGGCATAGGATAACATAATCAATCCCTAAGAGAGAAAGAACAACAAAAATAATGAAAGAAATGCTTAACTGGGTTCTTCGGCACCGATATCACCTCTAAACCGGGTCGGGAAGCTTAGCTCTCTATCTTCTCCATAGGTCTCAAACGACGTCGAGTTTTGCCTCTCATTATTCTCTTGAAACCCCCAAACTTTTCCTCCAACTTTTCATGTCATTTTCACCATCAAAATGATGTATTTATACTAAAAACTAGGTTTTTGAGTGAGTTGGGTAGCATTTCACAAGTGTGCTTTGTGGTGTCAAGGGTTTCCACATGAGTCATGGGTGTGCATGGTGGTGTCACGCTCACGAAAAATCATCATGGGCATGCATGGTCGTGAGTCATTTCCAGCACTCTTCATTTTGATGTTTCAACATATACTCATCATCTTTATGCATTTTCTTATCTCCTCTTGCTTTAATCCTTCTCATTCTTGCTCCATGAATTAATCCTTCTCATTCTTGCTCCATGAAGACAAATGATTATGAGTCTCCAAAAAATGACTCAAATATTGTGCTTTGGAATTGTACCTAGTTTTTGACCAAAAACGACTCAAACTATAGCTCTTTCGCTTTTAAATTGTACCTAAAACCAAATATGAACTAAAATGAATGTCTTAAGCATTTCATATCATTAATCACTAATTGTTATGGAATAAATGTATAATCAATTAAACACATATCAATTTCCCTCACACTTTGCTTTTGACCATCCTCAGGAAAAACATCATAATCAAAATCATAGACCCAAAAATATGAACTCATTTCCTATATTTCCCAAAAATACATAATTATAAGAAAAGATGAATAACTTTCAAAACTATAGCAAGAACTCAACTTTTAATGCTTCTACTCATGATCAATCAACATTCATCGCCTTTAGAAACTGAGCAGTCTAGAGGTACACTCAAATACCATTCATGATCGTTGTTGGATCGCCTATGGCCCGGGAATGCACAATACGCAGCAGAATGGACTATAGGACTTCGAGTCTTATGCCTTGGTTAACCAAAAATTTCACAACAAGAAGTGTACGGAATTACCTCTTGAAGCACGCGGATTAGGATTCTTTTTAGATATCTTGACGCTGTAGATCGCGAATGTCCTCTATTGGTATCCACATGAGGATGAACAATCCGGGCAGCGGCTAATGTGTGCTAGCACGTTCTAAAACACTTTAGAATGCCACGCAGTTTTTCTATCGAGAAAAGGGACGAGAGGCTAGGTGACTAGGGCTTTTTGTGTGTATTCTAATGAGACATAAGCCCTCTATTTATAGAGAAGCCCTTATCCCTATTCCTAGTGGGAATAGGACAATCCTATTTTAATAGGAATAGGAATATCCTAATCCTAAACCTATTAGGAATAAGAATATCATAATCCTAAACCCATTAGGATTATGGAAACTCATTAAGTTTTGACCCATATTATATCTCATATAATAAAAGCTAGACAACTTAATTCATCTAACCTAATAAATATATCCATATATATTTATTTAGTGCCTAATAAATTAAGCCCAAGAGAATAAGCCCAAATCACATCACTCTTTGTGTTCGACCCTATAGGCTCATTTGATGTTGGCAATGGGCTTGATCACACTGCAAGGCCGATAAGATATAAGCAGCCTCTATTAAGACATTATGACTACCCAAATCAAGTGAGGATCAATAATTTGATTTAACCTGTAACCATGGTTACAAACTCAGTCCCTTTGTGCTAGACCCCGTTTTCGGAGCCTAACTATCTGAAAGTCATCAAACTTGAGCGTGTGTATTACCCTGTAGGGTTATTTCCATAAACTCTCATTAGCTATCATTGGTTCATCTTCATTCTTATAACATCCCAAAAGTTTCCCATTATGCAGAACAAGATATACTTAAAAGCCAAAGTATGCTCATAACTAAGTCATGCTCCTCCAATTGATTCCCGCACTTTCTTTCCATTAATCTTTTTCAAATTAACCCCAAAGGCTACCAATTTTTTTTGGAGGGATAGAAAAAATGGGTTAGGAATCTATTGGTTAAATAATCACTCCATTTGGAGGTCGGACGATGAAGTTATGGATAAAAGAGTCAACCACAATTATGTCCTCAATCGTATTGTACCTATCTTGGGACAATTGGCACAACTTTCACTAGAGATATCTGATTGTGGTCATTTTAGACAATTTCAAAAAGGGCTTCGAGATATACAGCTTTATGAAGACCTTGAAGAAAAAATTTTCCATCTAGAGGGTCAAAAATGCTTCATCTGGCGCTTCATTTAGTGCCTATGTATCGTCTGACGCTTTGTTTGGTACTTATGCTTCATCTGACGCTTCATCTAGTGATTCGTCTAGTGCTTCATCTGGTGCCTCACTTTGTCTGACGCTTTATCTGGTGCTTTGTCTGGTGCTTCGTTTGGTACCTATGCTTCGTCTGACGCTTCATCTGGTGCTTCGCCTACTGCTTCTTCTGAGGCTTCGTCTGGTGCGTCGTCTGGTGCGTATGTTTCGTCTAATGGCCATATCTTTTTCGTCTGAAGTCCAAAAATTCCAAACTTTATATCGTTGGAAAGATAAGAAAAAGATATACAACTTCTAGGAAGACAACTTTGTCTAATTCAGCCTAAATCAATATAGAACCTACAAGATAAAACACAAAATTTTACCCTTATGAATGCTTGAAAATGCATTCTACAAACTTTGAGAGTCATGAGCAAAAACACAATCATATTTCATTATCATCAAAAGATAAGAGTTTTACAAAGCTTTAATGGGCATTTCAAGCCATAATACATCATAGTTCAAAAATAGGTAATTTACACAAAGTAGAATTGCTCAAAATGCAACTAAAGCCTTGTTTTACAAAAACCAACTTAAAATACAAAAATAAGCATAATCTGGAGTAATACCCTTATGCTCGATCACTCGATCTCTTGCTCATCACCTGAAGATGGGACGGAATGGGGGGAGGGGGTGAGCTTAAAGCTCATGGGTAACAATTTTATAACCGGTAATATGCAAAACCATTGAAAAATTCATAATGCATCATGAAACACATATTTCCAAATTCTTAATTTATCAAACACTTTATAAACAACCCAAATCATGCATTCAATAAACTTGTCAACACATAAGCACATCAAAATGGTTTGGGAGGTCCATAAACATAATGAGCTAACACATTCTCATGAAATGGTCCTGTGTAGTCGTGAACAGAACGAACTAACACAATCCCACATAGTGGTTTTTACGTAGTCGTAAACATGAGGGAGTCCCTAAAGGAGCTCTATGCTACTTGCGGGCAAGCGGGAGAAGCCTTTAGTCAAAATGCACTTGACATACAGAATAGACTAGACAAAACCCACATAACATGTATTTTATAACTTGTAAATTGTTTCCTAAAATGGCACTGTTTTCGAAAAGTGATTTCATAAACATAGTAATTTATTTATTTCAGAATAGACCTGACCAAACCCACATAACATGTATTTCATAACTTGTAACCTT
The DNA here is from genome assembly GCA_027563885.1 of Erythroxylum longipes. Taxonomy (NCBI): domain Eukaryota; kingdom Viridiplantae; phylum Streptophyta; class Magnoliopsida; order Malpighiales; family Erythroxylaceae; genus Erythroxylum; species Erythroxylum longipes. The sequence continues at coordinate 29,197,857 of JAOQMS010000005.1, read as the reverse complement.
GTTTCCCAAAATGACACTTTTTTTGAAAAGTGATTTCATAAACATAGTAATTTATTTATTTCAAAAAAGATTCATTTTCGTATTTTTTTCATAAATCATCCAAACAATATTCACAATCCAAAAACATGCACTTTCTCAAAGCATTCAAAGAGCAATAAATGCACATTTATAATACAATTGAAAAACATTTACTTTTTTGATTTAGAAGAAACATTAATGGCTTATTATTCAATTATAAAAATATAACCCACCTTGAATTTCTTACTTAACAATTGCTCAAAGATGCCTCTCTTCTTACTCCTCTTGCCTCTCCTATTGATTTCCTTAAATATTGGCAAAAATTCCAATTTAATAGGACTTCCAATTGAGAACTCAAAGAAATATATACACTAAAATTGATCCTAGAATACTTAAACCCATGTATTTCTTAAGCTTCATGAACCAAAACCCTTCCAAAAATCCAAAAGTTTAAACATGAACTTACTTTGAATCTTCACCAGTTATTGAGTCTCTTAGCTTAAATGGAAGCTCCATTCTTCCTCTTTCTTTTTCTCTTCTTGAACAACTTCAAAATCACTCTTAAAATCTAAGAAAAGATGAAACCCTAACTTGCTTATTCCTTTTCTCTCTAATGGTCGAAACTCTCTCACTTCTCTTCTCTTTCACATTTTTTTCTTCTTATTTCTCTTCAAATCACGTTTTTGTTCATTTAAGGCACAAGCCACACTTTTCCCTCTTCCAATTCTACCCTTAATGAGCCCAAAAATTCCATTTAACCCTTCCTTATAGGCTTATGCTCTTTTAACCTTAAGTGATCTTCCAAAAATAGCCTTAAACTTTTTTACTACTTTAATACAACTAAGCCATATAATAAAAATCCTACTAACATTAACATAATAATTAACTCCAAAAACTTAATTTATCAAAACCTCATAATTCAGTCAAATCATGCTTAAATAAATAAAAAAATTCGAGGCCCACATTTTTCCCCCTCTTAAAAGAATTTCGTCCTTGAAATTCTTACCTGAGTCATTGAAGAGGTGTGGATACTTCTCCTTCATGGCTTCCAAGGGCTCCCCCGTGGCCTCTTCCACAGAATGGTTTCTCCACAAGACCTTGATGAGCTGAACTGTCTTGTTCCTGCGAACCTTTTCCTTAGTATCTAAAATCTCCACTAGAGTCTCCTCATAAGTCAGATCATCTCTCAACTGAACCTCAGTGGTCTAAATGATGTGAGAGGGATAAGATCTATACCTCCTCAACATGGAAACATGGAAGACATCATATATCTTTGATAATTTCGATGGCAATGCCAACCTATAGGCTAGCGGTCCAATTCTCTCAAGAATCTCGTAAGGACCCACATATCTTGGACTCAATTTACCCTTTTTACCAAACCTCATGACTCCTTTCCAAGGAGATGTCTTAAGGAAAACTTTCTCACCCACTTCATACTCCATTTCCTTCCAGTATGCATCAATACAGCTTTTCATTCTATCTTGTGCTGCTTTAAGCCTCTGCTTAATTAAATTGACCTTGTCAACTGTTATTTGAAGTAACTCTAGTCCCACTAATCTCCTTTCTCCTTCTTCATCCTAGCATATAGGAGGTCTACATCTCCTCCCATATAATGCTTCATAAGGAGCCATCTGAATGCTCTAATGGTACGAGTTATTGTAAGCAAATTCAACTAATGGCAAATGCAAGCTCTTTTGAAATCCATCATACATGCCCTGAGCATTCCCTCAAGGGTCTGAATGGTCCTCTCAGATTGACCATCTGTTTGGGGGTGAAAAACAGTGCTAAAATTCAACTTGGCTCCTAGAGCCTCCTGTAAGATTCCCCAGAATCTTGAAGTAAATCGAGGATCTCTGTCAGAAACTATAGAATCTAGAATTCCATACAGTTTCATTATCTCATAAATATACATCTTTACTAGTACATGCAGAGAATCAGTCTATTTAATTGCCAGAAAATGGGCTGACTTCGTCAAACGATCAACAATAACCCATATAGCATCATGCTTTCTACTGGTCTTGGGTAAACCCATTAGAAAATCCATAGTCCTTTTCCACTTCCACTTAGGAATAGACAATGGCCTTAACTTACTTGAAGGTGCCTAGAGTTTAGCCTTGACTTGCTAACATACTAGACACTTACTTGCATATTCTGCTACATCCCTCTTCATGCCTTTCCACAAGAAATGCTTTTTCAAATCTTTGTACATTCTGGTGCTACCTGGGTGCATAGCATAAGGCGCGTTATATGCCTCGTTGAGCATCTCATCCTTTACCTCCTGGACATTTGGAATACAGAGTCGATTGTCTACAACCATAAGTCCATCATCCCTCACTAGCACTTCAGATTTCTTACCATTCTGAATTACTTCTTAGAGTTTGTTCAATTCTACATCCTGTGCTTGCAATTCCTTCACTTTGTCCCTAAGTATCGGTCTCACTCTGAAATTTGCCATAATGCAATCAAGCTCCTCCTGTGTAAAACTTATCTTCAGCTTAGCCATCTCTGTCAATAACGACAAATAAACTGTCTGAACATAGGCTACAGAGGATTTCTTACTCAAGGAATTTGCCACCATATTCGCTTTTCCTGGGTGGTATTAAATCAACAAGTCATAATCCTTAAACAACTCTAACCACCTTCTTTATCTCAAATTTAACTCTTTCTAGCTCAATAAGTACTTGAGACTTTTATGATCTGTAAAAATCTTCGTTTGAACTCCATACAAATAATGTCTCCAAATCTTCAGGGCAAAATTTACTGCTGCCAATTCCAGATCTTGGGTCGGATAATTCAACTCATACGGCTTTAATTGCCACGAGGCATAAGCTATTACTTTGTCTCCCTGCATCAACACACAACCCAAACCCTTCCTTGAAGTATCACTGTAAACTGTATAACCCTCATCTCCCATAGACAAAGTTATAATTGGAGCACTTGTCAATCTATGCTTAAGCTCCTCAAAGCTTTTCTGACATTCATCACTCCAGATAAACCTCTAATTTTTCCTTAATAACTTGGTCATTGGATCAGCTATCATGGATAATCCTTCAACAAACCTCTTATAATATCCGGCCAGACCCAGAAAGCTCCCAACTTCTGCAACTATCTTTGGTGTATGCCACTTCACCACTGCTTCAATTTTCCTTGGATCAACATGTACTCCATCCTTCGAGATCCCATGCCCAAAAAAGATCACCTCATGAAGCCAAAATTCACATGTGTTGAATTTGGCATAAAGTTACCTCTCCCTTAGTGTTTCTAACACTATCCAGAGATGTTTTTCATGTTCCTCTTCATTCTTAGAATAAACCAGAATGTCATCGATAAACACTATGACAAATTGATCCAGATACTCCTTGAAGACCCTATTCATAAGATCCATGAATACAACCGGTGCATTAGTCAATCCAAATGGCATGACTAGGAACTCATAATACCCATAACGGGTCCTAAAAGCTGTCTTGTTCACATCAGACTCTCTGATTCTGAGCTGATGATAGCCTGTCCTAAGATCAATTTTGGAGAAGACCTTTGTTCCTTGCAACTGGTCAAATAGATCATTGATTCGTGGCAGAGGATACCTGTTCTTAATGGTCACCTTATTGAATCTCTGATAATCAATACACATACGCCATGTCCCATCCTTCTTCTTAACAAATAGAATAGGGGCTCCCCATGGCGATGAACTTGGCCTTATATACCCCTTCTCTAATAACTTTTCCAACTGTTCCTTGAGCTCCTTCAATTCAACTGGAGCCATTATATATGGTGGTATAAAAATGGATGCGGTACCGGGAATTAAGTCAATGGAAAACTTAATTTCCCTCACTGGTGGCAAACCAAGTAAGTATTTTGGAAACACGTCGGGAAACTCCCTCACAATCGAAAAATCTTTTAACTTCCTTTCATTCACATCAGTATCCATGACGTGTGCTAAGTAGGCTTCACATCCCTTTTTCATCATCTTATCAACTAACAAAGCTGAAATCAATCTAGGTGACGACATTCTTCTGTCTCCTCTAAAAGTCACCTTGTCTCCATTGCCAAAGTCAAACTTTACCTCTTTGAGACTACAGTCCAACTTTGCACAATATTTCTCTATAGCATCCATACCCAGTATAACATCTAGACCCTTTATCTCTAGCGGTAATAAGTCTACTACTAGTCTAGCACCCTCAATAACCAGTTCACAATCTTTATACGCTTGACTTATTATCACCTTCCTCCCTAAAGGAGTGCTAACAATCAATGGGTCTTCCAATGGCACCAAACTTACACCACATAATGTCATGCTTGCAGAAACAAATGAGTGCATGGAATCAGAATCAATTAAGGCATATACTTCAGAATTAAATAACTGAGCCATACCCGTGATAACTTCAGGTGCGGTTGCGGCCTCCTCTCTTGTTATGGCAAATACCCTAGCCTATGCCTGACCCCTTGGCCTTCCTGGAGGGATAGCCTTCTTTGCATCTCGAGAACTGGTCACCTCAGTGATTGTCCTGGTTCCCACTGTTTCTACTCTCTTTGGGCCTTGCAATTGCGACCCCACTTGCCTTGTCATATGGGGACATTCCTTAATCATGTATCCCTTCTCTTCGCATCGAAAACATACTCTAAGCAACTTGAAGCACTATCCTTTGTGAAACTTCGCATAATGCTCACATTGAGGGTTCATGTACCAGCTCCTCTCAACCCTGCTATTGCTTCCAACAGTTGAGGTTTGTGCCGAAGCTGCCCTTGATTTCTTGTTCTTAGTAGAGGCGCTACTCCCCACCTCACTCTGAGTGTCGAAACTCCTTGTACTTTTCTCAGGCATTGGAGCACTCATTCCCTTCTTGGAAGACTGCTCCCGATTCTTCCTCTTCTTATTCACTTCATACTTGATATTCTCCAATTTCTTGGCTTGAAGTGCACCATCTACCAACTAATGGTAGTCACAAAAGTTATGGATCAGCACCTTCTCATTGATCCCCAAATGAAGTCCTCCATCAAACTTGTGGCATTTATCCTCCTCATTTGCCACAATGTTGGCTGCATATCAGGAAAGCTGAGTGAACTTCAGCTTATACTCACTCACACTCATGTCCCTCTGTGTGAGATTCAGAAACTCTCTGACCTTCTCTTGTACATAAACCCTGGAGAGGTACTTCTTCCTGAACACTTCCACAAAATCTCTCTATGATAACACCAAAGGCGTAACCTGACTGTAGGGCACTGATTCCCACCAATGCAGTGCGTCCTCTTACAGCAAGCTCACTGCATAATCCAATTTCTCTTCATCAGAGCACTTCATTTGAAGCAAGACTCTCTCGGTCCTCTTCAACCATACTTCAGCCTCTTTTGGATTCGCAGTACCATTAAAATCTACAGCTCTATACTTACGGAGCTTATCATACTGCCCACTCCTCTCCACCGGAGCTGGTATCAAAACTTGTGACCCTTGGACCATGGCATATGTGAAAGCCTAAGAAAAGGCTTGAAAAAACCGCGGATCCATATTAGGCATAGGAGGAGGAGGCGATGGCATTTCATGCTGCACACTAAGTGCCTCATAATCAGGAACAAAGTGTGCCCCTGGGTCTTGCGGGACATAAGATTCATCCGTACTTACTTGGTGAGAGCTAGATCGAGTCAAAGCTCCTCGAGTTCTTTTTTAAGGCAGCATATTCACTCCTTCAATTGAAAAATTTTCAAAAAACTTTTAGTTCATGCTTCAAAAAAACAATTTCAAATCATGTAAAATAATACAAAACAATGCATGAGGTTCATTT
>JAOQMS010000005.1:29180635-29191962 GCA_027563885.1 Erythroxylum longipes | reverse complement strand
CTCTTGTATTGCTGTTACTTTGGGTCTCCATCTTTTTGGAAGACTTCTGAGAATCTTTCTGACATGATCTTGACTATTGTAGATTCTTCCCAGAGCTTAAGTCCATTAATAATTGTTTGAAATCGTCCAAACATTTTATCAATAGACTCATCGTCTTTCATCTTGAACAGCTCATACTGATGAACAAGAATACCAATCTTAGATTCTTTCACCTAGTTTGTGCCTTCATATGCAATGGCTAATGTGTCCCACATTTCATTTGTAGATTTGCATCTATGAACCATATCATATTTACTTCGGCTTAGAGCACAACTTAAAAGGAACTTGGCCTTTGAGTTTAATTGAAAGTGAGCTTTCTAATCAACCAACCATTGGTCACAAGAGATGCTTTTTCCTTCGTTGTCTGTTGGGATGTATAGACCATTTTCAATGATATCCTAAAGATCAATGTGTGTGGATTCTATGAAGAGCCGCATCCTGTCCTTCTAATAATGATACTCTTCACCATTAAATGCAGGTGGTTTTGAGACCGAGGCACCTTCTGCTATAAAAACATGTGATTCAGCCATAGATCTTTATCCTCACTTTGTAAGATTGTTTCTTGGAAACCAAGATTTGATACCAACATAAGTAAATTACTTGTTAATATAGAAATCACATATGATATGTAAAATACACAAGAAGGGTGGTTGAATTGTGTCAAATCATCTAAGATATGAATCTTTAAAAACTTCTTGATTTTCTTGACAAATTCAGATGATTACAAGTTTAAAAAATGCACTTAATTTGATAAGTAATGCAATAGTGAAAATTAGTATCTATTCTTCTAACAACAAGAAAATTAAAAAGGTAAGAGTTAGAGAATATGACATCGCGATTTATAATGGTTCACCCTTAATCTTAGGCTACGTCTAGTCTCAGAGTTTGTCTAAGATTTCACGATCTCCTTCAATGTTACAAGTATTATTTCTACGCTTTCAGAGCCTCTTCAGGTCTCTTTCACAAAGTATTATTTATCTGCTTCCTTAGCCTCTTCAGGCTTTAGCCTTCCTTTCTCTAAAAACGATATTGTTTGAGTTTTCACACTCACGTTACAGATGCATTTGCTCTCTTTCTTTCTTTCTTTTCTCTCAAAATATTTTTCACAGCACAAGCACTTGAACATAGAATTTCTCTAAGTGTTTTTTGTATGTGCAAAAATTAATTTTGAAGTCTACGACTACGACTAATGTTTATAGCCTAAGTCTCTAACGGTCTTCTTAAGAAATCTGCTTGTCAAGTCTTATAAATTCTGTTATTAGTTGAGTCCTGTAACCAACTCCAACTAACTAACGTTCTTAGCACATTCTTCAATTACATCGACTTGCTTAAATTCGTATTCTTTATGCTTCGTCTGATGTCTTAGACTTGATCACTTCGTCTGATCCGTCTTATTCAGCTTTTACTTAAGTATCGTCTTGATTTGATGATTTGTGCCACTTGTATTTATCTGCGTACTTAACAAATTCATCAAAACAGTTCTCACACTTCTATTATTATTATTATGACTTTCATCAAAATCAATAGAAGAAGTAAAGTCTTCTTAACTTAACACACACAAGATCTCTCTTTGTATGATTATCATTTTGATATTTGCGTGACCTATTAAGTCACTAACTCTCATTGCCTAACCTAATCTCTTGATTTATTGTCAAAGTATTAACATACCTAAATATCACGACACTATAATATTGAATTGAAATCAATAACAATTAAGTCACAAAACAACTTAAGAACTAATTCTAATCTAGAAAATTAGAACATCATAAGCATAATTAGCATCTTCAAATCCAATTTACACATCAAGTTTAATGAAAAGAAAAAAAGGAAAGAAAAAAAACTTGATTTGGAACTGAATTTGAAATTCTATAAATTCTCCAATGCTCTTCTTGATACTCCTTGCTTGATCCAATTTAGTAAGATGGTGGTTACCTTTTGGTTCCTAAAACACCCCCAACTTCAAAATAGATGAAGAATCCCATGTCTGCCAAGCATCTGTCATGATAATGACACTAGAGAAAATCCTTCTGTCATGATCATGACATAGCATGCACGATCGTGACCCTACATACATGTTCCAGCTTTTTGCATTCTTCGCTTATCTGGTTTCCATCACTAACAAACACATCAAACACCTCAAGAAACACAAGATTAAGATCCAAAATCATGCTCTAAACTATATAACACTTAAAACATGATATAAACTACACCTATCACAAGAGTATGAACTAGCTAATTTATTTAATAAAATTTTAGTCTTTTGATTTTAAGTATTTTAGTCATATTTTAACATTAATATTATTAGTTTCCTTAAAGGAGGAAGATAAAGTTAAACTTGATCTAGAACCATGATGAGAAATTAAAATGAGTCAAATCACAAACCTAGCAAAATATTTTATAATTTTCTCGATCAGATCACTTTAATATCATAAATTGAAACAACAATAAATAAAAAAGAGTTAAAGACAAACACTATCAAGATTCTTCGCAAAACTTCTTTTTGTTTTTATGAAAGAATCAATCATAAGCTATTTAAATATCTAATCTCTAACAGTACCTACATAACAAAGAAAGAGAACTCTAATTTTAAGAAAGAGTTTCATTATTAGCTTCAACTATCATTATATATAGAAAGCTTCTACTAACTTTATATAGAGAAGGACTAGAGTTTACAATTACAACTAAAATTAAACTTTAAGTTATAATTAAAATATAATTCTAATTATATAATTAGAGTTTGATGTTAATAAATTAAAATATCATACACTTGTTCCTTAAAGTATTTTTAAACTTCCAATTAAGACACCTAAATTTAAATTAATTTTCTCTCTTTTAATATTCTTACAAAAATTATAAATTCTATCTTTTCAAAAAATTATGAATTCCAATTAGAATTAGATAAATTAGAATTATTTTTAATTTATTTTTATTTGTCTAATTATAATTAGATAAAATAGAATTCTTTTTATTAAGATTAAGGTATAGTAATATATTTCATCCAAATATTAAGAATGTCAAAGTAGTTTAATTTAATACATCCATGAATGTTTTTACACACACTTTAATCCTTTCATCATTTAATGGTTTAATTGGGCAAAAAATATATAATCAATAACTTCTTTGTCAAAATGCAATCATGATTGTTCTTACAAATTGGTAATTTAACTATGACTGATATTTGAAAAGAAATTTTTTAATCTTAATTCATTCTAGCTAGAGAATTCTCAAATTAGTATTAATAAAAAGGAAAAAAAACATTTTCCCTAATCATTTTCGGGTAACAAATTATTGATTGGCTTATCTAGTTATCTCTATATAATTCATAATGCATCTAAATATTACTGATTTAGCTACTATAAATAGAATAGATCTCAAGTAGCAACAAAATATAGTAATTCTCATATGAGATATTTTAGTAATCTCAAGTTTAAGGATGAATTATACAAGTAATACTAAAAACATTCATAAACACACAAATAATTTTATATTTAAGATCCTAATTAGCAATTCAATTTAACAACCTTATTTCTCTAGTAAGCACGTATACATTTATTTGAATATCTTTATTCTTTAATTTATGAGAATGATTACTTTCTTCGGAAGAAAGAAATATAACATGTTTTAGTTTTATTATTCTAATAATATCTTGTATTGATAGAGCTATAATTAGAAATAATAATTAAATGCAATTTAATTCTCATAATTATAATCACATCATAATTTTAGTTGGATATTAACTATTCTAGAAGTTTTATCTTTATTATTGATAAGAATGGAAAATAACATGTTTTCACTTCTTAATATCTAGTTCTGTATGCCTATTTTATGCATAAATTTGCTTATTATATTTATATTTTGATTTAGGATGCAAATGGTTAAAGGAAAACAAAAATATTTGAGCAATCTTGCACAATTCTAACATCACTTCTTAGATTAATCATGACTCTCTCATTATAACACTTGTTGAGATGATACAAGATAGAACAGAATGGTAAGAAAGAGATCTGAATTACTATCAAAATTTTAGCTGATAATAATGATGAAAATGAAAAATTATAACATTAAGGGATATATATATATATATATATCTCCCTTAAATTTCTTAGTGTGGAAGTTAACAGTGTAATTGATTAACTCAAACAAAAGAATCAATTCAGAAACACACAAGTTTAATATCAACATCATCCTACAACTATACATACATATGTATATATATATATTCTTTTGTTCGAGTTAGTCAATTACACTGTTAACTTCCACACTAAGAAATTTAAGGAAGTAGAAAATTCATGTGTATTTTCAATAATGATGTGAAGAATGAATTTTAATCAATTCAATTCTCTTGAAATAAAAACCTTATGAAAGGTGATCATATCCAAACATTGTTATTATGTAATTTGAATGCGACATATTCTGGTTTGTTGTTGAATTTTGGGTTCTAAATAATTGGTGTTAATTAACTAATTAATTAAATAGGAAGACCATGTAGGTGAGAGTCAATTCTTTTGGAAATTTCTTTTTGTCTTTTTACAGTGTATTGGGCTATAAAAGCTACCCCCAGACTTCTATTCATGCTGACGATGAAAGCGCTTCAACGTATGGCCTTGAGCATGCACTCACTTTTACCCACCAATGTTCTCTCTGTTGGTTTATGTCCTATAGTCAATCGCTTTGGTTGTAGTTTAGTAACAAATTATTTAAAGGCATTCTTTATCTTGTACATGTTTAGATGTATATGATAAAGTCCATGGGATAATTGTATATTACAAATGAAATTATAATGAGATTATAATTATGAGATTCATATTGCATTTATGTATTTTTCCTAAATGTTCCTAGTCATTGTTCTATTAAGATTATACATTAATAGAACGTAAAAAGACTAGCACATGTTTTGTTTTTCCTTATGAAGGAAGCATTCCATATTATAGGCTAAAGTATAGAGATACTTAACCAAACGCGCAGGTGCTTGTTAGAGAACAAGTTCACTGAACAGACCTTCTATGAGAAATTTATTTGGAACTTTACTTGTATGTCAATGAAATTCTCATTGTGATGATTGTATATGTGATCATTTGACTTGAGGTCATCAAAGTTATCTTGTATAGGGATTGCTATGTTTTGATACTACTTATGACCTATTTAATCATGGATCGTTTAATCGGTAGTCATTGGATGTAGCATAAACTACATGGAGGTAGTTATGTGATTAAGATAGGATTCATCACCCTAAAGTAATTAGAGAGAATGTTTCGTTGTTCTCAATTAGTATTAATTCAAGAAATCCTTGGCCAAAGTGAAATGATGCTTTGTAAATAGTTTACAAATATCATTAATTGAATCGATAGCTAATGGAGAAGATTTAATATGATTAGACTCAAAATATAGTAGACATTAATTCCATGCTCTATGTCTAATCGGAACATTATATAATGAAAGGATTTAATTATACGAAAAAAACATGCTCGGAAAGATTAGTTAAAACCACTTTGACATTTCTAAATATTTTGGAGGTCATAATGCATTACTAGAAGTCAATCTTGATCTATGATTATAAATTGTTTAATTGAAGAATTAAAGATAAATTAAAAGGAGTTTTAATTTATCTAATTCTAAATATGAATTAGAATTATATTTTATGATCATTGCCAACATATTTGGAAATCTAATGGGTCTCACATATAGAATGGGTTGAAGAGAGCAAAGTTAATTTAATCAAGTTGGACTTGATTGTAAAGTTTGAGAAACTTTGTGATTGAATATGAGATATTTAATAAATAAAGATCAATATGAGATATTAAATCTTATATAGGAATAATTGATATTTAATAAGAATTATTTGTAATTTTAATTAAAGTTTAATTAAAATTAGATTTTAATTTCAATGAAATTACCGAAATACCTAGAACCTATTATAAATAGGCTTAAGCTCTATGGAGCTAGTACTTCTTGCTTAACCCTCTCTGTAAGAGTTACATAGTTCTCTCAACTTATTCTATGGATACCATTAGAGGCCGGACATTTGTGCAGCTATGGTAGTTGAAACAAATCGATTTCAGGAACGGTTCGAGGGATAAGAAAAGATAAAAATTAAGCTTCGCAATAAGGTACGAATTAAGTTTTTTGCTTTATTACAATTTATGTTAATCATTTTATAGAATTAAAGTGATCTTGGTTTTTGGAAAATCAAAGGTTGCAAAAAAGTTTTGTAATTATTCTGCTGTGATCAGGATCGATCTCCACCTGGTTTTCCAATGGTTGTATCAAAGACGGATTTTATTTCTATAATTTGATTAAATTGTTTGATTGTTATTAGTTATAATTTTGGAATTAAATTGCAAAAGGTTTACAACCAAAATCTAAAAGGTGTTTCAGATTAATACACTATAAACCCTAAACCACAAAATTAGATATCTAGATTGAGAATTCTGGAAAAAGATGGCGTTTGGGTTTGTTTGTTGTGTACTGCCTATGATACTGTCATGTTATATGTTCTACAATTGAGTCCTCATTATCGAACCCTTAGAAGTAGTTCATGAAACTTTGTTTTGCAATTTGAAAAGTTCATATTAAACACCTGAAGCCTAGAAATCAAAATCTGGAAAACGCATGAAATAAGTATTCTAGAAATCATAAAATCTAGAAGAATAAATAGGTTTGATTTTCTGGTTTGCAATGTTTGAGAATCATGACAATTGCTATGCGTTTTATCTGTGTTTTGGGTGTTATATGTGTCTTAGTGTTGACGTTGGCATTGTAGCTTATAACTTGGAGAAGCACAGCTATTGACACTAGAGCATCAGAGGGCAACAGTCGCCCACCTTTGGCAAAGGCGACAAATGCCCATTCAAAGGAGCGATGGTCCCCAACTAGATAACGAGGTGCCTCCAACGGAGGCGTTGCATGAGCAAAAATGCAGGTGAGGAGAGGTGGTGTGATTGAAAAGATGCATCTCACCTACCACTCGGAGAGACAGAGTGGCGGCACGAGCAAGGAGTAGGATTGGGGGTTGCTACCTCTGTGTCGTGCCATGGAAAAGCAGCCTATGCTTGGAGAAGAAGTAGGTTGGCAGTGGAGAAAACTAGTGGCGGCAACAGTTGCTTATGACTGGTGGTCGTTAGCACCTTGGAGAAGGCTGGCGGTCAGTGTCGACATGGGTTATAGGTGGTAGCTAAGGTTTGGCCCTCTTTGATTTTAGGTTTTCTTAAAGACGAAGATGAAGTTAGTTCGGAAACAAGGTTAAAATTTAGGATGTTTGGCCTTAAGTTAAGAATAAATGGGGTTTGTTTGGTTATAAGTTTAAGTTTGACTTAAACTTGAAAAGGAATAATTTAAATAAGGAATAATGTATTCTTTATTTCATTAAATTCCAAACGTGATTTTAATCTTAATTTGATTAAGATTAATAATTAGATTGATTCCTAATTAATTTTGGAAAAGTAGTTTCTAAAATTAAAATTAATTAGTTTCAATTAGATTGAAATTAATTAATTATAAAAAGTAGTTTCTAAAATTAGAATTAATTAGTTTCAACTAGATTGAAATTAATTAATTTGACTCTGTAAAATTAAGAAAAGTGTTTTCTTAAATAATTAAGAAAGTAGTTTCTTAATTAAATATATTTATTTCAATTTGATTTAGATAAATTAAATTTTTGATTTTATTTGTTTAGAGAATTATTATTTAATTTATTTAGAAATTGTTTTTATTTACAAATAATAAGTTTTTTGATTTATTAGAAAGGATATTAGCTTGATTAAAATTTGAAAATTGTTTTCATTTATTTATCAAGAAAAGGAGCTTTGTTTAATATTTTTTAAAATTAGTTTTCTAATCTATTAAAGAAAGATTTTCTAATTAATTAAGAAATCAATCTCTAAATAAATAATATATTATGACTTTCTTAATTAAATTTGAAGAACGTTTTATTTAATTTTGAAAGTAATTTCCTTTTAATTTAGAAAATAGTTTTCTAATTAAGGAAAAGTAATTTATAATAAGATTAGAAATAGTAATTGCTAATTAGATTAGAAATAGTTCCTAATTGGATTAGAATGTGTTACTTATATAATTTTGAAAAAGAAGTTTGTCTAAATTATAATAAGTAAGAAGAATAATTTATTATAAATTGTTTTCAATTAAATTTGATTAAAGGAGTCAAGATAATTGGAAATGTTTTCTAATTAGATTTGAAAATTATTTTCAAATCTAATTAAATTTCTACTTAGAATAGGAGTTTAATTTATTTAGGAATCAATAATTTTAATCTAATTTAATTTTTCCAAGGAGTTGGAAATGTTATTTTAGATTATGAAGATCAATAACTAGAATCAAACAAAGCTTGATATCTTTTGCATATAATTTAATTATGAGTGTATGAGTTGCATACTTTATTTATATTATTGGTATATATATTGGATGCATGTTAAATTGTATGTTTTATTTATGTGATATTTTACATACAATTTTATGATTGATGAGACAAATAAAATTAAAATCCCTGGTTAAAATATTAAGTACACGTTAAGAATGTCATTGTTGCCTTCCATTATTATAAGAATAAACCAGAGTTTTGTTTATAGTTGGCTTGTTGAGCAAACTCAAGGTCGCTTTAACCCAAACATTTTTAATCTTATGATAGTGGGTTCTACTTAACTAAATTTGTGTGATTTGGATGAGCAAACTCATGATCATATGAATTTAGAAGCAAGGTTAGGAACAATATATAAAATATATTATGGCAAGAGTTGTTACCTAACGGATCTAGAAGTCACATGAGATGTGATTGATAAAGTTGTTATCTACCTAGTTTAAGTCTGATTGGTTTGTTGAGCAAACTTAAAGATCAACTATACTTGAATGGGATCTTAGCCCACTAGAAAGATTAGGGTAATCTTTCCGAATAGTAGTGAGGGCTATTATTTCGAATAAAATAGTAGAAGTAACCAAACATGATTAAAGTCCTAATATAATTTGGTAGTCATGACATATAATTGATTACTTACTTTCTTACATTTCTTATGTTATGAGTGAAACTTACCTTATTTAGTATAGTTGATGCTATGTTAGTAAGACAAATTTCTTGGATATATGTTATGTTTGAGAAGAGTTTTCAAAAGTTAGATAGAAAATTGTATAATTATTATGTTATAATGCCTGTTGAAGATTTGGTGACAAAGTTTTAGAGATATGTCAAAATCATATAAATGACAAAATGTATTGACATTTTGAGTTGAATAATGTCTCATAAACTTTGATGACAACATGTAAGATGTAAGTCAACATTATGATAGCAAAATGAAAAAGGGTTGCATTGAGTAGAGCTAAAAGGTATAGTACTTTAATGAGATTGTTCCATTTAATTTAGCCTGCCAAAAACATAATCGTGCACTACAATTAAAGGCTTAGCAACAATATGATAATAGTTGTCATTAGAAGAAAATTATTGCATGACTTTTTTTTCTTGCCTATATATAATATGATAAAGATCATATGTATTTCTAATTTATGCTTATGAGTATTTGATACTGAATTTAGATTGAACATTATTGTAATGTGCAATGCATAGTTGGAAATAGATTATTAAGTAAAAGTCGTTAATCCAATTTTATACAAAGAGTTTGTATGTTTTGGATCAGAGGAGACTTATGCTTAACATTAGTGGCAAGAATAAAAAGTTAGATAACTGAGATTATCCTTTTATGCTATATTGGTTAAATTAACATAATGAGAATAATAAAGTTACATACTAGGATGTATGTGTCCTTTTGATTATGAATTGTATGGAACTTCTGAAACTTGTAAAGTTGAAGAATAACCAGATCAACCTTTAGTGAAAGGATGATGATGGTATTGAATTATTAAATCTTATACATGTGATGTTTTGGATGGAATAACAATTCATAAAAGGATAATATTATATTTCATTATATTGCTAATGACTTTATGTGATATAGTCATACGTATTAAATGAAATGATGATTTAAAATTTTGAAAAGTTCAAACTGTTTAATTCTAAGTAGAAATTAAACATTGAGAATGCTAAAGCACATCGATGAGATTCTGGTAGTAAGTTTTATATTTTCAGTTATCTATAAAGAATGAGATTCGCTAGTAAATACTTTCATAACAAAAATTCCATAAGGGTATGGATTTATGTAAGGAGTAAAATACAATATGAGATATTGTAGGATGCAATATTATTTCTTCTATAGCAATGCTTAGTACAATAACTTACCTTTAATAATTTCAATTGAATCAATTAGCAAGATTTCAAATTAGATGTGAAATGCTGGGTCTTTGAAAGAGTCCAAGTTAATGATTCAAGAATGTGATACTTGGTTGAAGTATACATTCTCGATTAAGTTTAGAACTAAATTGGATAATAAAAGGTTATGAGATATCCAAAAGATTGGAGATAATCTTACAGATTCTTTGAACAAATTGTTTGATTCAATGTATACTTATAGGAGAATGATTTTTAAGATAAGTAGTAGGAGTAAGAAGGAATTTGAAAGGTTTAAATATTATAAAATTACATCTAATTGGAACTAATGCCTTTAATGATATATTTAATGTATAGTTGAAAGACTATGAGACATTGAAAGATTCACTTTCATGATGAATTAAAAAAGTTTATTTTTGAAGATGATTGTGAATTTATGTCAACAAAAAGGTTAGTGAGAGAGTAGTTTTCCTCTTCAGTAGGAGTATGTGGAGACATATTGCTCACAGAGAACAACAATTCTAATTTTTAATTGTTGAATACATAATTGTCCAAGAACAACTCTTGTTGGATATGAAAAAAGAAACAACTTAATTCTGGGAATTACATCTATAGAGATAGATTAGATGTTGTTAACTTATTCTAAGTCCAAGTACATAGATAATGTACTAAATATATTTAGTATTTGAGATATCAGATACTTATGAAGTATTAAAGATATCCGTTACTCTATGTATGAGTTGATATTTGAGTTAGATGATAAGGATATAACATAAGTAAATCCTAATTAAGGTTTATTTACTTAGAACAATATCATTTACGATCGGAAAGGTTTCAATGTATCAATGGTTGTTAATTGGGCCATATTACATTTTTCATTTAGTGGAAATGATTAATTGGATCAACAAGTTCTTTAGTGAATTTGATAGAGTTTCTTTACATTGTTCAAGACAGTAATGTACTGTAGGACATTAGAGCCATTAGGTATGCATAAGGAGTTAATGTCTCATCAAAGATCCAAGAATGTGTTTAGGAAAATTTTCTTAATTATGATGATAATTAA
>JAOQMS010000005.1:29134854-29166540 GCA_027563885.1 Erythroxylum longipes | reverse complement strand
TGTATTGCATGTGAAATGTGAAATAATGTGAGATGTGCAATAACGTGATTTATGTGTTATGTGACTGGGTGAGCCATTGATGATGGTCACTCATTGAGTTCGCAAAACTCACCCAAAATTTGCAATTATTTTTCAAGATCAGAAGAATACCCTATTAGGCCAACGGGAGTATACCTACAGCATACAAGTGAAAGATAAAGGTCGGGATCAATTCGCGTCTGCATTGCATTTCTTTAATTTGTATTGAATTGTTTATTTCGCAACTTTTTGTATAAAATTGTATTCTGAAACAACTAAAGCGTTTTGTATTTGTGAAAAAGGCCCAAATGGCTATTGAAATTGTTGTTGATTTTATTCCTATGATTGAAAGTGTTTATGAGTGAGAGTGGGACCTATGTGATGCTTAACTTCCACATAATATGTGTGATTGTGGTTTTCAAAGAAAACAAAGAAAGAAAAAAAGTTTTTATACCGATTTCCGAATGATTGAATGCTCTAGCATGCCACCCTCGCGGGGCACGAACTCGGACTTCACACAGGATATCGGGTACGTGTCTTGCGGGAGTGGGGTGCTACAATAGGTGCCTAAATTTTTTGCTCCATAAAAAACTTTTAGAGTTCAACCTTCAATTCGTAGTGCATTACAATCTAAAGAAACAACTTATAATATAGCATAGTAATAACTAGATTGTGATGTGATCTAATTGTGTCATCCAATACTACTAAGTTCTATTATTACCAACCTATGGTGGATGCTTTTTCCATTTATATTCCATGATATAATTCTTCTTCAATTTTTGACAATAAAGGCAATCTTCTAAGTAACTTTATTAATGAAAAAATTTTATTTAAGTGAAAAAATGATTACTTAGATAAATTATGAGTATTCACTCATATGTGATAGTTAAACAAATAGAAGAAAAGAGCTCATTATTAATTTTTTAGTTTATTATACAATAGGGATGATGTTTTTAAAGTTAATTGATGTAATTAGCTTTGAAAGGAAAGTTGATACTCTCTTAGAGAAATTTGAAAAAGCTATTTATGAAATTGAAACTAAAAACATTATACAGTTTATCATTGATAATGATATTGTTTATAAAGCAACTAGGAAGAGGTTGTAAAGTAGATAGAGTTCTTTCTATTGGATTCCTTATATTGAATTTTTTATTAACTCAATACAAGAAAATATAAGAGATGACGGATACTTTCCAATCAATAACGAAACTATGCAGAAAGTGAGAAAAGAGACTAAGATCATTTCTAATCATGCATAGGTTCTTAATTTGATGAGAAAGGATTTTACCAATGGTAGAAATCTGTATCATATTTCTATTAAAAGATTTTCAACTATTTTTTTATCAATGTACTGTTTTATTGAAATTAAGAAGTAGTTGAGAAAAATGTTTACAAGTAATAAATAGATTGCATCTTAGCAATTTGGTCTAATACTAGAATAAAGTTCTCTAAGATTATACATAAAGATTATGAGTTTGGTACCTAATGTCAGTTTTTCATTTAAGTTTGTGAGCCTTTGGTGGGAGTACTTTGTCTAGATGAAGTGACAAGAGGGCCACAATGAGTTACTTTTATGATGCTATGAAGAGCATAAAGGAAGCAATAATCTACTTTTATATGCCTTAACTTGCAGTCTTTAATGAAATATGAAAAACACAAATTTACTCTCTATCACTTGTGTATAGGGCATTTTTTAATTCAATTGTCTATTTTAAACCAAGTTTTTTAATAGGTAACTATTATTAACTATCACGATAATTGTTTCACACGAGATGATGCAAGATCTTTTTAACTTAAAAATGGAGGCATACAAGGATATGTGCAGTGATTTAGAAATTCCTATTGTAATATGATAAAAAGATAAACTTAATCTAGGTATATATTTGTTCACTTTTTGTTACTTATTTAAAATTAATCATCACTTCTTTTTGTTAATAAAATTACTTTTGTTGTCTTATAGTTGCTTAATGGAACCAATTTGGAAGCGGTATTCTAGAATTACAATAGTTTTCTAGTCAAATTTTTAGTCAATATGTGATTACAAATGGGTGTGAAATGATGCAACTTATAGCTTCAACAAAGGTATGTTGTTGTTATTATTATTAAGTTAAAAATAATTTTTTATATTTTTTAATAATTTAATTTTATTTGTTTACTAGGACTTTTGACAGAATAGGTAATTCTATAGATTCAATTTATCTTGACCATATCAATCTTTCAACAAATTAGACTTTTGAGGAATCCAGTTTTATAAATGGGAGTTACTTGAAAAATAATCTTATATTGGAAAGAATTGACACGTTATTTGGTGCATTGAGTTTCAATAATGATGATGACGAAACTCCTCTTATTGATGAGAATTTAATACCTAATAAAAATAAAGGTCAATGCAATTTGAGTAAATATGTTATGGAATGAAGTTACAGGTTTTTAGTTTTTCTCTATTCTTTTAATTTCAGTTATATTTTATGTAGTATTAAATTCTTTATATGTAATATAAATATAAAATTTTTAAATGTAATTGTTTTTATTTCAGGTTTTACTTCTAGTTTATTATGTTCTTCGACACAAACTTTTTTTGCTATATTTATGGACCTATATTGTTTTTATTTTTCAATATTTTGATACAATCATTTATAACAGTTTAAGCTATTTATATTATATTAAATGACATTTTTGGAAATATACAAAATAATTTTAATAGGAATAAAGAGATAATTATTACAATAAATTTATATTATTATAAATTTTAAGACATGGAAAAGTAAAGTTAAAAACTATAAAATGCAATATATTAAGGGATCATTTTTGCATATTTATTAAATTTAGGGGCTATTTTGTAATTTTAAAAATTACCTAAAATAGTACCCAATATTGACCGGTACTAGTACCATATCATACTTTACTAAAACCAAATTTGATATACTAGAGAAAGATAGGTTTAATAGAAACTCTCATCAATCCAAAATGGCTTTTCATCTTTAAATTTGACTCATTGAAATAGGTGCATAAGGTTTTAGAGGTTAGCCCTTAGTATATGAATGATAAGCAAATATTTTTACAGAGATTCCCTATAAAGTTAAACTGGATCAAATGATGCTTAAACACATTCCTTTGTGGATCAATATTTCATTATATCCCTCTTGAATATTAATCCATAAATCGATTGAGCTACCTTGCTAGTTTCATTAGTCAACCATTATATATGGATGAATATACTTCTTTAAAAAGAATAGTCTTTGCTATATTATATATATATGTTGATATTTCTTAAGAGATTCCAAATGGAATTCTAATAATGTTGTTAAATTAATATGAAGAATCAGTAGAGGATTTAGAGTAAGTTACATATCATTGGAAATTAAACCCTTCTCATTAGGGCAAGGAATAAAGGAGGACAAGAAGGACAGTCTTAAAGGGGGACTACACTAAACTGATGGGAATGGAAATTTAAAGCTCTAATTCATCGAGTTAGGAATAAGCTTTCTTCTTCTCATAAATTTAAGGACTTAGCTATTGAAAACACAGATGATTCAATAAGTAAAGGGGAAACTGCTACATCCTTTGATTTAGACTTTAATAATCATCAAGTGAATAATGTTAATGTTTAAACTTCCATCTTGATGCCATTAGATATGGAATGAAACTTAGATTAGTGTCTAATGGTTTCAAACACTACATTTCCTAAGGACAACACTCAAAATCAATATGCTTCAGGCAATAATTCTTTCACACCTACAATTAAAAGAAGATTTAGTAGAAGCAACAATGGTTTTCTCAACTCCTCCAGCCTCTATATGTCAATCTTAGCATGAAAAATAAGGGGAATCGGTAACCCTAATAAGCGGTAATTTCTTTCTAACTATCCTTTTTCTATTAAACCTATGATCTTTGGTCTTTTTCTAACCAAAAATAAGCATACATAATATAAAGAACTTTGGTTTATCAGTAAAGGATGGTAAATAATTACAATTCATCAAGCTTATTACAATGGAATAATTGTTTTTTATCTTGATAAAATAGAAGTCCTTAATTTTAGTATTAATGACTTTTTCAATAAATTCGGGTGCAAAAATCACAAAGTGTGCTTCTCATTCATATATGCCTCTAAACTTGGATATTAAAGGGTTAATCTCTATAATGATATTATAAGTAGGGGTGCCAATCTGTCTATTCCCTAGATTCTACTTGTATACTTCAATTGTACTTTTTTTCAATAGAATATGAAAGTGAAAATTATTCTAAACTTTAATGTAGTGATTGTAGATCATGCTTGTCTAATATCGAGGTGACAAACCTAGCTTATAAAAGGGATCAATTCACATAGAGTAATAAATAGTAACGAAAATTGTTTATGAGGAAAAAATTGGATAATGCTATTTTTAATTAGTCATGGTTTATTTAATTCCTTAGGAGTTTGTCCATTTTCAATAATTATTTATTATTTGACAATTTTCCTTTTGAAATTTATAATTTTTCTAACAATGCTAACATAAATATTCTTTTTAGGTTTATAAATTATCTTGCTAAGATGAAGGGGTTTTAGGAAGTGAAAAGGAAGGATTGTATCAAGTGGTTAAGGGATTTGAACAATATAGGTGTAACATACCACACCCATAGGGCATATTCCAAAAAGCACCAGAGAATATTCAGGATATACTCTATGAATATGATATGTTAGCAAACATTTCAGAAAGATTTTCCACCTTACACATAATATCATATAGCACAGAGGCATTTTAATCAACAAATTGCCAGAGTTCGAACTAAATTTTCATAACTTTCCCATATTCAACTTGTGTGAAAACATTTCAAGGAAGCTCATCTTTCTTCTTTAATGATCTCAGTAAAGATGTATAGCAAAACATTTCTATTATCCCATTTACCAATTCTCACATTCATAGTTTTTCCAGTATCTGATAACAAATACATTCATAGAACTTTTCATTATATTACTACCAAACACGTACTTCAGGTAATAATTTAGTCTCAGCATAAATATACATATATCTCGAACATTAGTATACATAAATACAACATACCAAGCTATATATATCAGTTACAAATTTATTTAACATACTATATATACAATAGCAACGTATTGTGATATGCAAATGCAAAACTACTACTACACTCTGCAGATTTAGTTGATCGGACCTTTGAGCCATAACTTCAAAAATGTAGGAGTTATACTCCAACTAACTCTAAACCTCTCCTGAATCTGAAAAACAATGTTGCAATTTTGATGAGTTTTGTAAACTCAATGAGTGAACCATCATTGATGCACTTAGCAAACCATATCACACATGATCGTTCAAATCAACATAACACATAACCAATAATATCAAGTTACATTTTAGTAACACACATCAACTTAGGCGGAACTCAAAAAAATCATATCACATTTAAAGAAAAACAAAAAAATTCAAATTGTATTTCAAAATCACAATTCAATTTAATCAAACATGTATATGAAAATGCAAATATGCTTTCATTCTTATTTCCTTGTGTTGTGATCAAATATGTCAATTCACGCCCTAGGTTTCGAACAAATTTCTACTGGCTAGCTCCCTGATCACATTACAAGCATTAAACCCTGCATTCTTATTACGAGCCTTAGGCCCTGATTACAAGCTTTTTGCCTTAAATGTCTGCGTGTTGGTCATTTTGATCACAAATCCCATTATCTTATCATGAATGCCAAATGCAATTATATGAATCATCTCATCTATCATTTTCTTCTATTAGTAACTGATTGTCCAAAATTCACAATCAATTCAATTCAAATAAGCATTTCACAATTATTCACGTAGTCCATAATTGACAATAAAATTAAAAACACTTCCATATACAGTCTTGAATATCAAACTCCTCAAACCAATAATGTCCTGAATTGTAACAATCATATAAGCAACAATTCAATAACTGACACTTAACCAAAAAAAAATCAACCATAATGAGAAACATCTAGGCTAACTCAAAAGAACACACTAACGAGCTGTTGCCTTAACGTCCTGGCAATATCTGGGTAATGACAATCACTCTGAGAGCCTATTAGACATGCATATGAACATCGGTCACTAATAACAAATAGAGAGAATATGTATGTAATCCTTAAGTGCAATGTTTATATCCTTTTCTTCTTAATGTTTCTTTATGAACAAGATGCATTCTTTTAATCATAACTCTCTCTACAAAAATAAAAATACCATGATTCTTATCCCCCCTGAAACTAGACTTCATTAGTCTTAATATATCCAAAAATTACATGAACAGAATCTCCCCTTGGAATACAATCCCCATCCAAATTCTATCATGTTTCTTGTAAGAAACAGGCTGGCAACCAATGCTCAAACAATAATAAATCATTATCAAGACATCTTCTAGCAAAATCATTTCACAAAAGCATTAATAAGACATCAATAATAATTTTTCCATGTTTTGTAATTTGACTAATTTGGGCTCTAAAGCCTCAAAAATTAGGAAATAATACAAGGTTCCCGCATAGGAGTCTGTCACAGGCAGTATTAGGGAAACAAGCATAACTCAAGCTATAATCACTATTTTATTAAGCCCCTTTAGAAGCGGTCAACCTAAGACCTATATCTACAACTTTTGTTTTTTGAGTTTCTACAAATTCTTGATCTAAAGGTATGTAAAATAGATCAAAAGGGGGAATATGAAATTGAAACTAAGATTTCGACTTACCTTAGTGACTTCTTTCCTTCTCCTCTTCTCTTCCCCTTTTTTCTTTCCTTCTCTCTCTCTTTTTTTGTTTTTCTCCCTCTTCTAACCCCATGTCAGACCCTCACTTTCCCTTATGTTGCCTTTGACATCTATTTTCTCTAAAAAGTTCAAAGAAAGTCAAACTAATCCATTTGCCAACATTTAATTGGTCTGTGTGTCACCATTCTATTTGTCCACATATTATTCTTTTATTAGTCCATATGTTACTAACCTTAGGCTCCATATTTCACTCATTTAATCCTCTATATGTCGCTACTTGTAAGGCTACACATGTCACCAATTGTAGAGCTACATATGTCACCATTTATAAAGCTACACATGTTACCATTCTAAAGCTCCACATGTAACAAATCTAAAGTGCCACTTGTCACAAATATAAAGAGCCTCTTGTCTCCAATCTTACCATTTAGGAATTCTACTAAGCCAATTTATACATTGACTCCTTAAACTTCCAATTTTTAATAATTAATTCCAAATCATTAACCTAAATCCATCAATTTCTAATTTAATTCTAATTCATCAAAATCATATCCAAGCATCCCAGAATATGTCAATTAAGTGCACATAAAACATTTGTCACTTATTTCTCATATTTATAAATAATGATCTATGTAAGTGGATGCTAATTTCACGCATGTACAAAGAATAACAAATTTTGTATCCTAATGCATCAAATTAATCATCTAGTGATGTAACTTATTTTATTTAATGCAATATGCATGAGCTTAATCTTCTAAACCTTCTAACCCTTAACAATTTAGGAGATAGGATATTACAATAAGTGCTTTGAAAAACTTCAATTTTCTAAAGCAGGACTCTAAGAATTGCATTTGAAGCATATAAGGAAAGGATGCTTAGACATTAGTGATACCAAGAGCAAACTTGTTGAAGCTCAAACTAAAATCTATCTAGATTCAACAAATCTAGTTAATATTTTAGCCAATAAACTTGCTTTATGCAATTATATGAGGGATCTAGATTCTAAAATCCCCCTTATCAAGTAGGAGTCTAGAGTTCTATAATTGAAGGAAGGTGACAAAATTTCCTTATTTTTCTTTAAAGTGATTCTTTCCAGAAGGAACACCAATAAAACATCCACCTTATTCAAGAAAGGAAGGGAAAAGTTAGAGGGACAAAAGGAATTGAAAGATTTGGCTTATAATTACTTCTAAGTAGTCCTTGATTCTTTTACTTCTTATAATACTTCAATATAAACACTTAAAGCTTTTATCTCCAAGTATATTACTAATAGTCAGGTAATAAAATTTGTTAGGACAGTTGTTATTTAGTAGTTGAAGATACCATTCTTAGTTTCAATCCTAATAAGGCCCCAATCCTTGATGGATTGAATGCTTATTTCTTCCAAGTGTTTGGCTTCTCATTAAACATCATGTCTATAAAGTTATGCAAGAATTATTCATATCAGGGAAGCTTTTTATTTAATTCAATAGAACCTTCATTTGCTTAGTTCCCAAAATTGTTAATCTAAGCTCACTCAAGGAATTTAGACCTATTTCATAATGTAACACATGCTATAAAATTAATTCTAAGGCCATTGCCTCTAGACTTAGTGTTGTAATGGATTCTTTATTCTACAAATCACAAGGGACATAGATACCAAAGCAAAAGCTTAAATCTTTATTGTTATATGAAAATATATTTTCACAAAGCTTTCAAAATTATTATTTATAAATTTATCATGCAATCTTTAGAAGCTCTTAGTTTCCCCTCATCTTTTTATAGCTTGGATTGAATAATGCATCTTAATAGCTACTTTTAGCATCTTGGTGAATGGTGAGCTAACTCCTAAATTCAAAAGTGGAAGAGGAATTAGACAAGGTGATCATATGGCCCCATACTTTTTTGTCATCTGCATTAGAATGCTATTAAAACTTATAAACTTTGACACTGAGAGGGAACGATCTTTTACACTTCATCATAAATGGGAAAAACATAGAATATTTAATCTTTCCTTTCCAAATGATTTATTACTTTTTTTCTAAGATTGATTCAAACTATATAAGGATTCTTATGAATTCACTCAAAAGCTTATGCAAGCCTTTTAGTTTAAATTTCAATGTGAATAAAAGCTTTATTCATATCTAAAATTTAGTAAGATCTCAAGCTAACCACCTTGCCTTAGTTATTGGTTTGATGTTGGGAAATTTTCCTTTTAAAAACCTTAGCACTTCTATAACAACCAAAAGACCAACATTTGCTGATTGCCAAGCCATATTGCAGAAGAAAATTGGTCATTAGGCTAATATATAAAAGTCTATCTGGTTAAAGTAAGATTTGACTTATAAAATCCATACTGAACAATTTACATTCTACTATATTTCCTATATGGAACTTCCTAAGAGCATCATCATAGCATTGGAGAGAATAATAAAAAAATTATGGACAGGAGATGCTTATAAAAGGCCACATTCCAAGGTGAAATATGATGACATTGAACTTTCTAGAGATTAAGATGGCCTTGGCATTTGGCCTATCCAGTTAAGTGATAAAGTTCTTCTACCAAAGAGACTATAGAGAATACTATTGATAAGGAAGACATTTTGATACAATGGGGGCATTCTAATTATTTAGAAAACCTCAGCCTCTAAGAGATTACACTATGCTCCAAATATTAAACCTAAGGAGCAAGTTATGCCAACAAATCAAATGCTTCATAGGAAATGACAAAAGTACTTGTATATGGTGTGATAATTGACGTGATATTGGCCCCTTTATATATTCCCTTAAGCTTTTCATCTTAGGCACTTTGTTAAGCCCAAAGATAAAGTGTGCAAGTTAGTTAGTGGCAATAAGTGGGTTATTAAACAAAGGAGTTTTTCACATTATTAAGGACAACCTTATAAGAACAAATCAAAATCATCAAAGGTAAGATATTATCTTAGTAGTCTAGGAACTTACCAACTACCTTTAACGACAAATTATGGTACAAGGAGTTTAGAAATCTTGTTCTTAAAGTCTCCTAGAGGAAGCTTATTTGGCGTAAGCAATTCCTTCTAAGTTCTCTTTTCTCTCGTGGGTTGCCATTAGAAACAAATTTGCCAAATTTGATAGAATCAAAAGCTCATTACATCTTCCAACAATTTGCAAGTTGTGTAATAATGATAATGATAGTAGAAAACATCTCTTTTTCAAATGTGAGTTCTTCAGGAAACTCTAACTAGTTGTTCAAAGCTTGAATAATTACAAGTCTAATATGTATGACTGCGAGCATTTGATCTTCTAGGCATTAAAGAAGAATAACTTAAGAGATGAGTATTACATTATTACCAAGATCTTCTTATAATATACTGTTTGTGTTTAGTGGAAAGAAAAAAAAATAAATGTATCTTTAATAACCAAATTCAAGATAGTAAAATTTTTTATTAAAACACACTAGAATGTACTGGAGGCGTTATTTTTATGAATATTAACAGCAACTTAATCTATACAATTATTATGACAATCACATAGAGAATAGGCTCATTACCTTTCTCTATAACCTGAGTTGCAACTCTTCTTTCCAACTTCTCTTCTCTATTATCAATCAATTTGAAAACCAAAAAGCACGTTCATATCACTTTTCGTTCATTTTCACCATGCAAATATAGCCATATAATAAGAAGCAGACGAAGCAACTAGAGCGAGCACTTCTAGCCCTTTCATTCTTATTCACGAATGAATTGGGAAAGCCAATAGAAAGATTCGATTCTGACTTCGTAGAGCAGGTGCTGCTCTTACCTGCTCATAGGGCCATCCTCCACTCCCGTTCCGGGGCACTAAGGGGCTTCATTTTGTTTAAAGGCATTATGCACTCTCTTATTCGTATACTAGTTTAAGTGCACATGGTCAGCTATTACACCATGCTTAGATGTTTGAGTATGAAATGCACTTCAATTCCTATGCTCTCCTTGGAAACCCTAGCTAGTTAATCACTTTTGTAGCTCCCTTTTTATGCAATAAGGAATCAACTCGAATAACCCAGTGTTTGAGTTACTCCACACTATTTTTGAGGGTCAAATATTGACATGACATGACCAATGTTTTATGGCATCACACTACAACAAACATAACATTTAGTGATGAAAATAAAGGTCGCTAAACAATAACCAATCGTCGCAAATTAGTATTTGAGACGAAAAGAATCATCGCCCAAATAGTCGCTAAATTTCGGTAGCAAAATAAAATCCGCGACGTTTTTTTAAAGTCGTCGTCAAAACGTTTTGTCGACACAAATAATTCTTTGGTAAAAAATATAACCGACGAGAATAATGAACGTCGTATATAGTTTTGTTTGTTCTGTTTCGTAGCTAAAAGTTTTTCCCTACTAAACTATATTCGTAAGTAATTATTTTTAGTGACGATTTTATTTTGGTAGCAGAATAGTTTTAGCTAATAATTATCTGTTATAGGAAAATGTTTTTACAAACATTTCTAAAAATGTAGGTAAAAACATTTTGTGACAATTCTGATTTTGGTAGCTAATAGTTTTTTGTGACGATTTTAGTTTTATAACGAAATACTTTTAGCTACTAATACGTGGTTTTAGCAAAATATCTTTAACGATGTTCTTGTATACGTAGTTAATGACTTTTTGTGACGATTTTGTTTTGGTAGTATTTAGTGACATATTTTAATTTTGAATATAAATATTATTATAATTGTTAGAAAATTTTTATTTTAATTTATTACAATTTTTAAAACAGTTTGAAATATTAAAATTATTTATTTTATAATTAATATTTGTGACATATTTTTAATAATAATAAATTAAAATAAAATAAACACTAAAAAATAGAATATATTTTATAAAAAATTAATTACAAATCATACATAAGCTAAGATTCCTTGTCATCATCGCTGACATATGCTAAGCCTAATATTTATTTTACCATCTTTTTAAACTTATTAATCACGATTTAATTTGTCTTCTTTACTTTTGTTTCCAAAGCGACGTTTTATGCCTATAGATGGAGGATTTGAGCCCATATTTTACATGGCAAAATTCTAGCAAAGTACACCTAAAAATGTTCTCTTCTCTAACCTAAAAGCAGATAAAAACAAATGATCCAGTTCACGTGCCTGCGTGTCTCGCACTTCAGACTACTTTCCATCCAACGCAACGTCACAAATTCAAAAGAGGTCATGACAAGCTGCAAAAGGTTAGCAGGGACATGGATTCCACTCTCTACATATGACAATATTTTATGTTACCCGCTACTACTTGGATGGACTATATACATCATCTGGGTGGCTTCATCCAGTAGCACTTGAGTTTCTATAGGTTCTTTCATTTTCTTCTTAGCTTCTTGCTAACGTCAAAATTCAGGTACAGTAGCAGTCTTTTCGTATGGTCCTTTCTTGGGAGTTTTTGGGCAATACGAAATTTAGTTTCTTGATGAGTTAACTGAGCTTGTTTTAAGGTTCACTATTTCTTTTTGCTTTGACGAGGAGATGACTTCACTGGAGGGTGAAAAAGAGAGCAACCTGAAGGTTCCCGTGTTCTCATCATCCTCGGAGGTTAAAAATCCTTGAACCATTTATTCTATACGTTCGATCGAAAATTTTTTTTCTTACCATTAAATATTTGTTTTGTGTTGTTTTGAGCTGTGGAAAATCTTTTGTGGTTCTAACAATTGGGAATCAATTGTTCCCTTTATTCCAAATGACACATATTTGGTATATCCTGATCGTCCTTCTGAAAACTAAGGATCGCACATATTTGGTATTTCAAATAGCTCAACTCTTGAGTATTCCAATCATACAAATAACCAGGTTCTTACTCTGTTGGCTGTTTGGAACATGTTTGGGAAACGAATAGACGATGCGAAGGAGGATAACGGGTAAAATCTCCTTATTAGGATATTTCTTCATATCTGACCTAAAAACAAGTCGATGCTTCCATATTCAGTAGCCTGGCTGGATGGATGAATAAAGCCAATCTAAATTATGACAACTTAGTTTAGGATGCTAAGGAAGAAAAGGTCTAAAGATAGGACTATGACAAGGCTTAAGTGAGATATGGAGGTTCTAAGAATGATCGACCTGCTTTTCCTCCTTTATAAGAGAATTGGCTAAGATGTTTGAGCTTGTATACTTTAAATTCCCAAAAATTATCTGTATGCATGTGGCATCTGCTGACATTAAAGAGTTCATCATTCTTCCTATTGATCAGATGCCAGTAAAATCTTTTAGATTGCTTTTGTTTTAATTGGTGAATTTCTTACCCCCTATGGTAGCTAGAGAAATTGTAATTGATGGATTTTGTTTGTTTCCATTTCCTTTTTGCAAATACTTTCTCATGATATACCAACCTTCTTAATGCAATATCTGCACTTAATCATTCTTTTCATTCTAATAATTTTGACAATTTGTTGATAATCCCTTTTCCTTGCTGCTGCATTGATTAGTTGCTGGAAAAGATTCATCAGAAATGGAGTTCGGTGGAAAAGCAACCATATCCAGCAATGTATTCCAGCGTATTTGGTGGTATTATTCTTGATCCAGCAATGATGGTCATTCCAATAGACGATCACATGGTTCATCGAGGGCATGGAGTATTTGATACAGCTATCATTCTTGATGGGTATGCTTAAGTATCATACTTTTAATCCATTACCACAAGTGCACTGCGCCTGAAAATAATTCTTCCAATTACTTGTTTCTGTAGCATGTTATTTGCTCTCAATTTTCAGCATCAGCTATGTATTTTAAATACTTTCTTAATGTAGGTATCTCTATGAACTTGATGTACATATAGATCGCTTTCTCAGATCAGCTTCAAAAGCAAAGCTATCATCTCCCTTCCCTTCCTCAACTCTTCGAAGCATTTTAATTCAAATGGCAGCTGTATCAAAATGCAAGAAGGGAACTCTGAGATACTGGCTAAGTGCAGGCCCCGGAAATTTCTTGCTTTCACCTGCAGGATGCCCAACTTCTGCATTCTATGCTGTTGTCATTGATGAGGACTTCTCCCAACACAAAGAAGGGGTTAAAGTTATTACATCAACTGTACCCATGAAGTCACCGCTATTTGCCACAATGAAGAATGTGAATTACCTTCCAAATGTGCTGGCAGTAATGGAAGCTGAAGAGCGGGGAGCATTTGCTTCTATCTGGGTTGATGATGATGAATACATTGCAGAGGGTCCAAACGTGAATGTTGCTTTCATAACCCATGACAAGGACCTTATCTTGCCTTCATTTGACAACATCCTTAGCGGGTGCACAGCCTTAAGGCTTCTTCAACTTGCACCTAGATTGATTGAGCAAGGGCGGTTAAGGAGTGTTAAAACTGGTAATATTACTGTGGATCAAGCTAAGGAGGCAGCTGAAATGATGTTTGTTGGAAGCACACTTCCTCTATTGCCAATTGTTATGTGGGATGATGAACCAATTGGAGATGGTAAAATTTTCAATTTCTACCGTTAATCAGTTATTTGATGCCTTTGCTTTTGTTTTTGCTTTGGTTTGTAAGAGAAAGTAATATTAAGCCCTATTCTGACTAATTCATTGGTTTTGTATTGGTGGTAACAGGTGAGGTCGGAGAGTTGACAATGGCTCTTTCTGATCTGCTTTGGAATGATATGGTTGCCGGCCCTGATACACAGAGGATACCTGTTCCTTACGAATAGGAACAAAATTGCAGCATAGGTCAAGTTAATGACGCCAGTGGAATGATTTACATTTGGTTTCTCTTATGATTGTTCATTTTATGTTGAATAAAATAGTTGAAGTTCGCTGTTGTGTCCTTTTGTTAGAAGGATAACAGATTCCCACCAGAAAAGAGAAAAGAAGAAAAGAAAGAGATATCACTGGTGGTATTACTTGACCTTATGTCTATGGAATAACAATTTCAATGCTATTGAGATCCACTTTGTCATACCATTATTTGCAATTCTGCTATGAACAGAATATTCAGTCCATTCTTCTGTGTCTCTCTATTTCTTTTCTTTCACAACCTTGGGGAATGGGGGAAAGGCTGTGCTTTGACAAGCAAAGCTATGAATCTAAGATCCGGTCAGGCATCGAGATTTGAAATATACGAACAAATTAGCGAAAGCATACATATTTGGAAGGAGAATGTATCCAGGATATTGAACTACTTGTTTCTTGTGTGCACATAGAACTCATTTTCTATTAAGTTGGAGCCCACTGAATTTTCCACGCCATTTCCTTTATGATCTTTGAGACATTAATGTTATGCTCAAACGTTGAATATAGGCTCGTCAACCTGCCTAATTCTCAAGCATACGTTAACCCCTTGCTGTTATCATATCATATATCAACTACTTTCATCTCTGCACAAAGCGTATGAGAAACGTTAAACCCTTCTGCTCTTGGATTATCCAAGGAGCTAAATACTTCATATGAAATGCTTTCTAAGGCACAAGAACCTGTTGTTACGTTCCACATGCTTTCTAAGCCACATGTTTCCACCGCCACCAACGCCCACCACCTTTATCCTGGCAGACTCCAAGGGCATGAAGGAGCAGCTAATTCTTCCAGAGTCCTGATGGTGCTGTTTCCAAACACTCCGCCTACATATTTGAGAGCAACTTGGTTTACGGTGAAGTAAAGTGTTCTGCACTAGCTGAAGTTGAAGCGTCGCTATTTTCTCTCCTAAACTGTCTGGTTTTGGAGGGGCATATATGTTATCACATGATCAACCAAGTCCTCAATTCACAGGGTTGCGCATCTTAGGCAATATTTTCAAAAGCAACAACTGGTCGTTATCAATCTGATACCTAGTTCATTTCAAGCAACTCCACCAACCACCCCACGAACGATTCACAGAAATCAGAAAATTTGGAAAAAGTAACTATACCGATGCTACTTTATAGAGAGAAGCTTCTCTCTAGCTCTTGCTTCTTTCTAATCTGCGAAGCATTCATCGATATGTTCGGCCCCTGACTATCATCACCAGCCTCGCCAGCCATCACCAGCCTCGCCAGCCATCACCAGCCTCTCTTCTTCACCGAATCTCCATTTTCTGTCTCTCCCTCCCTTCCTCTCTTGGATTGCATCTGGTAATGCCAGGGGTATTCTTGTACATCCTACCCATTCTCTCTTTTCCCGCCTCTCCCTCTTACCGTTTTTTTCCGACTGTATTGTCTGCTGTTTCTGCCGCTCCCTGTTTCATCCCATTTCTGAAATTATGTCCTCCAACGCTTCCCTCCATGCTTCTGAATTTCCACCCTTACCTCCCACCACTGATCCCTCCCCCACATATGCCCCCTCCCCTCCACCACCTTCTACACCTCCACTTCAGAAAACTTGGAAACAAGTAGTCGGGGACCAACTTACCTCGTCTCTTACGTACCTACCTCCGCAAGAGTTTGATGGAAAACTTGTTGTCTGCCCTGAGATAGAAACTCTCCAGGAGGGAGCTAAGAGTCAGGAAACAACCATAGTCGGATTCTTCTTTGGCCACAGACCAACATTCCCTCTCATGCAATGTTGAGCCACCAAGTTATGGAAAAAATAGATGACTATTGGATGTGTTTGTTAAGCCACGGTGCTCCCTTCGGAGCCGTAAACGAAATCCCAAATATTTGGGATGAGGTGGGACGTAAGTTGCATGCTGCATGCAACGCAGATAGCAGTCGAGGCCATTATACACGAGAAGAATGTGGCAAGAGTGGACTGGGTCAGACCTTACGTGCAGTAGTTCATTGCGAGTTTTACGTCATTTATTTCCGTTAGTTATGCTCTGTTTTACGTGAGTTAAGTTCCAATTGTTGGTTGTTAGTTTCCCCTGTATTTCGGTTTGTTTGGTCATGGCTTTGCTTATTTAAGCAGACAGTGCTGTCGTCAATGGACAGGGAGTATCGCATTCAAAAAACTGTGGTTTTTTTCTCACCCAGAGAGAAAGTTGTTAACGTTAACGTCAATCGCAATTGTTGGGACCTATCATTGGTATCAGAGCTAGGTTGCTATGGGAACTAACAAGGACCGTATTGAGCACTTAGAGTTTGGACTTGGTACAGTTCAAGAAGGACTACAACAGATGGAGGAAGCTCTCAATCGGATTTCGACTAAAATGGTCGTTAATCAAGAGAACCCCAACCATGGTAATCCACAACAAGAACGAAATGATGGGGATCGACAAATCGTCTCCTCCAAATCAGCAAAGTTGGAATTCCCTCGATTTTCAGGGGATGACCCAACCGAGTGGTTCAATCGTGTCGAACAATTCTTTAAATACCAAGGCACGACTGAAAACCAAAAGGTTTCCATAGCTGCTTACCACCTTGAAGGGGAAGCAAATCAGTAGTGGCAATGGCTTCGTCGGACGTTACAGGAAGAGGGACATGTGATTTCATGCGAGAGGTTCCAAAAGGAATTATGGGCTCGCTTCGGACCATCGGACTGTGAAGACTTTGATGAAGCTCTCTCAAAGATCAGACAACTGGGGACGTTGCGAGATTACCAACGTGAATTTGAGAAGCTCGGCAACAAGGTTCCTGGATGAACACAGAAGGCATTGGTAGGTATGTTTATGGGTGGCTCAAAAACAAAAATTGCTGATGGAATTCGGATGTTTAAGCCAAAATCACGCAAGGAGGCCACTGATTTAGCTAGGATGAAAGACGAGCAGCTGGCACGACAGCGACGATTCATGCGACCACCACCAACAAGAGCTCCTCTAGCTCTTCCCCAGCCTACTTGTAACGTCCGTTTCAATGCTAAGGTTATAACCGTATATTTATGTAATTGAGAAATAGCACCGAGAGATTTGAAAAATACATTTCATGCTCATGCATAATGTTAGCATACATACAAGTGAATATTGATTTTTGCACACTAAAATAATTATACATGCATTCATTGACATTTTTCCAGTATAATTGATCTATAAATGTGATTATATTTAGAATTGTGAATTATAAGTGTTAAAAATTGATTTGGAGAGTATATCTATGGACTTAGAATTTTGGTGAAAATTTAAGAATTTTTTAAAGTTTAGGGGTATTTTTGAATTAAGAAAAATGTCAAGTGACAGAACAATTGATTAATGGCCGGAGAAATAAATCTCACATGATAGTAGAAATTTTGATAAATGATATTAGGATTTAATGACAAGTGTCATTTAAAATTAGGAGAAAATTGGAGTAGAAATTAGAGACAAATATACTTCTTATTAAAAGAGGACCAAATAGAACCATGAGGAGGTGACAAGTGTCACCACCCCTCACCACTCATGATTTTTTTTTACCCAAATTAAAGACTATCTCATGGTCTTTCAATTGGCATTTACGAGACATGCTTCTCTTCTTCATTCTTCTTCATCTTTCTCTCTTCTTCACTCACAACACTCTCTTCTCCAAGCATCAAATGGAACCTTGCTTTCTTCCTTTGCTAGCCACTTAACTATCTAGCTATCTTCTTATTGTTGCTAAAAGACCCAACCTATTTTACCTTGAAAATTGATTTTTGTGGATACTGAAGGAGCTACGGTTCTTGGAGATTCTTGAAGAAGCTTTGGGTAAATCAAGTAAGTAACCTATTACTCTTCATGGCTTTGATGAATGAAGCATGTTGATGATAGATTAGGGTTAAATGAGGATGGGTATATGCTAAAACGTGGATGAGAAAATGGATGTACTGATTTTTGTGTTTATGATGATTAATGATCCATAAGTTGTAATAGACATGATTTAGAGATAAAAAGATCATTATGATGATGTAAAAAGAGTGGAGAGATTTTCATGACGAGATGATATGCTCATTTTTCCTTTAATGCTTAAACACATGACTTTTTGGAGTAGTTGTTACATGGATAAACTAGATTGAACTTGAGGTAAATTAGAATGATAGTTTAGGAGTGAAATGAAAGTGATAATGAGTAAAAGTTGAGAATTTAATGCAATCAATTGGCATTTGAATTAGTATGGAATGATGATGAATTGGAAATAGAGGTAATCTTGATCAAGAAATGATGTAGAATTGATAAAATATGCTTAAGATATGTTAGATGTAACTTGTAAGAGTGGAAGAATAGGAAAAGTTGGTAGAAGTGTGCTAGAATATGTTAGGTGGGATGTTTTCATTGAACATGCGTCTGTATTTTGGCCGCATGTTGATATGTAGATATCCAAATGAGATGATTTTTTATTTGGATTAAATTAGAGACATACTTCTACATTGTTCATGAAGGAATCGAATTTTAATTCTGTCCCAAAGAGTCTTGAATTTTGATTTGAAGTTAAGTATTGGGTGTTGTTTCGATTTTTGAACAGTGTGTAGTAAATTATGTATAAATCTCAGAATACTGAACCAAATTGTACGAACTTAGGTTCTTTAGAAACTTAAGACATAGATGAACAATTGTTTAGAATAAGGTATTGCTAGAAAACCTCATTTTCTATGTCATAATGGTCATACAAAACTGACATAAAAATAAGAGTTGGAAAAACTAGAAAATGAGTCTTGTTTACTTCATTCTGTGAAAGTTCGCCGCGGCCAAGTCCATGGTTCGCTGTGCCCAACTTGCACAATTTCTCTTGGGAAAATTTCACCGTGGCCAACTCCTTGGTTTGCCTTGGCCAACTTCCAAGATTTTATGAGGATTCCTCTTGGGAAAAGTTCACCGCGGCCAACTCCTGTCTTCGCCGTGGCCAACTTTCATGCACAGCTTAAACATGCTTAGGTATTTTGATCATAACTTGTTCTATAGTTATCATAATGGAGTGATTATTGATTTGAAGTAAATTATAGACATAGGGATACTATGTTTATGAAGATATAAAATTTTAATTCTGTCTATAAGAATTTCAAATTCTGGGCAGAAGTTGAGTGTAGGGCACTGTTATAGTTTAAGAACAATCTGAATTATTTGGAGTATAAATTTTGGGATACTAAACCAAATTGAATGTTCTTGGTGTCATTAGAAACTTAAGAGATAGGAGAACAATTTTATAGAAAAAAGTGTTCCTAAATTACTCCATTTTCTTGGTCAGAAAGAACATGGAAAGTTGACCTGAAAGTATATTTGAGGAAAAAACTGAATTAATCAAATGAGTTATGAATTTTGATCATAATGGATTTATTGAGGTGTAAACCTAGGTCAATTAGATACATAGGAGTTATGAAAGGAGAATGAGCATAAGATGTGAATTTATATAATATACCAGGGATTGTCATTAAGCATGCATTGTACATATTCCATATACACATTTGTACTTAAATGAATACTTATAATTGTGCATAGTTGTAATGCGTGTGCAATGTGTGTATTGAATAATGTTGATGTGCAGGATAAAATGTCCACATCTAGATGTTTCCAGATCTGGAAAGCAAATGCTAATCTGGAGCGTACTATGAGTCGACCTAGATGGTCTTACTTACTGATTATTCTGTTTGTATTATGTATTGAATGATTATTATGCAATCTGAACATGATTGATATGAATGTGATTTGCCTATGTTGATGCCGGACAATGAAGGTCTAAGACTTGATGCATGAATGTGATATTGAAGTGCTCCTTGTATGTGAATTTGATGAAATATGTCATATCAAATTTGATTGTTAAATGTCGGACCTAGTTCCGAAAAAAACATGTGAATATGCTTATGATTGAAAAAGTGTTTAACATTTATGTTAAATGCCGGACCATGGTTCGATGATGAATATGAAAGTGATTGTAAATCTGAAATCATATGATTGATTGAAGATATGAGAATGTGATGCATTCCATTTTATGAATGCATGAAGGATAAAGGCAGTTATGACCTTAAGAAGTTGAACTTGGAAAGGAAATGGTTGTTTAATTCATGTGATCAGAGTTATGATTTAGCATAAGGATACGTCTATGATATTGAGATCAGAATTTCATAATGATTATGCATCTATAATTCTAAATGGATTGAAGATATACATATGGAAGATAAATGATATATATAGTAAGGAGAAAGTTAGGATTGCATACAAGATAGGATTTTATGTATGCATGAGATTCAGAAAAAGATGATGAATCAAATGGGAAGAGCGAATGCAATCAATATACTAGTCTAATTATTATGAAATGGTGTAGCATTAGAATAGGTAAATTCTGGAAAAAAAATGGAGTAGAATTGATGTTAGTATGTGTGTTTTTGAGATGAAGAAAAAGCAGGACATGATGGTGGCCTGATAAAAATAGGTTTCTGTCACGATCGTGGCAGGGATACCCCGATTTTGGCAAGAAGTAAAGAGAGAATGTTTTCTAGGATTAATTGAGATCAAAGTATTACTATTGTAAGATAATAGGTAAGTTGTCGAAAATAAATCTCTGGATAGAATGGGAGGACCTTGATGGTACACACCTAAGCATATGTGACAGTAATCATGTCTAGTACTTCATTGAGTTTTGATGACTAGAACATTATGACCATGTAAGGAATGATAGAAATTGATCTTCTTGAGTCATTAAGAGTAACTAATAAGCAATTATGGAAATAATTGATTGATAAAGATTGCATGAACAGTATAGATGTTAGTAGTAAGAAATCTTCTTTCAAAGAAGAATTTCACTGAATTAGTTTAAGCAGATCAGATAGTTTATATTAAGAATGATAAATGAAGGAACAAATCATAAATGAATATGTAATGATTCAAAAGTGAGTATAGGAGTCCTAGTCCTAACAGAGACTCAAGCATAAAATGTAGAATATGCTACTGAGAGTGTATACATTATGTTTGATGTAAAGTATCCAACTAAGTGATTGGATTTTTGAATTTGGGGTGACATTATTGCTAATGTAAGGAGAACTTAGGTCCATATTATATTCTCTGCAAATATGTACAGGAGATACAAATTAGATCTGATGAATGTGTTTCCAACACAGAAAGTTAAGATTGTAAATAAATTGAAATGAGCAAAGAAACTAGTCTGAATGAACAGACATTAGAATAAATCAATGTGAACTCAGAGGAAGTCGAACGAATGGAGAAAATCATTTGACAAAAGAAGTCAATGGGGAAAACGAAAATAATATGAGATAATATTACCTCATTGAGGAATTAGTTACTTAAGGAATTACAAGAACTAATTATGGACACATCGGGTTTTGGCTATATCTGTTTGATTTAACAAATGCCCTTGACAGTATTATAGTATTGAAGATTAAAAAGATCCAAGAAAAATGGGATTGATTAGTGACAATGATTATAGAGGATAGGATATATTGAATGTATTCTAAAGGTTAAGAAGAATATTTTGAATACTTAAAGTAAATCTTACATATCATGAAGGTAGAAATAATTAGATGCCAAGTTTAATAAGAGAGAATCTTGGCTTAATCAAATTAAATGTTGGATCGTATAGTATCTGAACATGGCATATCGGGAGACCCAAAAAAAAAAGAGAGGTAATGATGAAGTGAGAAACTCCAAGGCATATGTATATGAGATTTGGAGTTCTCTGGAACTAGCTATATATTGGATACCACTAGGGATTGTTAAGGAGCTGTTATAGATCTTAGCCCTTTGACAAAAATTTCTGAGGAAAAAAAATGTGTAAATTATATGAGTGACTAATATAAAGAGAATTTTGAGGAATTATAAGACCGATGTTAATTATATCGTGTGGATTTAGAGATTTTGAAGTATACAATGATATCTCATAATAAGGATTCGAATGCAAATTAATGTAGCATAATAAAGTGATTTCTTATCCATTAAGACAATTCAAGTCTC
Organism: Erythroxylum longipes; assembly: GCA_027563885.1. Taxonomy (NCBI): domain Eukaryota; kingdom Viridiplantae; phylum Streptophyta; class Magnoliopsida; order Malpighiales; family Erythroxylaceae; genus Erythroxylum; species Erythroxylum longipes. Next base: position 29,144,099 of record JAOQMS010000005.1, on the reverse strand, counting down.
ATGAGTTGATTATTTGATACAAGATTTTGAATGTGCTACAATAGTGATTGCTTGAGGGCTTGGAGACATAATATGTACAGTGAAAAATTTTGGACATATATAAATGTACAGATCATTAAAGTTTGAGGCACTTATTGAGTTTGAAAGAATTGAATATAAGACAGAGACAATGGATAGAATTACTGAAAGATTATGATGGTACAAATTAGTATTATCCGGTAAAGATAGTGTTGTATCTGATGCTTGAACATAAAATTCAATAATGGAATGGAACAAATTCAGATATTGAGGTTACCAAACCTAACGCAATAAAGAGAATAGAATGTCGAGTTGAATTTTGGGACAAAATGAAGTAGTATTGGCTACATTGAAATTTAAGATCAGTTTCACATGAAAAGATTGACAAAGCCCGAAGTGAGGATCTAGAATTGTGAATCTTATTGAGGAATTGAAAATGAATAAGAATTTCAAGTTTGAATTGGAAAATGATACTTGGTGATTGGGATAAGAAGTATGTATACCTGATAAGGAGATTGTTATAAAAAAAACATAAGAAACAACCTAATATATACATCCTAGTAGGAATGTGATGAAACTACATTTAGCAGCTAAGCATGTAGAATCAAATGACTAAATGTATGAATTACCAACAGTCTTAACTGTTAGAGATATGTTTAAAGCTTATACTTTGGAGTTCATAGGAATGCAAGATCGATGTGTAGTTTTAATTGACTATCGTTGGAATATTGTTTGAGGCGTTATATGACAAAAAGGGTCGTTCACCCTTACATTGAAATGAATGAGGCCTAAAAATGGTGAAAGGCCATAATTGATTCGAGATACTGTTGATAAGTGAAATTAATTTGTGTTAGAAATTAAATGACCTAAGAAAGACAGATGAATTAGGTGGACCAACACCAAAGATATGGAATAGAGTGAGATATACCTAAGAGCTAAGTGTATTAAGAATAAAGAGATGTGAAATACTAAACGAAAGTTGAAATATTTCTAAGAGTAGCACTTTGCCAAGGTGTGCTTAGTTGAGATAAAGGTGTGCCCAGATTAGGAAAAAGGATAATCTAAGCTCAAATTGTATTGTTCCATATGAAATTATTGTGAGTAATATCAAATATATTGAGGAAACAGTTAAGATAGTGTGATATCTGAATAAGTAATTGAAGGATTGATTGAATCCATTGACTAAGGTCATTTGGAAGAAATTATTCGAGTGATGAAGTTAAATGGGAAACGAAAGAGAATATGAGGAATCAATACCCCTGCCTTTCTGATCAATCAGATAAGAATTTCAAGGACGAAATTTATTAAGGGGGGAGAAATGTAACATCCCGTTTCCATACTAAGGGTTAGAACCGTATATTTCTGTAATTGAGAAATAGCACTGAGAGATTTGAAAAATGCATTTCATGCTCATGCATAATGTTAGCATATACATATGTGAATATTGATTTTTGCACACTAAAATGATTGTACATGCATTCATTGACATTTTCCTGGTATAATTGATCTATAAATGTGATTATATTTGGAATTGTAAATTATAGGTGTTAAAAATTGATTTGGAGAGTATATCTATGGACAAAGAATTTTGGTAAAAATTTGAGAATTTTCTGAAGTTTAGGGGTATTTTTGGACTAGGAAAAATGCCAAGTGGCAGAACAATTGATTAATGGTTGTAGAAATAAATGTCACATGATAGTAGAAATTTTGATAAATGACATTAGGATTTAATGACAAGTGTCATTGAAAATTGGGAGAAAATTGGAGTAGAAATTGGAGACAAATAGACTAGTTATTAAAAGAGGACCAAATAGAACCATGAGGAGGTGACAAGTGTCACCACCCCTCACCACTCACAATTTTTTTAACCCAAATTAAAGACCATCTCATGGTCTTTCAATTGGCATTTACGAGACATGCTTCTCTTCTTCATTCTTCTTCATCTTTCTCTCTTCTTCACTCACAACACTCTCTTCTCCAAGCATCAAATGGAACCTTGCTTTCTTCCTTTGCTAGCCACTTAACTATCTAGCTATCTTCTTATTGTTGCTAAAAGACCCAACCCATTTCACCTTGAAAGTTGATTTTCGTGGATGTTGAAGGAGCTAGGGTTCTTGGAGATTCTTGAAGAAGATTTGGGTAAATCAAGTAAGTAACCTATTACTCTTCATGGATTTGATGAATGAAGCATGTTGATGATAGGTTAGGTTAAATGAGGATGGGTATATCCTAAAATGTGGATGAGAAAATGGATGTACTGATTTTTGTGTTTATGATGATTAATGATCCATAAGTGGTAATAGAGACGGTTTAGAGATAGAAAGATCATTATGATGATGTAAAAAAAGTGGAGAGATTTTCATGAAGAGATGATGTGCTCATTTTTGCTTTAATGCTTAAACAAATGACTTTTTGGAGTAGTTACATGGATAAACTAGATTGAACTTGAGGTAAATTAGAATGATAGTTTAGGAGTGAAATGAAAGTGATAATGAGTAAAAGTTGAGAATTTAATGCAATCAATTGGCATTTGAATTAGTATGGAATGATGATGAATTGGAAATAGAGGTAATCTTGATCAAGAAATGATGTAGAATTGATAAAATAAGCTTAATATATGTTAGATGTAACTTGTAAAAGTGGAAGAACTAGAAAAGTTGGAAGAAGTGTGCTAGAATATGTTAGGTGGGATGTTTTCATTGAACATGCGTCATTATTTTGGCCGCATGTTGATGTGTAGATATCCAAATAAGATGATTTTTTATTTGAATTAAATTAGAGACATACTTCTACGTTGTTCATGAAGGCATTGAATTTTAATTCTGTCCCAAAGGGTCTTGAATTTTGATTTGAAGTCAAGTATTGGGCGTTGTCTCGGTTTTTAAACAGTGTGCAGTAAATTATGTATAAATCTCAGAATACTGAACCAAATTGTACAAACTTAGGTTCTTTAGAAACTTAATACATAGATGAAAAGTTTTTTAGAAAAAGGTATTGCCATAAACCTCATTTTCTATGTCATAATGGTCATACGAAACTGACCTGAAAAATAGAGTTGGAAAAACTAGAAAATGAGTCTTGTTTACTGCATTCTGTGAAAATTTGCCGCGGCCAAATCCACGGTTCGCCACGGCCAACTTGCACAATTGCTCTCGGGAAAATTTCACCACGGTTAACACCTCAGTTCTCCATGGCCAACTTGCAAGATTTTATGAGGATTCCTCTTGGGAAAAGTTCGTCGCGGCCAACTCCTGTCTTCACCGCGGCCAACTTTCCTGCACAGCTTAAACATGCTTCGGTATTTTGATCTTAACTTGTTCTATAGTTATCATAATGGAGTGATTCTTAATTTGGACTAAACTAGAGACATAGGGATACAATGTTTTTGAAGATATAAAATTTTAATTTTGTCTCTAAGAATTTCAAATTCTTGGCTGAAGTTGAGTGCAGGGCGCTATTATAGTTTAAGAACAATCTGATTTATTTGGAGTATAAATTTTTGGATACTGAACCAAATTGAATGTTCTTAGTGTCATTATAAACTTAAGAGATAGGAGAACAATTTTATAGAAAAAATTGTTCCTAAATTACTCCATTTTCTTGGTCAAAAAGAACATGGAAAGTTGACCCAAAATTATATTTGAGGAAAAATCTGAATTGATCAAATGAGTTATGAATTTTGATCATAATGGCTTTATTGAGGTTTAAACCTAAGTCAATTAGACACATATGAGTTATGAAAGGAGAATGAGCATAAGATTTGAATTTAGATAATATACCTGGGATTGTCATTGAGCATGCATTGTACATATTCCATATACACATTTGTACTTAAACGAATACTTATAATTGTGCAAAGTTGTAATGTGTGTGCAATGTGTGTAGTCATAATGTTGATGTGCAAGATAAAATGTCCATATCCAGACGTTTCTAGATCTGGGAAGTAAATGCTAATCTGGAGCGTACTGTGAGTCGACGTAGATGGTCTTACTTACTGATTGTTCTGTTTGTATTATGTATTGAATGATTATTATGCAATGTGAACATGATTGATATGAATGTGATTTGCCTATATTGATGCCAGACAATGAAGGTCCGAGACTTGATGCATAAATGTGATATTGAAGTGCTTCTTGTATGTGAATTTGATGAAATATGTCATATCAAATTTGATTATTAAATGTCGAACCTAGTTCTGACAAAAACATGTGAATATGCTTATGATTGAAAAAGTGTTTCTCAACATTTATGTTGAATGCCGGACTACGGTCCGATGATGAATATGAAAGTGATTGTAAATCCGAAATCATATGATTGATTGAAGATATGAGAATGTGATGCATTCTATTTCATGAATGCATGAAAGATAAAGGCAGTTGTGACCGAAGTCGCCACCGAAAAAGAGTTTAAAGCTCAGAAAGTGAAAAAGAGCCTCGGGTTCAGTTGTGAATGTACCCGATATCCACTAAAGGATATGGGAGATTATCTGATATAGCTCGGTATCCACTAAGGGATATGAGCTAGTTATTAGGCACTTGGTCACAACAAGGTAATAAATGAAAGTGAGTCTCATGCGCATTGCATTATAAGTGATATGTGCATTTTAAATGATTGAAATGATTAATTTGACTGCTCTGAATGTGATCCTATATGTTAAATGGAGTGATTTAAATTATGTGAAAATATGTGAACGGTATGTGTTATGTGATTGAGTGAGCCATCGAGGATGGTCACTCATTGAGTTCACAAAACTCACCCAAAATTTGTAATATTTTTCAGGCTCAGAAGAGTTACCCCGTTCGGCTAACGAGAATATAGCCACTGCACCCAAGTAAGACATAGAGGTCGGGATCAGTTCGCCCCTGCATTTGTGTTTTCTTATTTTTGTATTAATTTGTGTATTTCACGATTTCTGTACAATTTTCTGTATGTAGTAACTTCTGAAAATGGAAATGTTTTGATTATTGATTTTCGCACGGGGGTGAGGATTTTTTTTTGGAAAATTTGTATTGAGTTTTAAGTGTTTGATTAATTGACTGTTCTAGCATGCCACCCTCATGGGGTATGCACTTAGATATCACTCAGGATGTCGAGTACGTGTCTTGCGAGTGTGGGGTGTTACACTACTCGTGTAGGTCCAGCTGTGCCAGTCTGACGTTTATCCTAGGAGGAGATGCAGAGGAAACGGGCGCAGGACCTTTGCTTTAACTGCAACAAACGATTTATGACTGGGCACCAATGCCAAAAGCTCAAGTATTACTTTTGGATGGCTAAGTAGGTGATATGATCTGTGAGGATGTCACTGACCAACAAACGGAAGAAATCGATCATGGAGATGTTACGAGAGAAGTGCACGAACCCGAACCAGAGCTAGAAATCACCTTACATGCATTGACAAGATGGACTGGCCCAAGAACGATGCATATAACAGCAAAAATGGGTTCTCTCGAAGTGGTGGTGCTGATTGATAGTGGGTTAACACACAACTTCATCAGTGATCATTTGGCAAGCATATTGTGATTACCAGGGGTACAAACAGAAAAATTTACTGTTTGGGTTGCAAATGCGTTTGAAGTGTCAAGGGCGTTTTGATAAGGTAATGGTGAATTTACAAGGAACTGAGTTTTATCTCAGACTCTTCTCGCTGCTGTTATCAGGTCTTGATCTTGTGCTTGGAATTCAATGGCTGGAAATGCTAGGTTCTGTGGTTTGTAATTGGAAGCAATTAACTATGGAATTCATCTGGAATAATCAAGCCCGAAGGTTGCAAGGATTGAGTGAACAATCTATTCAGGAGGCAACATTAAAAGAAATCTCAAAAGAGTGTCGAGGGGGCCAGCATTATTTACAGTATGCTTCCCTTCAACCACCGAGAACATCCTACATGGTACAATTTGTGGTGTGGAGCATCAAGATTTACAGCGGGTAATACAAGAGTATAAAGACGTGTTCCAAGAGCCCTCATGCGTACCACCTGTGTGCAAAGTAGACCACTGTATTACACTCAAGGAGGGCACTGAACCGATTAATGTACGACCTTACCGTTATGCTCATTTTCAAAAAGAAGAAATTGAAAAGCAGGTACAAGAGATGCTAAATTTGGGACATATACGTGCCAGCACCAGTCCGTTTTCGTCGCCAGTTGTACTCGTTAAAAAAAAGATGGTAGTTGGTGATTTTGCACGGACTACCGCGCACTGAATAATGCCACCATCAAAGATCATTTCCCCATTCCAACAGTGGATGACATGTTAGATGAATTACACGACGCTTTATATTTTACAAAGCTGGATTTGCGAGCTGGATATCACCAAGTAAGAGTAAATCCTCCTGATATTTCTAAGACTACTTTCCGTACTCATAATGGCCATTACGAATATATCATCATACCTTTTGTCCTTTGTAATGCACCTTCCACATTTCAGGCCATCATGAACACTATATTTCATCCTTACCTTCAAAAGTTCATTTTGGTTTTTTTTGACGATATTCTCATCTATAGTTCTACATGGGATAAGCATGTACAACACGTTGCAAAAACCTTGGAGATTTTGAGGCAGCACAAATTTTTTGCTAAAGCAAGCAAGTGCATTTTTGGACAGTAAGAACTAGAGTATCTAAGGCATATAATAATGCCTCAGGGAGCGAAGGTTGATGATAAAAAAAAATTACAGCTATGCTCGCGTGGCCCTGACCTACTAACGTTTCTAAATTGCGTGGTTTCTTAGGCTTGATAGGATACTACCAGAAGTTCGTGCAAAATTACGGCATCATTACTCGGCCCCTCACTAACCTACTCAAGAAAAGGAAATACGGGTGGCATGAAGACGTCGAAACAGCCTTCTCGGCGCTTAAGCAAGCAATGGCCCCCACTCTTACTTTGGCTATACCTAATTTCAATGATTCTTTCACCATTGAAAACGATGCTTCGGGTGACGAAATTGGTGCAATTTTAACTCAACAGGGCAAGCCGATTACTTATATGAGTTATGCACTTGGAGTCACAAAAAAATTGTGGTCAACCTACGCCAAGGAAATGCTTGCTATTATGGAAGCCATACGTTTGTGGTGACCTTATTTACTGGGAAGGAAATTCTTCATCCAACCGACCAACACAACTTGAAATATTTTATGGATCAACGTGTAGCGACAACAGAATAGCAAAAGTGGGTAGCCAAATTAATGGGCTACGATTATGAAATTATTTATCGTCCCAACCGCGAGAACTCTGCTGCTGATGCCCTCTCATGCAAACCAAACAGCCCAGTACTCCATCATCTACATGTAGTTGTTGTCACTCTGTGGGATGAGATTAAAGATGCTTACTCAGGGGATACTTATATTCAGTCGGTAGAGTAGGTGGCCAAGGCTCAACTCGATGGACCATATTCATAGCGCCAAGGACTTTGGTTATTTAAGGGGAGGGTGGTAATTCCTTCGTGTAAGGTGCTGCGCACTAAAATACTATAGGAGGCATATGATACCAAAATAGGAGGGCACTCAGGTGTCTTACAAACATTCAAACGGTTAGTTCAACAATTCTACTGGCCTAAAATACACCAAGCAGTCCAGGAATATGTCAAGCATTGCGTGGTATGCCAACAAATGAAAATTGAAACACTTTCCCCTGCCGGACACCTGCAACCTTTGCTCGTCCCGTGCCAAGTCTGGGACGATATCACTCTCGACTTCGTTGAAGACCTGCCAACATCCCACAGCAAGGATACAATTTTGGTAGTTGTTGACAAGTTAAGTAAATTTGCCCATTTCTTGACTTTAACTCATCTTTTACTACTAAAGGAGTGGCTGAAAAATTTGTCGATGGGGTTGTAAAATTACATGGTCTTCCTAGATCAATTATTAGTGATCGGGATCTTGTTTTTATTAGCCGATTTTGGCAAGAATTTTTCCAAATGTCAGGTACTAAGTTAAAACTCAGCTCCGCGTATCATCCGCAAACAAACGGATAGACGGAAGTGGTCAATCGTTGTGTAGAGCAATACCTCCGTTGTTTTGTTCACCAATGGCCACGCAAATGGAGTGCCTACATTCCCTAGGCAGAGATATGGTATAATACTACGTACCATACATCTACAGGAATGACCCCATTCCAAGTGTTATATGGTCGTTTGCCTCCTCTCCTTCCCAATTATCATAGTGGTGATTCGTTGGTACATGAGGTAGACCTATGTCTTGTGTCCAGAAATGAGTTTTGCGTCAATTAAATGCAAATTTGGAGAATTCCATTAATCGTATGAAGTAGTCAACGAATCAAGGCCGACGGGATGTGACTTTTGAAGTAGGTGATATGGTGTTTCTCAACCTACATCCCTACCGGCAGCAATGTTGTACCCCGTTTTCGGAGCCCAACATCAGACTTGGGATCACGAAGCTTGAGCGTGGATGAGGGATTAGAATTTGGAAATTTTAAAAAAATATCCTTCGGAAGCAAAAGGGGGCATTGCCGCGGCGAACTTATGCGGGAAAATCCCATGAACCCTTCGGAAATTTTACTCCATGGTGAGCGATTTAACTTTCGCCGCGGCAAGCCCAAAATTTTTGAACATGTGTGGATAAACCTCACTGACCTTTCAGGTGATCGCCACGGCGAAAACCCCTGTAACTAAACCCTAAACCTAAAATGTCCTATCTTACTACATGCAAACTTAAAATCTTTCAACTCCATTCATTTGTACAACCCAAAAACAAAAATGGATAAGAACTTAACCACAAACAAACTCTCAAAATCTTAATCTCATTTCCAAGATCGAATACTTTGCCAAAACATAAGGAGAATCATATACAAAACTAACATATATTTCATTAATATCAAAATTAAGAGTTTTACGACGTTTTAGTGGACATTTCGAGCCCCCTTACATCATAATTCAAAATACAAAGTTTATAAAACTAAAATTGCTCAAAATGCGACTAAAGCATTGTTTTACAAAATCTAACTTCAAAAACTATCAAAACAAAACATGCAAACTAGAGTGATGCCTTGATTCTTGACTTACTCGATCTCTTGCTCCTCACCTGAAGATGGGACGGAATTGGGAGGGGGCGAGCTTAAAGCTCATGGGTAACAATTTTATAATCGAGAAACAAGCAAAAACCATTTTCAAAACTCATTGCCATTATATATTTTGAAAACCATAATAATTTTGCATGAAAATCACCAAACACTTATTTCTCAAAATTCTCATTTTATCAAACAGTTCATGAGC
>JAOQMS010000005.1:29119772-29130891 GCA_027563885.1 Erythroxylum longipes | reverse complement strand
CACAATCCAACCAAGAGCAAATAAATGCAACATCTATGATGCAATTGAAACCATTAAGCTTCCTTGATTTAAAGAAATCAATAAGTGGCTTATTTACTCTATTATAAAAAGGTACCCACCTTGAATTCCTTGCTTAATAGACTAGCTTATGGATGTCTTTCCTCTTTCTCATCTTGCCTTCCTTGATTTCCCTTAACAATAATCAAAAACTCCATTCAATACGAATTCCAATTTAGAACCCAAACAAACATACTCACTAAAACCCATGCATTTCCTAATCTTTTTGAACCCAAAACTCTTTCAAAAATTCAAACTTTTGGGTCAATTTTCCACTATCATTCTGATCAAGTAAATGAAGAAATTTAATAACAATTCCTTATAAAAATTTTCCTCATTGTCTTAAGTTTCTAATGACACCAAAATCATTCAATTTGGTTCAGTACTCTAAAAGTTACGCCCCAATCATTTTTGGTTTGTTCCAATACTAACACAACATTCTATGTTCAACTTCCCTTCAGTAATTTAGATCCTTATAAACTGAATTTAAACTTAATTTCTTCACAAAACTTGTATCCCTATGTCTCTAGTTTACTCAAAATCAAAAATCACTTCATTTGGACAACTACAAAAAAATTGATGCCCAAAATACCAAAACATGTCCATGCAGAAAAATGGATTTCGCCTCGGCGAAGTTTTTGGAGTTCGCTGCGGCGAAGTTTTCCAGAAACTCATTTCGATGACATTTTTAGACATTTTTCAACTATATACTCCCCAACTTTCAAATATAATCCATCTTAACCTTAAACCACCTCTTCTACTTCATTTTCAGGCTAATTTCAACACAATATCATTAACAACTACATGAAAATCTATCTTTGATCATTAACCCTAGAAGATTTAAAACATTTTCATCAACAACTTCCTACACATATTCACTCTATTTTCACTTCTAACCAACCCTAAACATGCTTTATCTAACAATTAAGAAGAGTTAAAACTCATACTTACTTGTGGAGGCTTCAAAATCTTCAAAATCCCTAAAACCCTAGCTTGATTTTCTCCTCTTCTTCTTTCCTTCTTACATCCACGACACTCTCTTTCTTTCACTCTTATCACACATAATTTTTCTTATTCTACACTCTTAATAATCTCAAAATGTCCCTTTTTCCCTCCAATATAAGGCCATGTCTTTTAACCTTAAGTGTTATGCCTAATTTGCCCTTATACAATCTTACAACTTTAATACTTCAATTCAATTACTCTATGTCATAAAATCTTACCAACATTGACATAATAATTAACTCCATAAAATAATACCTTAAGGACCTCATAATTTATTTAAATCATGCTTATTCCTTAAGAAAAAAAATTAGGGGGCCAACAAGCAATCGATTTTTAAACATGTCCACCAGAAGCTTGCGAGTCAATTTTACGGGCCGCATCTAATGGTGCAGAAAATTGGAGCAGTCGCTTACAAACTTCAGCTACTAGCAGGAGCTCAAATTCACCGAGTCTTTCACGTTTCATTACTCAAAAAGTTTGTGGGAGATTTGGTGGAACCGTTTACGGAACTACCACCGGTGAATGATAAGGGTATACTCTTACTGGAGCCTTTACAGATATTAAATACACACTGGGTCAAACGGGAGAACAAGTTTAAAGAGGAGAGTTTGGTTCAATGGAAGCATTTACCAAAAGAGGAAACCACTTAGGAGATAACCTTGTCGTTACTGAAGCAGTTTCCGAGTATAGACCTTGAGGATAAGGATCCTCTTGATGGGCGACATATTGTTAAGCCATGGTGCTCCTCTCGGAGCCGTCAACCAAATCTCAAATATTTGGGATGATATGGGACGTAAGTTGCATGCTGCATGCAACGTAGATAGCTGTCGAGGCCATTATACACGAGAAGAATGTGGCAAGAGTGGACTGGGTCAGACCTTATGTGTAGTAGTTCATTGAGAGTTTTACGTCATTTATTTCCGTTAGTTATGCTCTGTTTTACGTGAGTTAAGTTCCAATTGTTGGTTGTTAGTTTCAGTTTATTTGTTTATGGCTTTGCTTATTTAAGCAGCCAGTGCTGTCATCAATGGACAGGGAGTATCGCATTCAAAAAACTGTGGTTTATTTCTCACCCAAAGAGAAAGTTGTTAACGTTAACGTGAATTGCAATTGTTGGGACCTATCAGTGTTACTCTCAAAAGATAATCTCATATTATTTACTTACTCTTCAGTTATTGAAGCAAACAAGCTCCTAGAGGATGGTCCATGGTACCTTTGTAACTAACCGATTTTCTTACAACTTTGGAAACCTAGTTTAAAGCTTGAAACCATTAAAGTTCAGAGTGTTCCCATTTGGATCAACTTCCATAATGTCCCCCTTGAGTACTGGACCACTAAGGGACTAAGCTCGCTAGCAAGTTACATTGGGAAGCCGCTATTTATGGATGAAAACTGCAAGGAAGAAGCAAATCGGCTATGCTCGAATCTGTGTTAGTATTATGTTATCCAAGGAGCTTCCAGATGAGATTCCTGTTATGGGGATGGGAGCTGGTAATAAATTATGGGAAGCCACTATTGGTATATCCTATCACTAGAAACCACCATCCAAACCACAAGAGAAAGCTTGGTAAGCCACAGGTAAATTCTTCACCACTAGGACCTATCAGGAACTAACGAGACTTTATGAAGCTGAGAAGCAGGGTCAGACTGATCATAATGATTCTAAAGATATTGCTTCCATATCAAAGCACCTAGAAATACCTAGTGTGTCTCTCCTCATAAAACCCAGGGTGTGGGTAATTACCAAACTTCTATCTCTACAATTCCTTCGAAAAGGGATGTAGACCCTGCAACATGTTGTAAAGAGTTTCCCTTGATTCAGTGCACTAATCCTGAAACCATTACACCTACCTCCCCTGTGACTGGACCTGAAACCTCAGCGGTTCCACTTCTCATTGAATCTTCTACTGTTAGCCCCTTAGCTGATGTATCTTGTCTCCTAGCAGAAGTCCAAAGTGAACCTTTTCACACTGTGAATCAGAGAAGATTGAAAAGAGGGAAAAAGGCAATGCCTCACTAATCCTTCCATCTAATTATACCCCTCCTCACTTGGAATGTACGAGGAATTAGTTGTCCCTCTAAGATCTTAGCTTTATGTGATTTTCTTCTACTTAAAAAAACCTCTTATTGTTCCATTACTTGAAACTAAAGTAAAAGTTGAAAACCTTAACAAGCTTCACATTTTAGGTCATCAATGGAGCTTGGTCTTGAACCATTAAAGCCATGCCTTTGGCAGAATAATTATCTGCTATATAATAAAGATGAGCTCAGGATCAACTTGTTGGGCTTCAGTGAACAGGTAATGCACCTACAATTGCTTTTCTTACAGGCAAATGTTAAGCTAACTGCAACCTTCATTTATGTAACGACTTCCAACAGAGTGTTTTATGAAATGATATATGTATCTTTGGTAGTAGCAATAACAACCCGTGGTTATTATATGGTGACTTTAATCCAATTCAATCCTCTACCCCTCTGAGGCTCAAGGCCACCGTAACTTAAAAAACTACTCGAATGACTTTAAGGAATGTGTTCAGGACATTGGATTGACCGACGTCAGATCCACTAGACACTCTTTCACTTGGTCTAATAATCAATCCTCTTCTTAGCACATCCAAAAGAAGCTTGACCATGCCCTTGTCACTAATTCCTGGCTGTCTCAATTTCCCAACAGCTTTGCTCGATTAAAAAACCCTTATTCTCAGATTACACCCCTATCATTATGGCAATTTATTCTAGCAACTTTGTTCCCATTTCCCCTTTCAATTCAATAACTATCTTGTTCAAGACCAGGATTTCCTGAGGCTTGTCGACAGGGAGCTGAATCCCATTGTATAGGAACTAAGTAATTATGCTGTTCCCAGAAGCTCAATTCATTAAACAAGAGCTCAAACACTTGAAAATTGTTAAGAAAAAATGTCCACAGATTGAATACCGGTTGAATTTAATAGCCCGAATCTTAATAAAGAAAAATAAAGAAAAGGTAAAATAAATGGGACAAGACACAAGAATTTACGTGTTTTGGTCAATATGACCTACGTCAACGGCTGGAGGGTGAGCTAAATTCACTAATATGTGGAGAATGTATAAAAGTACAAAGGCTAGAATAAAAGGCTTTTAAAACCTCATCAAATATATAGGAAAGAACTGAAGAAAGAATAGAAGGACTGGTTTTGTTTTTGGTGCACTGAACTTTGCAAGCTTCCCATCTATTTATAGCCAAGGTTTTAAGCATCCGTCCAAAGCTTCCCTTAATTTAGCTTGTTAATGAGGAGGAAATTTTGAAAAAGGTGAGAGCAAATGTCAAACATAGAATTTTGGCCAGCATTTGTTGACTTGGTGAACTTGGTGGAGGGGCCCAGGCATGCAACAAATCTCCACCTTGGCTTGGTCCTAAACAATTAGTGATTTACTCCACCTTCTCCGACAATGCCCCAAAGGGCTATATCACCAACTATAAATAACAATCAAGTCCAAGCATTGCTTGAACTTGTAAACTGGAAGAGCCTTCGTAAGTATGTTAGCAGGATTGTCCTTATTGTTGATTTTCTGAATAAGGACCTTCTTTTCTGCAATAATATCCTGAATGAAATGATACTTCACATCAATATGTTTTGTCCTCTCATGATACATCTGGTCTTTTGTCAAATGAATAGCACTCTGACTATCACAATAAACAGTAGTAACCCTTTGATGTAAAGATAATTTATCAAATAAACCTCTCAACGATAATGCTTCTTTGATAGCCTCAGTGACTGCCATATATTCTGCATCAGTAGTAGATAAAGCCACTACATATTGTATAGTAGCTTTCCAGCTAATAGCACAACCTCCAATGCAAAATACATAACTTGTCAGAGACTTGCGTCTATCGAGATCACCGGCATAATCTGAATTTACAAAACCAACTAAGGTGTTGGTGGTTCTACTAAACTCCAAACAAAAGTTTGAAGTACTCTTCAAGTATCTGAGAATCCATTTCACTGCCTACCAATGTTTTTTGCCAGGATTGGCCATATCTCTACTAACGACGCTAACAACTTACAAAATATCAGGATGAGTATATAACATTGCATACATAATACTGCCGACAGCACTAGAATACAGAACCCGTTCTATATAATCTTCCTCTTCCTATGAATGTGGTGATTGAGCAGCTGATAGTCGAAAGTAACTAGCAAGAGGAGTACTAACTACTTTGGCATCTCGCATGTCAAATCTTTCTAAAACTTTATTGAGATAATACTTTTAGGTCAAGAATAATTTACTAGCTCCTCGATCACGTCTTATCTCTATGCCAAGAATTTTCTTTGCTACTCCCAAATCTTTCATCTCAAATTCACTATGCAATAAGGACTTTAAATGGTGAATATCTGTGACATTCTTGGCAGCAATGAGCATATCATCAACATATAACAACAAATAGATGAATAAGTCGTCATCTAACTTCCGAAAGTAAACACAACTATCATATATGCTCTTGGAGAAATCATGACCCAACATAAATGAATCAAACCTCTTATACCACTGTCTTAGAGATTGTTTTAATCTGTACAAGGATTTCTTCAACAAACATACCTGGTCTTCTTTTCTTACCACTTCAAAACCTTCAGGTTGTTTCATATAAATCTGCTCATCTAATTCGCCATACAGGAATGTTGTCTTGACTTCAAGCTGTTCTAATTCCAAATCGAACATGGCAACCAATGCAAGTAATACACAAATAGAGCTATGTTTCACCACTGGTGAGAAAACATCATTAAAATCAACACCTTGTACCTGACTATAGCCCTTTGCAACTAAACGTGCCTTATACCTTACATTTTCAACACCTGAAGTACCTTCTTTTCTTTTGAAGCCCATTTGCAACCAACAATTTTCTTACCTTTTGGTGGCTTCACCAGAACCCAAGTACCATTTTTGTGCAAAGATTCCATTTCTTCGTTCATAGCCACCACCCACTTATCAACATCAGCACTTGAAACTAACACCATATATGTAGAAGGTTTACCGTCTCCGCCTGTTTCCTGTGCTACTGATAAAGTATATGCAACTAAATTTGCATACCTCTGTAGTGGTCGAATCTCTCATCTTGATCTATCTCTAGATATGGAATGTTCTTCTTCTACTAGTTCATCTTGAAAATAATCAGGATTTGGTTCATCAACTTGATCTGTCTGATGTGTAGAAGACGTCTGTGAAGGGCCTGACTACAAATCTCTAATTCCACCTACTTCTGTGCACTATCCTCCTTTTCTAAATTACAAGGATTACAAGATTCTTTTCTAGGATACAACATAGAGGACTCATCAAATCTAACATCCCTACTAATTACAAATTTAGGGTGACTTAGGATTAGGACACTACAAACAATATCCTTTCACCCTGAAGCATAACCGTGAAAAATACATTTCTTAGCCCTATGCTCTAACTTTCCCTCATTTACATGCATATATGCTGGACACCAAAATATTCTTAAAGTAGAGTAATCAGCAGAAGTACCTAACCAAACTTCCTCTGGAGTCTTAAAATCGAAAGGAGCACAAGAAGAGTGGTTGACAATATAGAAAGTTGTAGTAATGGCTTCTCCCTAAAAATCAAGTGTCAACCCTGCATTTGAGATCATTTACCGAGCTCTTTCTAAAAGAGTCCGGTTCATGTGCTCAGGGACTCCATTTTGTTGCGGAGTCATTCTGATGGTGTGATATCGAGCAATTCCTTCATCCTTACAAAATTCATTAAATTCACCTCCACAAAATTCCAAACCATTATCTGTCCGTAGCCGTTTAACATATTTTCCTGTCTGTTTTTCAATCAAAACTTTCCATTACTTAAAGGTTAAGAAAACATCATTCTTATGTTTCAAGAAATATACCTAACCTTCCTTGAATAATCATCAATAAAAGTCAACATATATCGGGCACCACCTTTAGATGGAACACGAGAGGGCCCCCAAAGATCATAATGAAAATAATCCAAAGTACCTTTAGTTTTGTAGATAGATGGGGAGCTGAAACTGACTCATTTCTGCTTCCTATAAATACAATGCTCACAAAAGTCCATCTTACCATTACTTTGACCATAAAGTAGGCCTCTCTTGCTTAACAACGTTAAGACTTTCTCTCCCATGTTTCCTAAACGCATGTGCCACAATTTGGTAATGTCACCATCAGTAGAGACTATGGCAGCACCTGTTACCGTAGATCCCTGCAAAACATACAAACTACCAAACCTGCAAGCTTTCATCAATACAAGAGCACCTTTAGAAAATTTCAAAACTCCACCTTCGGCTGAGAACTTGCACCCTTGATAATCGAGAGTGCCCAAAGAGATGAGATTTTTCTTTAAATCAGGACGTGTCTAACGTCAATGAGTGTTCTAATGATACCATTGTACATTTTGATCTGGACTATACCTTTACCAATAACTTTACAGGAAGCATTATTACCATCAAAACAACTCCACCATCCAATGACTCATAAGTGGAAAAACACTCCCTGTCGGGACTCATGTAGTAAAAATAACCCGAATATAAAATCCACTCATTAGACCTAACTTAATCTTCTGTAGCTACAAAGATAATTCTGTCATTCTCATTTGCCGCTACACTAGCTTCGGCAGTGTTGCTGTCATTTTACTAAATTTTATTTTTCTCCTTATATTTCAATTTATAGCAGTCAACCTTTATATGCCCCTTTTTTTAGCAATAATTACAAATTTTATTTTTATGTCTTGATTTTGACCTGCCTTTGGATCTACTTCTTTCAAAATCTCTACTTTCAGATCTACCTCGTACAAATAGTCTCTCTGCATGACTTCCACTAGTCTTCCTAGTGATGTCCTTATCAATATGCTCTTTTGACTTTAATGCAGACCTAATGCTATTATATGAGACTGAGTCTTTCCCATAAATCATAGTACCACCAAAATATTTAAAGGACTGGGGAAGGGAACATAACTAGAATATGACTTGATCTTCATCCTCAATTTTTACATCTACATTCTTCAAATCCAAAATAAGATAATCAAATTTATCTAGATGTGAAATAATAGATGTACCTTTTGTCATCCTCAACATGTACAACTTCTGTTTCAAATAAAGTCGATTTTCCACCGTCTTCTTCATGTACATGACTTTCAACTTGTCCCACATACTTTTAGCTGTGCATTCACCAGCAACCTCTTGCAAAATCTCATCAGAGAGATTCAATATGATGATTGATATAGCCTTTTTATCTAGATCTGTAAATTTATCTAACGCCACATCTGCTGGCTTTTTCTCGATACCATTAAATGCAATCTCATACCCATTTTTTATTAAAATGGCCTGCATCTTGAGCTACCATATACTGAAGTTAATACTCCGGTTAAACTTTTCAATAGAGGTCTTTATTATCGTCATGATGGCTAAAAATTGATATTCCGACTATTTTTTGACAAGCGAGCCACACACGTGAAACCGAGACAACGGGCCCCACGAAAGCACTAGATGCGGGCCCTACTAGAAAAAATCAGGACGTGGGGCCCCACAAGCAAATTGAACTCTGTTTACAAAACTGAGGCAATGGGCCCCATAAGATAAAACCAAGGCTGTGGGCTCCGTAAGATAAATTTGAGGTGGTGGGCCCCGTTTTGACTCACAATAAAATTTAAGTTACTTTTTGATGTGGAGGATCCATCTTAGTGACAAACACAGAGTATACAGTAAGTTGGACCAACAAGAGAAGCTCTAATACTAATTTGTTAAGAAAAAATGCCCTCAGATCAGATACCGGTTGAATTTAATAGCCCAAATCTTAATAACGAAAAATAAAGAAAAGGAAAAATAAATGGAATAAGACATAAGAATTTATGTGGTTTGGTCAATGTGACCTAAATGGAACAAGACATAAGAATTTATATGGTTTAGTCAATGTGACCTACGTCCACGGCCAGAGGGTAAGCCAAATTCACTAATATGTGGAGAATGCATAAAAGTACAAAGGCTGGAACAAAAGACTTTTAAAACCTCATCAAATATATAGAAAAGAACTAAAGAAAGAATGGAAGAATTGTTTTTGTTCTTGGTGCACTGAACTTTGCAAGTTTCCTATCTATTTATATCCAAGGTTTTAAGCATCCGTCTAAAGCTTCCCTTAACTTAGCCTATCCATATGGAGGAAATTTTGTAAAAGTTGAGAGCAAATGTCAAACATAGAATTTTGGCCAACATTTGTTGACTTGGTGAACTTGGTGGAGGGGCCAAGGCACACAACAAAAATTATAAAAGGCTCTACCTTATCTGTCCTCCACTCTACCAAATCATTGCTTAAAGATATTCAATCCAAACTTGCTGAAACTCGTACTGATCAGTTGTTATTGAACACCGAGAAGGTTGCTCTTTCTAATTAATTACAAGTTATTAAGAACCATAATTCCCTACTTTAGTAAAAGGCTAGAGTTAACTGGCTCACTGAGGGGGATCAATGTACCAGTTATTGAACACCGAGAAGGTTGCTCTTTTTAATTAATTACAAGTTGTTAAGACTATATAGTCTTAAAAGTAATAAAAAGAGAAAATATTTGATTTGGTTTGTTTGATTTTGAAAACCGCCTAAGAAGCCATATAAGCAACAATTAAGCTCAAAAACATGAAAAAAAACTAAGATCCCCACCCCCACATTTAAAACTTACATTTTCCTCAATGTAACATCAAATGCAATAAATGAAGCATTTAAAGAAAATAACAAATGTGAAAATGTAAATAAACAAAAATCAACTTCCCTTAGGTTACCTCCCAAGTAGCACCTTTGTTTATCATTGTTGACTTGCCTCTAGGTTGCTCTCATCAAGTGATGCCATTCGCATCTTCAAGCATCAACACTTCCAGATCCTTCGTTTGGAAGACTTCGTAATACAGTTTCTGGTGATGGCTATTCACTTTGAATATCTTGTCAGTTTTTAGAATCTGTATCTCTACCGCACCAAAAGGAAAGACATGAGTAAAACCAAATAGACCAACCTAATTAGAACAAAACTTACCTGGGAATAACTTGAGCTTAGAGTGATATAGCAGTACTTTCTTACCTACCAAGAAGCTTTTCCTTAAAATTATCTTATCATGAAAAGCCTTCTTCTTCTCCTTATATCATTGCATTCTGAAGGAGTCATTCTGCATCTCCTCCAACTTTTGTAGTTGCAACCTCCTATGCACACCTGCATCATCCAAATTCATGTTACATCTTTTTATAGTCCAATATGCCTTATGTTACAACTCCACTGGAATGTGAAATGGCTTCCTAAACACCAATCTATATGGTGAAATCCCAAATGGTGTTTTATAATCCGTTTTGTAGGCCCATAGTGCGTTTTCCAACCTCACACTCTAATCCTTTCTATTGGGATGACCTATTTTCTCTAAGATTGACTTGATTTTTCGATTTATCACTTCAACTTATCCGTTGGTTTGGGGATGGTAAGAGGTGGAAACCTTATGCATGATGTGATATTTCTTAAATAGTGTTTCCATCATCGTATTCCAAAAATGGGTTCCTCTATTGCTTATGATTGTCTTTAGCGTCCGGAACTTAGAAATAATGTTAGCTTTAACAAAATCTACAACAACTCTGGCATCATTAGTTATGGTGGCCTCATATTGCACCCATTTGGAAACATAATTGACTGTAACCAATATATAATTAAAACCAAAAGAAGGAAAGAAAGTTCATTTAAAGTCAATACCCTAAACATCGAAAATTTCACATAAAAGAATAGGTGTTTGTGGCATTTGATCCTTACGGTATAGGTTACCTAACTGGTGGCACATGTCATATGACTTGCAGAAGATGTAAGCATCCTTGAACAAGGAGGTCCAGTAGAAACCACTCTCCAAAACTTTATGGGTCATCCTTTTTTGTAACACCCCCTTACCGTAGGGTACGCACCGGAACGCCCGCAGGTCATTTCGGTACATATCCTATGATAAGGGAGAGCTACGTGCAATCACTACAGTCACTCCATATGGCATCACATTAATTTGAACAATAAAGCATTAATTGTAAACCACAATATTTTTAAA
>JAOQMS010000005.1:29058597-29109121 GCA_027563885.1 Erythroxylum longipes | reverse complement strand
GAGAGAGAGAGAGAGAGAGAGAGAGAGAGAGAGAGACTTTGATCCTATTAAAATTTTTTTTACTTTGATCCTGTTAGAAAACACAACCACTTTGATCCTATTATTCAAGAAATTATATATATATGAGTAATTTTATGCTTGTGATCGTCATTCTTTATTACAATTGATAATAAGAATTATTTAAGTTGTATACTTTTGCCTTGACAAAAGTATACCCAATTATTTTTTAAATACTTTTTAAGTTAAATCATATTAGAGATCCTCTACTCGTGGTAAGTCTGATCCAGCATGGAATTATTTTTCTTCTTCTCAAGTATCTAATGGAAATATCCAATATAATTGTATGTTTTGTGGTAAAATATTTAAAAGGGAGGAATTTTTAGAATGAAAGAACATCTTGATATTGTTTCTTGTAAAAAAGTACCACTTGATGTACATGATATGATTGGAAAATATTTGCAGTAACCAGTAAAAAAGAAAAAGGAAAATAAAGAGGCTCCTGATATATTTTTTGGAGATGATGAAATACCACAAGTATTAGATAAAGGAAAAACACCACAAGTAGAAGAAGTTGATGCAAATACTTTGGATGAAAGCGTAGTTTACGAATCTTTCAATAGTGTTGAAGAATTTGGAGTTTTTGATGATGATGAAACACAATCCCCTTCATTAATATAATTTTGATTTTTATTATTATTAAGTTTTATATCAAACTCATATTTATTTATTATTAATTCATTACATAATAATAGATATTGATGTATTTTTATTTCAATAAAAATATTTTATTTTTACTTATTTTTATAAGTGTTATTTCTTATTCATTATATAACGGTTTACTATCGATTGAATATTTAAACCTTAAACCTTTACTTCGACTAATTTAATATTCAATCTAATTTTTAAAATATTGTTAAAATATAATCTCCTTAACACAATTTGTTTTTAAAAAAAAACTATAATATCTATGCAATAACGAAATGTCGTGACATCATATTAATTTTTTTTGTTCTAATTGTTTTGTTCTAATTTATTATATTAAATTTAAATAATATATTTATTTAAAATTTATATAAATATATAAATGAAATTTAACAAAACATACAGATATCAGTTCTGCTGACATCCTCCGTTCAGCCAAGGCAGCGAAACGAGTACTTCCGCTCTTTTTGTGCCCTTTTCCTATTCTCCCTCTTTCTTCTTCACTCTCATAGCATGTTCTCAATTCTTTCTGTTTTACATATATTTTCGTTTAATTTGTGCAATTTGCTTAGATATTACGTTTCGTTTTGATTTTTATTTGTTGCAGATAAAGAGATTGAAATGGGAAAATCATCTTCTTCTTATCGAAAGAAGCTCTCTAAGCATTCATCTTCGGTACTCTTTTCTCTCTCTTATTGTTTGGCTTTCTTTGTTTGATTGTACACTACTCTTTATTCTCCTTTTAGAGAAAATGAAGCAAACAGCAAAAGAGAAGTCGGGAATTATCTTAGCTATTGAATTCCTTTTTTCCGTTTTTTTTTTCTGGGTACCCATTATTTTCTGTTGCAGCCGAATGGAGCATCTAAATAACTCGATATACGTTACGCAGTACTAAAAATGTGTTCTTTTTCGTGTTTTCTGATGTAGCCTGAGGCCCCCATATTTTAAGTTCAACAACCATATTTTGAGGTTTAGAGTTTTGTTCGTTATTGCTCTTTTTCTGAAATGAGTGTCTCAGTTGGGGTATTGATAGTTAAATGTCTGTTGTTTGTTTAGATTCGTACAAGAAAGAGAAGTAAGACCAGGAGAAGCAAATCCATCAAACTTCGACGCGACTATGACTCAGATTCTTATTCTAATGATGATTCAAGGAGTTCAATGTATGTTTCATTATCCAGCTCTGAGGATAAACACAGAAGTAGACGGTTTAGGTCTCGCTCAAGAAAGGATGTAAAAAATGGTAAAAAGAGGGCTCGCTCATGGTCCTCTAGTTCTGAGGATTCTTCTCCTCTGAAAAGGCGAAAAGGTTCAAAGAGAAACTGTGATGCAATGGCAATAAAGAAAATGCGAGAGAAGAAGAAGAGGGGGATAGTCAGGGGAGAGAGAATTATTAGTTCTACGAGTAGGAGGTTAAGGAGCTGCTCAACTTGTGGTTTGAACAGTAGCAGCACTGAGAGTGAGTACGAGAGACAAAGGGATAGGTCAGAAAGAAGAGGGAATCATAAAAGACAATTTGAGAAGTGTAAATCTGCATCTAGAAGGAAGTTATATAGGACAAGGAATTTTTCTTCATGTAGTAGAGGTGAGACTGATCGTAGTTGTCAGAGCTTGGAGAACTTTACTGTGGAAAACACTTCAAAAAGATTGAGATCTGTTGTTATGCTTACAAGGGATGATAATGACGGAAGAAAAGATGAGCACAAAGAGGAGATGATATATGAACATGGTGACTACCCTTGCAGAAGCAATGATAGTAATGAAGGAAGCAAGAGGGACACAGATAATCAGTCACATGTTGCCTCTGACAAGAAAAGGTCCACAGAGGGTAAGATCAGTGAGGATATCACTGCTTTTGACACTAAAATCTCCAATATTTCAGAAAGAGACAAGGATAGGGAGGTCCGTTGTGAAAGAACCAGGTCTAACATGGATAGGGTTGGTACAAAAGATGCTATCAGGAGGAATGAGGATTCAAGTGCTGATGATGTTGTAGATTGTGGTGATTTGGAGTTAATTTTAAGACAAAAGGCATTGGCAAATCTAAGAAGGTTCCGTGGAGGTTTCTCATCCAATGCAAAGAGTTCGATTGATCAAGAATATTGTTCTCAAGGAATGCAGGAAGATTCTGCTATGCAAGATGGAAAGAAGATTAGTTATCATCATCAGTACGGGCCACTTGAAGATAGAAACTGTAGTCAACAGGCGGCTATTAGTGGTAATGATACAGTAATTACATATGTTGATTCTGAAATTAACAAGCTGAGGTTGATTGAATCAACATTAGGGAAAGAAATAACTAGTGGAAACTACACTACCATTCCAATGGAAAGACCTAGTTCACATGAACTGAATGAGGCAAAGTTTGTGAAGAAAGGTAAAGTTGGTGACGTTGGTGCCCTAACTGCCAATATGATGAGTTCCTTGGGTGCCCGCCACAATGATGTTGAAGTTAATAAGGCTTGCATGTATACTCTTTCTGTAGAATCTTCTTCACAGAATCACAAGAAGATAGGTGACGGAAAAATTAGTAGCAGTGAAGAGTCTGCTGAAATTAATATTCATTCACTTGACAAGGTGGCTATTACCGGCAGGGAAAGGGCCAGGAAGGCTGTTGGTTCAGATATTAACAGGCCACGGTTGGTTAGATCAATAATGGGCCAACCATTTTCAAATGCCACAACCAATATGATGGAAGCAGCATGTGCTTTGCAGGAAACCAATCAGACAAATTCAGCGACTGGGAACACAAATACTTACAACGGTGCTGCACAAACAGAACATAATGTGAGCCAAACAAGTGGTAACAATGATACTATCATAGTTGGTTCTTCTTCCAATTGGACATCTCATACAGCTCCTGCAGCAGCAGATACTAGCATGAATAGATTGCAAGATGAAGGCAAAGGAGTATCACAGTTAGAAAAGAAGACAATGACTGTGATGAGGGGTGGGGAGATGGTCCAGGTAAGTACTTTAAAATGATCTTTGCGTACTAGAATAATTAGGTTCTTATTTATCCGTACATGCTGAAAGCAATGGTATCATATTTCTTTACCCTTTGGGCCAGGTGAGCTACAAAGTCTACATCCCTAAAAAGACCCCAGCTTTGGCTAGGAGGCAGCTCAAGCGTTGATATCTTACTGTGGTGAACCCACATTTGGCATTGCACGAACGGATGGCAATGCCCTTTTTTTTAAAAAAATTTATGGAATGGAAAGCAAATGCTTCTGCAGAAGAACAGAGAAATAAGAACTTTGTGCAAGTAACTTACGGATTGGCCTTATTTTTATCACTTCAAATTTATTTTAAATGTTGTAGGTATATTGACTTAATAACCTGACGCATTATGTACAAGATCTTGCTTTGATGTAAACAGGAAATCTGGATTTTCTTCATTAGTTGGAATGATGAAGAAAGAGGCATTCGTTAAGACTTTAGTGGGGATTTTCTAAGCACTTATTATATCCTCGAAGTAAGTCTTAGTAGCCCATTGGTGTCTTTCTGGTTTGAATAGGTTTACGTCAGGTTAACCATTTGTTAATTGCAGTTGGAGCTGTTCTTAGTCAGGAAAAATGAACATTTGGCGATCAGCAGGCTACCTCCCAATTCGATAACCATTCCTTGGAAACAAATATTTGAAACAATCTTGAGAAAGTTGAGTTCTGGATTATTAATTCCACAACTCTTCCATCGTTTTTCATTGAGTGTTTTGTTCTTAAATACAATCATCGTCCGCAAAGATAAGAATAAACTAACTAAAGGATAAGATGAGGAATAATCTCCTAAGAATAAGGAAACGATCTGCGATGATGATAAGCGCCAGCTCCAACACCCCCCCTCAAGCTGGTGCCGTAGGATCCCGGAGGCCCAGCTTGCTGACAAGTTCATGAAACGGCCCTTTGGCCAGCGCCTTAGTAAAACAATCTGCCAACTGACTATTCGTAGAGACATAGGCAGGGCGTATGACACCATTCAGGATCTCATCACGGATGAAATGACAGTCCACCTGTATATGCTTTGTTCGCCGATGAAAAACTGGATTGCGGGAGATGTGCAATGCAGCCTGATTGTCACAATGAAGTGGGATTGGGGCATCATGTACAATTCCAAGACTATGAAGTAATCCTTTAATCCAAAGAAGTTCGCTAGTAGTGTCGGCCATAGAGCGATATTCCGCCTCGGCAGATGATCGTGAGACCCGATCTTGTTTTTTGGTTTTCCATGATATAGGAGAGCCACCCAAGTGGATGAACCACCCAGTAAGTGAACGTCGTGAGAGAGGACAACCAGCCCAGTCGGAGTCACACCATCCATAAAGTCGCAGGTCACTGTCTCGAGCAAGAAAAATCCCGTGCCCAGGACAAGTCTTCACGTATCGAACCACACGTAGTGCAGCGTCCCAATGGTCCTCCTTAGGGTGTTGCATGAACTGAGATAAGACATGCACAGCATAGGCGAGGTCTGGTCGAGTAAAGCTAAGATAAATTAACCGCCCCACCAAGCGTCGGTAACGTTCTGGATTCTAGAAATCACGCCCTTCAGCAAGAGCAAGCTGATGATTTGGTTCCATAGGCACAGTTGCAGGTCGTGCCCCTGTAAGTCCTGCCTCGGTGACAATGTCAAGTGCATATTTTCTCTGAGAAAGAAAAATTCCACTGGATCCACGAGCAACTTCAACGCCCAAAAAATACTTGAGGTGCCCGAGGTCTTTCATATGGAAGCAGGAATGAAGATAAGTCTTGAAGTGTTGAATTGCCACTGTATCATTGCCAGTAATAATAATATCATCGACGTAGACAAGTATATGCAGAGTAGTCGTTCCCTTGATGAGAGAGAACAAAGAATAGTCATCCAAAGATTGCTGGAATCCATAGTGTTTTAAGGCGGTGGAGAGTTTTGCAAACCAACACCGTGGAGCTTGTTTGAGCCCATAGAGAGATTTCCGTAGTCGACACACCGCAGCAGAGTTGGAGGTGCGAAACCCCGGTGGCAACTTCATATAGACCTCTTCCTGCAGGTCTCCATGCAAAAATGCGTTGTGAACATCCATTTGATGGAGTTCCCACTCCTTTGCAGCTGCAGCTGCCAACAACAGTCGAACTGTGACCATCTTGGCCACGGGAGCGAATGTTTCATGGAAGTCGATGCCTGCTGTCTGATGATTGCCTAGTATAACCAGGCGAGCCTTGTATCTTTCGACGGACCCATCTGACCGATACTTAATCTTATAAACCCACTTACACGCGAGCGCTTTCTTGCCCGGAGGGAGGTCGGTGATGTCCCAAGTACCATTATTTTCAAGGGCATCTATTTCATTTTTCATAGCCTCACGCCAACACTGGTACTGTGCGGCATCAACAAAAGTAGTTGGCTCCTTGAGAGCCTCAACAGCTGCAAGGAAGTGTCTGTGCGCATTCGAAAAATTACGACAATGGACTAGACTAGTTAAAGGATAGGATGTACCTGGAGGATGCCGTGGATTGGAAGAGCTAGGAGATGGACTGTGTGTTTGAACTGTGTGAGTGACATAATCTCGAAGCCTACTGGAAGGTTGTCGTTGACGATGTCCACGACCCAATTCGACAACCGGTTCCACTGCACCCTCATCAGTGCTACTGGGCAACTGAGCCCTACTACTTCCTTCATGGCCTTCGGTGACAACACGCACATCCTCCTCGCACTCATCGTCGGAGAAGGTGTCGTCCATGACTCCCCCGCTGTCGTTAATCCCTTGTTCTACTCCAGTATCTGTGTAGGTTGCGTCAAGCATGGGAAAAATAGTCTCACAAAATTCAACATCACGAGATATAAAGAATTCGTTAGCATCAACATCATACAATTTCCAACCCTTTTTGCCGCCACTGTACCCGACAAAGATACATTTCCTAGCGCGACTAGCAAACTTGTCACCTCCCCGTGATTGATTGTGGGCGTACGCTAGACACCCGAAAATTCTTATATCAGCATAGGACGGAGGACTACCATACAATACTTCATATGGGGTTTTTCCATTTAAAAGAGGAGTGGGAGTTCTATTAATCAGGTAACATGCCGTCAGTACACACTCTCCCCAGAACCTTACGGGCAATCCGCTGTGGAAACGAAGAGCCCGTGCCACATTTAAAATGTGACGATGTTTGCGCTCCACCCTTCCATTTTGTTGGGGGGTCCCGACACAAGAGGTTTGAGACAAAATCCCGTGATCAGAAAAATACCCTTTTAAACACCCAAATTCTGTACCATTATCACTTCGTACGACTTTGACTTGGGTGTTAAATTGCCTTTCAACCATAGAGAAGAAACGCTTAATCGTTTGCCCAACCTCTGATTTATCCACCAACAAAAAAATCCATACTCCCCTCGAATAGTCATCAACAATGGTCAAGAAATAAGATGCCCCACAAGACGACAAAGCTCTATAAGGTCCCCAAAGATCACAATGAATTAAATCAAACATATTTGTAGTACTTTTATTACTAATAGAAAATTTTTCTCGGGTTTGTTTGGCTCGATGACAAACTTCACATTCTTTATTCAAAACACTACTGTCTTTAGAAGATTTAACTATTGGAAGTAATCTAGTAATTCTCAAGGAAGGATGACCCATGCGAGCATGCCACAGATCCACAGATGATGCCTTTTCCACTTTGAGCGCCTTCAAGTCACTCAAGCTCCGAAAATAGTACAGTCCATCTCGCTGCTCACCCGCACCAATCAGCGTCCTCGAGGTGTGGTCCTGTATGGTACACAAACCAGAAGTGAATTGAATGAAACAATTAGAGTCATCAATTAACTGAGGTACGGAAATTAAATTGCACTGTAATCCGGGAACATAAAGAACGTTCTTCAGCACACAATTTTTACTAAGCACAACACTGCCCTCCTTTGTGGCCACGGATGTGGCCCCATTTGGCATACCAACTGGACATCCCGGAATTTCCCGAACGTCCCTTAGTTGCACCAACTGTCCTGTCATATGATTTGATGCCCCTGTATCAACAATCCATGAGGTCTCCTTACCACTCATACGTTGTTGAGTTCCTGACTTGTGAGTCGCAAGTAACCCGACCAGCTGCTGCCACTGCTCATCCGTGAGACCAAGTTGATTTGACGATCCTGAAGCTGTTTCAGGAGCATTGGAGGACCCCTCAGAAACAGGTCCCTGCACCTTGTTTGCGCGCACGCTGCCTCTTCCTCGACCAGAGCCCGTGACATGTTGTTCAGTGACACGTCCTTCACTGCCTTTTCCACCACGAGGACGATCTCCCCACCAGTCAGGGAAACCGATGAGAAGGAAACACCCACTCACCTCATGACCGGTCTTGTTACAGTGGGTGCAAACCAAATTTTTATTTTTCCCGTCACCACGTCCTCGTGCCTTCGGATTCACTTGCGCTGCCAGCCCCACGATCTCCTTCCTTTCTTCGGCTGCTCGAACAACACCCTTCACCCTCTCCTCTTGAACCATGGTCGAGTACACACGATTCAAAGGAGGCAAAGGATCAGTGGCCAAAAGATTCGACCTCGTCGTCCCAAACGTAGAGTCATCTAACCCCATGAGAAATTCATGGACCCGTTCCTCGTCTCTTTTCTGTTGTAGTCGCTTGTTTACTTCACACTCACATTTTCCGCACGTACATATGACACTTTGATCGTAATTTGTCAAGTCGTCCCAAATTTTCTTGATTTTGGCATAATAATCCACCACGGTCAAGCCCCGTTGCTTGCACTCCGCAAGTTCAGATTTGATTTGCTGTATACGTGGCCCATTCGAGACTGAGAACCTCCCTTCAAGATCCTTCCACAGTTCGCTGGCCGTCTTCGAATACGACACTGTTGAGCGCAGTTTAGGCTCAATCGTGTTCATCAACCAGGTGATGATTAGTGACTGGATTGTCCACCAATCATCAAGATCTTCCGCTCCATCTTCAGGTTTTGGAATAGTCCCATCGATGAAACCCCATTTTCTTCGCGCCCTCAAAGCCGTTTTGACAGCTCGTGCCCATTCATCATAGTTAGCTTCTCCCCGAAGTTGCACCTGTGTGATGACACTTCCAGTGTTATCACCGGAAGTTATTTCGTATGGATTTGATTTGGATTTTGTCATGTCTCTGATACCATGAGAAAGTTGAGTTCTGGATTATTAATTCCACAACTCTTCCATCGTTTTTCATTGAGTGTTTTGTTCTTAAATACAATCATCGTCCGCAAAGATAAGAATAAACTAACTAAAGGATAAGATGAGGAATAATCTCCTAAGAATAAGGAAACGATCTGCGATGATGATAAGCGCCAGCTCCAACAAATCTTTATTTGTGAGCAATGCAATTATAAAACGTAGAAGCCGTTTAGACAGTAGGAAACCCATTCGTAATTAGTTAAAAATCGAAATGAACATTCAACGTAATCGAGTTTAGCTAATAAGTGCCGGGAAATTATCATCTTTTGTATTTAATCCAGCAAATGCCGGGAAATTATCAAGAATGAACATAGTTACGTGAGAGATGCTTCACTTCGAAAGCTACACTTGAAACTGAAAACGAGGTTAATGCTAAAAATCCTTGTGATAAATTTTCTTCCGGTGGGAAAATTGTCATGCATCAGGAGGTCTCCTCTTTCTGCCACAAGTTGGATAATTGCCAACTAGCAGGATAGTTGAAGGCTAGCAAACAAGAGTTTATTAGTATTTACCTAAGAGCATTTGCAGCCTTCTCAAGATGGATGACTTGAGGTCATATTGATAAAAGGAAGAACTTTCTTTCATACATTTATATATTATCCATAATCCTGATAAGCACCGTACATGCTTCACAAGTGGTAGGATCAACGATCTTCAATTCTTGGATCAGCAAATTCTGCTTTTGCTCGTGACTTCCACGATGACAAAGATCTCCTGCAGCTTCCATCGAGATTACCTTTTCTTTCTTCCACTTACACAGGCCCAATCATCCATCTCCGATACAGATATGTCCCGCAAGAGCACCGAATAACGATCAATAATAAATGGAACCTGCACCGCAGACATTGTCAAACTGAATTAGGCATAAGCGTACATATCCAACTAAGATATAAAAACAACTACGTTAGCACCTGCTCAGATATAATTCCAGATATGCCAACTACTGCCTCAGGTTTGGCATAAGAAACAATATGATCCGCAAACTCCAGCAGAGGATTTAACAGAATGTTGGCAATAACAACATCATGTTTTCCTGTCTCAGAAGTCAGTGCTGACATGCAGGTACGCTCTTTCTGAACTTTATCTGTCCCTTCATCAATCACTGTAGAGGTAGTTTTACCACGAACCAGGAGTACTTTCAACTTCTCAGGTCCAATACCATTCAAAGCAGCATTATGGCGTGCAGATGTGATTGCTTGGGGATCTATGTCTAGCCCAACTGCCAGAGCAGCACCAAGCTTGTGCAGCCAAGTATAAAGTTTTATAAATTTATTAGCCGCATAAAGCATACATATTCAGTTAAATGTTTTGTAATATGTACAAAAAGAGAAGGTTCTAATTTATGTTTTGATGATGACAATAATATTTTGTTTTTTATGATTAAAAGAAGGAAAAATCAAATTATTTATGCATATTAATTAATTGAGCCAAAAGATATGTTATAGAGTCGAGCATCAACTGACTAATGAAAACAACAGGAATGAAGACAATTCACGAGTTTCAAATTATTCAAGTGAACATCAATTCAATTGGACCAAGATTTCAATTGTAAGAATCAATATAATCATTCTTGTAACCTTAATTTGGTCATTCTAATGTTTTTAAGGGTTTTGCATGCATGAACATATCATCTTAAATATTAATGCATGTGATTTTTCAATTACCAAGAGGAAATAAGGCTTTGATTTTAAAAACAAACCTCTATATCTTTAAAATTTTTTGTTTTGAAAATTAAATTGAATTAACCAATAAACAAGAGAGTACAAGGCGACAACCAATGTCAAAGGAGAGATCATGCAGCTGGCCTAGCAACAAGACTTGCAATTACATCTTGGAAACTATAAAAATTGCTATTGACACAAGGTAGAATGATCTAATACTCGAAGCTCAAAGGCTCTTTGGGTGATTAGCTAGTAGAGTTTAAGCAAATAAGGTTGTAATATTAGCTGAAACCTAGCTCATCTGTCTCCATAACTAGGCTATGACCTTTGGACTATGGGCAAACTCTCCGAGTAAATTGGAATCGATTGCTTTCCTTGAGGGCAACATTCTCCATGTCTGCTTGTTTGATTCCATTGATGGTGATCATACTCTCCAGTTGTTTGCGAGGTTTAGGCTCATTCTGTAAGCCAAACCATCCGCCAAGAAGTTTTTCGTATCCAATTGATTGTCTCGTGCCTGAACTCTTGTTCTTGTTTTTGGTTCAGTCAGTCTAAAGGCTTGCTAATCAGTTTCCTTGATACCTTTTTTATTCCCCAAACAACTATATTATCCCAATTGCATATTAATGGTACAAACACTCGTCCCCTGTCAACTTTCTCTCTATATTGGGTTGCATCTTCTGGATCTTTCCACTTTGTTTCCTTAAACAGGTCTAACTCCTGCCATATTATAATCATTTCATTATAATATGCAGTCACATTTTGCTCACACTGCTGCATCTTCCACATTTTTTAATTGAGTTTAAACAGTTGCGCATAGTTTTCCAGGTCTAAGTATGTTTCTTTGACGGCTTCCCACACATCTTTGGCTGT
This sequence comes from Erythroxylum longipes, assembly GCA_027563885.1. NCBI lineage: Eukaryota > Viridiplantae > Streptophyta > Magnoliopsida > Malpighiales > Erythroxylaceae > Erythroxylum > Erythroxylum longipes. The sequence continues at coordinate 29,097,706 of JAOQMS010000005.1, read as the reverse complement.
TGGGAGAAAAATTCATGGAATTGATGAGCCAAGCTGTGACCATGGCATTTTCCAAGCACCTTGGAGTTTGGATTACTCCTGTTATTACCCTAATTTCCCTTTTCCAGTAATCACAAGACGGGTTGATTGGGACCATTCTAGGTAGTTTCTTCCATTCAGCTTCTGGATTGAAATTTGTAGGGAATTTTCTGGGTGTATGTTGACTGAATTAGGTTGATTTCTTGATCCAGAGGAAGGGGTTGCGCTGCTGGTGGTCTCAAAGGATGAAGATCGAGACCCTACCATTGCAGCTTTGTAATTCATGGAAGAGTGTGAGGCTCTAAACCAAACCAAACCAAACATACCCAAATTCCCGCCTAAGCAGGGTATAGGGAGGGTAAGATCTACGCAGTCATGCCCGCATCTCCGATGGACATACAGAGACTGTTAATGTGAGGCTTTGATACCATGTAAAAATTTAGATGTATGAAGAAGATTGTTATCTTTATGCTATCGACCTGTAGGTCCTTATATAGAGCTAGGGTACATAGTTTTGGTAATCTTCCAATTTAGGAAGACTCCTTATTAGGAAATATTCCTAATATAGCTAGATATTACAGTTAAGAATAATCTCTAAGAATAATCCCTTAATTATGGGATTATCTACAATTACGGGATTGTCTACAGTTAGTCAAACCACTATAAAACCGATTTACAATCTCTCTTTCTTGCTATCTTTAAATATTATACTTATGTAATTTTTTGAAAATTTATTATACTTATGTAATTGTTGCATATTTTTAAAAAATTTTACACTACTTTTTAGGTGACAAGAAGTAGCTTATTATGAGCACAATAACCACATTCCTAATGTTTTAGGCAATCAAAACAAAGAGTTGTGATAGAGAATGTGATATTATAAGAAACATTCAAAAAGTCAAATTCATGAAATGGTCAAATAAGTAAGCAATGAAATTATTCAACATTTAAGAGGTGAAGTGAGCTAGTTGCACTACAACATAAAATATTAAATATGTAATGAATGCATCAAAATGTGAGAGATGCCTTTCCACTAGATCAAAAGGTTTGTTACCTTAAGTGCTGCAATTGCAAGAATACCAGAACCAGTGCCATAGTCTAAGAAAGTGTCTCCTTCCTTTATCACGCTTTTAAGAAACAAGAGACACAACTTGGTAGTAGGGTGCTCCCCAGTTCCAAATGCTAATCCAGGATTTATAAATATGTTTGTTGCTTGAGTATCCTGTAAGCACTAAACTTTTAATTCTTGACTCCGTAATCACAAGTTTAGATCTCGACCAGACCATACCGAAATATTGTCAAGACGGAGAAGGTCATGTGTGCTTAAAATGTGATGAATGCAAGCTCACACCATTAAACAACACAACACAAACATGCACGTGCACTATTACACAATATGTACATTGGTTATAAGGTCTTGGGACGAGAGGACAAAGAAAATTTTATTTCACTAAAACAATTTCCAATAAAACTTGTTTACTTCTCTTCTACATTGCATCCCTAATTTGTATCACCTTCGTTTCTCTTGGTTTTCCAAAATGATCGACTACTCTTATTTCCTTTGTTTGATTTGGGTACAGATTGAGCTATTACTGATAAAGCAATTGTAAGAATTATGAATTGATTACAGGAATTATAATCCCTAATTAGCCTTGTAAAATTTATATATATCCCTAACTCTGTAGATTCATAAATAAGAAGAAATACAATAAATTCTCTGATATGGTATCTGTGAGAATTTGTTCTAATAAGTATAGATACTGTATTAGATAAATATCAAACATAGGAGATAACTATCAGATATAGGATATGTATTAGGATCCCTAAAAATAAGGGATCCTCAGATAGGGTTAAATTCCTAGTTCAGTGGGATTAGGAGATTTGTTTCCTAATCTATGTTGTACTCTTTATGTATATATATCCTATTAAGTGTCAATAAAGTAGGTACCTTGAAACCTTAAACTGTGATATGGTATCAGAGCTTTAGGCTCGAATTTTTCTGGGAAAAATAAAGAGAGGATTGAGCCTTCATTGCTGTTCTCTTCTTCTTCTTTCTTCGAAATCCTTCTCCTTTGTTCCTTCATCAGCCTTCATCGCTAATTAGAGCCTTTATTGCTGTTCTATTCTTCTTTATCTGAAATCCTTGTTCCTTTGTTCCTGAATCAGCCTTCATCACTGATTAGTTTCGGTAAGAACAATGACAGAAACCAAGGAGAGTGGTTAAATAATTGTGGCTTCATCAGATGAAGTAACCAAGACTCAATCTTTGTTAGAGTTACAGATCATTCAAACTGCCTACAAATTGGATGGAAAAATTTATCTCAAGTGTTCACAACTTGTTCAAACTATTTTGAAAGGCAAGGGGAAGATCAGTCACTTGTTAGGAACTGGACCAAGGCCAGAAGATCCAAGTTTTGAGGCATGGGATGAGGAGGACTCATTGGTCATGCGTGGTTTTGGAACTCAATGATGCCTGAAATAAGTGATACGGTGATGTTCATGGCTACAGCCAAAGATATCTACGATGCAATTCAGCAGACATACTAAAAAGCTAGGGATGCAACTCAAGTGTATGAAGTGAAAGTCAAGACTATTGCCTCTAAACAAGAGAACAAATTTGTGACGGAATATGTCAATCAGCTGAAGTCATTATGGAAGGAACTTGATCATTATCGAGTGATTCAGACCAAGTGTTCAGATGATGCTGCTATACTAAAGGAGTTCATTGAACAGGATAGAGTTTATGACTTTCTGGTTGGATTAAATTCCGAGTTTGATCAAATAAGGATCCAAATACTCGGAAAGGAGAAAGTTCCATGCTTTAATGAGGTAGTGGCTATTATTCGGAGTGAAGAGAGTAGGAGGAATTTGATGCTTAATTCTCAACCTTTTGATGGTTCAGCTATGGTAGCTAGGAGTGAAAAGCAGGCTGGGAAAAGATTTGATGCAGAAACCAAAAAAGGGAGTCAATCCAAGTCCCAAAACTGTGATGACCTGTGGTGTAGCTACTACAACAAGCCACGTCATACGAGGGAGAAGTGCTGGAAGTTGCATGGAAAGTCTCCTAGCCGTGAATGGGGACAGAAAGGATATCAACCTAGGGGTAATGGACAAGTGCAGGTTGCTAAAAGTACATCCCAACAAGAAGACAGACAAGACATAAAGGGTTTTAACCAAGATGACGTGGAAAAGATGAGAGCATTTGTTAGCAACACAGAGAAATCGACAGGTACATGCACCTTTGTGCATTCAGGTATGTGTTAAGCTGGATTAAATGTTTCAAATAAGGTTTTTCAGCAATCTTAGATTATGGATTCAGGAGCTATTGACCACATGACTTATTCCTCCAAACTCTTTACTACCTATTCCCCTTACCCAAGCAATAAGAAGATAACCATAGCAGACGGATCCTTAGCAACAATAGCTGGCATAGGAGATGTCAAAATAAACCCATACATAACATTGAGAAATGTTCTCCATGTCCTTAAGCTAGCCACAAATCTAATATCTGTGCAGAAACTCACACTTGATTTACTTTGTAATGTTACATTTCACTCAAGTCATTGTTTATTTCAGGAGAGGGATTCAGGGGAGATGATTGGAAGTGCTGAAGAACGGGATGGCCTCTACTATTTTGAGGAAACTAACGGATCAAACCTATCTAGGAGCGGATCACCCTACTCATTCTTGTCTGAATCAGTATTGACAAATAAAGAAAAAATCTTCTTACATCATCGTAGGTTAGGTCATCTAACATTTAGGATTATTCAGTCTTTGTTTCCTGCTTTGTTTACAAAGCTAGATTTCAAGAGCCTTCATTGTGAGGTGTGTGAACTTGCTAAACACAAGCATAAACCTTTTCCTATCAGCAATAAAAGAAGCATTTTTCCTTTCCATCTTATTCATACTGATATTTGGGGTCCCTCAACTGTTTCAAATGTGTCAGGGGCACGGTGGTTTGTAACTTTTATTGATGATTGCACTAGAGTTACTTGGGTTTTCTTGCTCAAACACAAGTCTGAAATGAGTTTTGTACTTCCATATTTCATCTCTATGGTAAAAAATCAGTTTGGTATAAAAATCAAGAAACTTAGATCTAACAATGGCAAAGACTACTACAACCAAACTCTTACTCTCTTTTGTCAAAAAGAAGGGATAATTCATGAGTCTTCTTGTGCCAAAATGCCTCAACAAAACGGGGTGGCAGAAAGAAAAAATGGACACCGTTTAGACCAAACACGAGCATTGTTATTTCAGAAAAAAGTACCAAAATATTTTTGAGGGGAAGCGGTCCTAACAGCCACTCATCTCATTAACAGACTACCCTCTAGAGTCCTAGGATTCAAAAGTCCAATGGAGATACTCTCTTCATTCTACTCACATATATCTACTAAAAACAATCTTGTACCTCGCATTTTTGGGTGTGTCCTTTGTTCATATTCACAGACAAGACCGTGGGAAATTGGATCTTAGAGCACTGAAGTGTATCTTTGTAGGGTATTCATCAACTCAAAAAGGGTACAAGTGCTATTATCCTCCTAAGAAATTTCATGTGTCCCGAGATGTCACCTTTAATGAACAAGAAGCCTTTTTTGTCCAACCTTTAATGAACAAGAAGCCTTTTTTGTAACAGTATTATTAGTCTACGTGGATGACATCATACTCATAGGAGATGATGAGATAGAGCAGCAAATCTTGAGTAATTGTTTAGCTAAGGAGTTTGAGATTAAGACCTTGGGAAGGTTAAGGTATTTTCTCATAATTGAAGTAGCACACTCCAGGAGAGGTATTTTTATATCCCAACAGAATTATGTTAGTGATTTACTTAAGGAGATAGGGAAGGCTGCATGTAAACCCGCAACTACACCCATGAAGCCGAACCTTAAGTTGGGAAACGCAGAGGAAGATGTTCCAGTCAATAAGGAGATGTATCAACAACTTGTAGGACGACTAATTTACTTGGCTCATACCAGACCTGATATAGCCTATGCGGTAAGCATGATAAGCCAGTTTATGAATAGTCCTAAACAAGTTCACTTACAGGCAGCACATAGAATTTTGAAATACCTTAAGGGAACTCTAGGAAGAGGGATTTTGTTCAAAAGAAATAGAGATATGACACTTGAAGCATATACCGATACTGACTATGCAGGATCAGTAGTGGATAGAAGATCTACGTCGGGTTACTGGACCTTTCTTGGAGGGAATTTGATCACATGGAGAAGTAAAAAACAGGGGGTAGTAGCACGATCTAGTGCAGAAGCAGAATTTCGTACTATGGCACAAGGTATATGTGAATTGCTTTGGGTGAAAATCATTCTAGAAGACTTAAAGATTAAGTGGGATGCTCCTATGAGACTTTACTGTGATAATAAATCAGCAATAAGCATAGCCCACAACACAGTTCAGCATGATAGGACTAAGCAAATTGAGGTGGATAGACATTTCATCCAGGAGAAGTTAGACGGTGTTCTGATATGCACTCCGTATCTGTCAACACAGGGACAACTTGCTGACATTCTCACTAAAGGATTGAGTAGCTCAATATTTGAGAACATTGCATCCAAGCTAGGAATGGAAAATTCTTATTCAACAGCTTGAGGGGGAGTGTGAGAATCTGTTCTAATAAGTATAGATACTGTATTAGATAAATATCAAACATAGGAGATAAATATCAGATATAGGATATGTATTAGGATCCCTAAAAATAAGGGATCCTCAGATAGGGTTAGATTCCTAGTTCAGTGGGATTAGGAGATTTGTTTCCTAATCTATGTTGTACTCTTTATGTATATATATCCTATTAAGTGTCAATAAAGTAGGTACCTTGAAACCTTAAACTGTGATAGTATCAAAGCCAAAAGCACTTAGCTTTGGTCTCTTCTTCTTCATCAATCTTTTGAAGCTCTGCCCAGGAGAGCAAAACGATGTGTTTTTCTCGGGGTCACCATTTCTCTCCCTCCATGAGGTCTTTACTTGAATACTCCGTTCATACAACAATGCATTTGTAGCTCTTACCACTCAGACTTCTGGTGCTTTTATGAGTCAAAATATTGGATATGAACATGGAAAATCATCCCAGAAATGCTAACAAAGAAGGAACAAGAAATTGGAATCAAGATTCCAGAGGGATCATCTATTGATATCTTCATGAACCCAATCATACCACACACACTGGTTGAAAACTACAAAATAAAAATCAAGAAACCCACTCAGCTCTTGTTGTAGCTGCACCACCTAGCTCATCCACTGAGAAGACGATCACAATTGCAAATGACTTTGCTAAATTCACTTAGTACTAAGAAGTATTAAAAAATTCATCTCACCCTATCCCTTTTATTGCTAATTCAGGCAATAGACCTACATTTCTTCTCTCTTCTTCCTCCCAATGGGTCATTGATTATGGTGTCTTAGATCACATGACAAGTAATTCTAATATTTTTTCTACCTTCCAAAAACATTTTTCCCCTTACCATGTCACTTTAGCAGATGGATTTGATTATTCTATTAATGGTTATGGCAGTTTTAACCTCATTCCATTATTGTTATCATCTTCTATCTTAAACTTACCTAGATTTTCCTTTAATTTACTATACTCGTGCCTTAAATTGTTGTATGTTATTCTTTCTTGATCATTTCCTTTTTCAAGATCTTATGACGAGCAAGGTTACTGGTAAAGGACTTGAATCAAGGGGTCTCTATATTCTGGATACTCAAATATCTCAACCCATCACCTGTTCTAGTGTCTCAACTCCCTTTGAAGTCCATTGTCGGTAGGACACCCAACTTTACCTTTATTAAAGAAGTTTTGTCAAACAAAGATATTCTGTGAGCATGAGCGACGAGCGACTAGCAACGAGTGACAAGTGCAAGTGACAAGCGACGAGAGCAAGCACAAGTGAAACACCATGAGCATGAGCATGAGTGAAACATAGAGAGTAAGAGAAACACAGTGATAGGGACAAGAGTGAGTGTAGCACTGTGTAATCCACGTTTCACTGTATATTAATTAATTCTAGTTAATCTACAGTAACGAGAACTCTTTGTTCTTCTCTGCTGCTTTTACTTCCTCTTCCCCAAGCTCCTTCTTCACACTTCTATTCTATCTTCTTTTGATGTCTAGTTTGCTTCATTGTGTTTGTCTTTCACTTGTGTTTACCTTTGTTTCCCTTTAACCTACTTGCCTACTCTTTATCCATCAATCATTAACCTCCCTTCATGACTGATCTTGACATCCCGCCTCTAATTTCATCCTCTCAACCTTCTAATTCCTCTTGTCTTGACACTATCCCAAGTCCCCAGTCGAAAAGACTTGAGTTCATGTTGCTAGGGATTCTTCACCTGAACTCAAACTCAATTTCTGCCCCACCAATGCTTCTTGTGAAAAAAAGAATTATGCCCCTCCTTTGGATGTACTGAAAGCTGGAGCTAGCAAATGGAATTCCACAATTCTTGGCTTTTTCCTTGACAAAAGGGTGGCTTTTACTGTGATGAAACAATGGGCTATGCATAACTGGAAGGTTCATGGACTTCTAGATGTACTCATTAATAGTGAGGATATGTGTTCTTATTCAAATTCTCAAATGCTGATGATGCTAAGAAAGTATTGCAAGCAGGTCCATGGCATGTCAACAATAAACCTCTTCTCCCACAGACTTAGAGGCCTGGAATGAAAATGAATGATATCAAACAGGATCATATAACAATTTGGTTCTGCATATATGGAGTTCCCTTGGAGTATTGGACCACAACTGGTTTAAGTCATATTGCAAGCTTTATGGGAAAACCTATATGCGTGGATCAAGGAACAAATAAAGTAGAGAGGATTCAACATTTGTGTACTTCTTACATCTATGTCTGATTTGCCTGAAACCATTCCTATAATCCAATCATCTTCTTTGTGCCTAGCTCCTAAAAGACACAATGTGAAGGAAAGAAAGGTTATATTGCAATTTGAATCTGTGGTTAATTTTTGAATAGAAATAAGGCTTGCAAATAATTTTGGAACATGGAGAACATTTCGTAGTGTAAGCTCCTTGTTTATGTATATATCCCATTGGCCAGCTACGGTGGTGATGGATCCATCAGCTATTGTGATCTTTTTATGGCTACAGCTCGGGTTATAAGAGATCAAATATTTGGAAGAACAAGTCATATGGTTAGTTGCTCCGGAACCAATCACCCACAAGGGAGGAGAATTTCTTTCTGAGACATTAGTATTAGAGGAAGAAGAAATATCTGAAAACGCCAATGAACAAGTACCTGTTGAGGTTGGCTTCTGAAAGGACTCCATAAAGGTTTTCAGTTTCTCAATTTCTTCGGTGTTAAACTCAGGGTTTTTTGGAACTTTCTTCATTAGTTGACAGAGTGCTTACCATATGTGCCTAACTTCAGTCGTTTCCACTTCGATTGCGCTTGCCATGAAGTTTCCAGTATTTCTCCCTGGTGCGCCGATGTTTCTTGCAATATGTGCAGAATAGGGATTCTCGGTTAAATGGTTTGGATGAGTCCCCTCTAGTAACTAGTGTAGGATTGTTTGCCTCTTTCAATTATGTGGCCTTGGTAATGAGTGCAGAACCATCTCCTCCTTGAGGTTCAAGCATAACATTTCGACGTCCCTCTTCTACGCTTATAATAGAGATTGTCTCATTTAGAGACGACAGGTCTGGTTTTCCTAAGAGCTGCACCCTTACAGCATCAAATTCCACTTTTAATGATGCCAAAAAATCATAAATACGATTCTTTTCCACAAAACGCTTCAGAATTGCTACATCTTCACTACAGCACATTTGGATGCATTGATAATGATCCATCTCTTGCCACAAGATTTGTAAGAGACTCAAATATTCAGTAACAGTTCGAGTCTCCTGTTTAGTTGCTGAAACTTTTGTCTTAATCTCGTAAATCTGTGCAGCATCATTAACCTTGGAGTATGTCTATCGAATAGCCTCCCAAATCTCCTTGGCAGTTCCGAGGAACAAACATGTGTCACTAATCTCTGGTAACATCGAGTTCCATAACCAAGACATTACCATGCAGTCTTGTTCATCCCACGCTGCAAATTTGAAATCGTCTTGTGAAGGACCTGTGCCCATTAAATGGCTTAATTTCCATCTTCACTTTAGGAATCTACGGACCAATTGTGACCACTTCAAATAATTCTTCCCATTTAATCGGTATGCAACTTGAATGTTCTGCAAATCTCCGGTTATAGTAACAGCAGTATTCTAGAATGCAGGGCTAGTGATTTCGGCAGAACTTCTAGGTGATTCCCACATGATTGATTGAGTAAGACTAAGGATAAGAATAGGAAAAGGAACAGGGAAATATGAGAGAGAAGGCTAGGACGCTAAGAGGAACAGTAGAGATGGATCTCAGTTAGTATGACCAGAAAAAAAATCAGAGTTTTAGTAGAGAAGAGCCAACAATTCTGATAAGGTTAAATCCTAAAATTCACAACAAAAAGACCAAAAAACAATTCAACAATCATAATCAAGAGTGATTTTACTCGTAGACAAGAGATTGCATGACAGGATGGGAATATGAAGAACATCTTTGAGACCATTCAAGCTTACCTATGTCGTTGATCACCAAACACATGGATTGGGACCATTCAAGGTAACTCTTGCCATTTAATTTGTGAATGGCAATTTGAAGAGAATTTTCAGATAGAAATTAGTGCAAGCGCACTACTTCCTCCGAATGACACTGCATTGTTGCTAGCATCCTAAGACGTCGAACCAGAACCAACCATGGTTGCCTTAAAATTCATGGTCAAATCTTAGGGCTCTGATACCATGTAGATAAAAACTTGATAAAAGCCATAACTAAAATTCATTCTTATTCTTTAAATCAATCAACCAATAAAACTTAAATTAAAAAAAAATAAGAAAAACCCTAGAATCTCTAACAATCTGTTGTACCCTACTACTTAGGTGCTGATTTAATCTTTCCTAAATCTAGGATTTGACTTTCTGACTTTATTGGAGTCCTTAACTACCAAATATTAACTTTCCTGATTTACCAAAAAATACATTCTCTATTTTTATAGAATTTAAGTTGTAATTGCCGATATATGTACTGTTGTCTCTAAGGCTATCTTGGTCTTTTAAACCTAAGTTGTTTGTTTAACACAATTTACGTTACTAACCAAAATATAAAAATAAAACCTTCACAGTAAAAAATTGATGATGGCCATACCGGGGTAGATCTCCACTCAGGTATAATCCAAAGACCTTTTGTAACTTCAATTGGATCAAATACCTCCTGTATACATTTTAAAATTAATACCAATATTCCAGCAATAGCAAAAAGTTACTGCAAAATTATACATTTTTAGGTCATAATAAAAAATCTAAATAACACTCCCATATATAACTACAAGCACTAATGCAACCATCAATACCTCTTGGACTGTGAGACTAATCAATCACCTAAATTTTATGCTTTATATCTATTTAGGCAAAAATTGGATTACCATTCAAATAGTTAGATAGACTTTTAGCTCTCCATCAAGTACCTACTATAGATACATCACTAGTGTGCATTGTAAGAGGCAATAGGTGGAAAAGGATTAACTTTTCATTACGTTTACCAGAACAATTAGAGGGGAAAAAACATTTTGCAATATCAACATTGCAAAGTCATCTAAGATAAACGTCAACAACAACAACTTGCACATGCCTTGATCAATTGCTTTAAACTAAGATTCTTATAAAGATCTAACCACAACATTTTTTTCTTGCTTCTACAAGTTACCAAATCCAAAGAAAGAATAATAACTTATGGTTGATCTTCGATCCTATATCGTTCAATCAACATAAGCTTTTAGTGAAAGAAGATAATTCCTCATACACAGAATTCCATTTCCAAAATTTCTTTTCAAGTAATGCAATATCTTACATGCAGTTTATGAATACGACTCTTTTGGACCATGCATGAACTAACAATACTTGCTGAGTATGCTATATTAGGTCGAGTGTAAGTAAGGTATATGAGCATGCCTACTAGCCTTTAGTAATTCTTTCTATCAATAGTTGGTGCTTCTTTCACTTCACCAAACTTATGATTTGGGTCCACTAGGGTAGAGACCAATTTACATCTAACCTTTCTTGTTTCCCTCGAGAGATAAATCACATACTTTTATTGAGATATAAAAATCTCTTGTGTGAAAAATGCCACATCAATACCAAGGAAGTGTTAGAGAATTAGAATCTTTGACCTTCTAGAATTTTTTTCAAAAATTAAAGATTTCATTGATTAAATATGTTTATATTCTAAAGTCCAAAATGTTTGATTACATAGAGTTATAGTTCCTAGTAATCATCTACATCTTGAAATCCAAGGGATACTTATGAGATCACATAAATCCGTATTACTCCAATCCCCATCTTCTCTTCATACTACTTAACAGAATTGCTGCTATTCCTCTTGCTAACATGGCCAATTTGCAATGGAGAAAAATGTCCTAAAAAATCAATTCAATGCTTCGACTTTGTTGCCTAAAAATTTTGCAATTACGTTCCTTCCAATATAGTACACCAAAGCTACCTGGTTTAACTTGATGACTTTGAGATCAACTACATTATGCACTCTAAGTTTCCCCAACCAAGTAATAGTTTCACTCCAAAACTCCACTGGTTTGCCCATGTTGAGAATAATCTGCATCAGGCCCCAGACTTGCCAGGTATACCTACATCTAATCATAAGATGTTCAAGATTTTCCAGTTCCGTATTACATAACTCACACTGCAATGTGTTAATGGAGAACTTGATCCTGTCCCTCGTAAGCAACCCTTCATTGATTCTCATCTATAAGATAAATGAATGAGCTGGAAGGATATCACTATCCCATACTAACTTTGTCCACTCCTGCCTTGTGTTCTGCGTACTCTACAAAAGTGTTTTGCATGCTTTTGTGTTGAACTTCCCTGATTTATCTGCTAGCCATTGAATTTTATCCTATTCTCCCTCTTGGCATCTAGGCAACTATTCCATTATGAGGTTGGCACTTCTATTATTATGCAATGGCCATATCCATTTGTTTCTAATTAATACACTCACGTTAGTTTTTGGATTCACCACCAATTTCAAGGGTTACACCTCTTCTACCTAATATAGGTGACCCTTACAATGCCAATTATCATACCAAAAGACATGCTTTCTCTATTCCCAATCCTGTTGAATACCTATTGTTACATCCGTTGCCTTGTCACTAGGATTTCCTTCAGATTTCCTAACATATCCTACCTTGGCTGTAAGATCCAAATACTCTTACTCTTTATGAAGACATTGTGAATCCATTTCACCCATAGGTCCTCCCTTTTGTAACACAACCACCACAAGTTCTTTCCTTTGCTCACCTTGTGAATCATCCTTCCTACTCAAACCTATTCAAAAATGCAAGATGCTGCTTTAACATAAGGTGTGTGAAGTTGCTAAATATAAGTGTGTTTCTTATACATTTAGTAATATTAAAAGTATGGCTCCTTTTTCATGAATCCACTCTAATGTATGGGGTCTTTTTAGAATTTTAGACATTACAGGGTTTGTTACATTTATAGATGATTGTACAAGGGTAACTTGGGTATATTTGATGAAAAACAAATCTAAAGTTGGGGAAATTTTTCCAAAATCTTTCCAAATGATCAAAAACCAATTTTTGGTGAGAATAAAAAACCTATGGAGTAATAATGCATGAGACTACTTCAACCAAAATCTTTCATCTTTCTTACAAAAAGAAGGAATTGTTCATTATTCTTCTTGTGTTAACACAACATAACAGAACGGGGTAGCCAAGAGGAAAAATAGACACTTCTTAAAAATTACACGAACATTGTTATGTCAAAATAATGTTCCCAAATCCTATTAGGGGAATTTGTTCTTACAACCACCCATTTGATAAATAAAATTCCCTCTAAAGTTTTTGGTTTCATAAGTCCCATAAGTCCATTTCATGAGTATTACCCCAATTCACAAAATGCTTCCAAATTACTCCCAAAAGTTTTTGGTTGTGGGATTTTTGTTCATATTCATGATACTAACTGAGGAAAACTCGATACAAGCGCATTAAAATGCATCTTTGGTGGTTACTTTTTGATAAGGGAGGCTCATCCTCGGCTATAGGTGGCACAGTGGGCCAAAAGGAAGGATAAAGCCAAAATAGGGTAACTAACTCCGGCAGAAGCAGATCACGGAAAACAAACTATAAATATAGAGTATAGGGGACGAAAAGGGTATCTTTTGCCATTGGAAGAACTCATTGGCTATTAGCTGGGAGGAAGTAATTCTAGGAATGTCAATGGGCTGGGCCCAACCACCTCCTGCCGGCCCATGACCCGGGCTATGGCCCGCCGAGCCAAGGGTGGGCCGGGTTGGCCCGGCCTACAATTTGTTTTTTTAAGCTAAAAACTTCCAAAACGACGATGTTTTGGGCAAAACGGCGTCGTTTTGGATAAAACGGTGTAGTTTTGGATAAAACAACGTCGTTTTGGATAAAATGGGCGGGCAGGCCAAGCCGCTTTTGCCATCCCTAAGTAATTCCTTAGTCTCTAGTCCCTTCGATTGTTTGCTTGAGTTGCTTGTTTCCACAAGGGCACTCTATTTGTTTTTCCATCCTTATTTATCAATAAAGATCTCTTATTCCATTATCAGGATTGTTTTTTTTTTCAATACTCCTAACTCTACCAACTGGTGCGGTGAGCGTGTTTGACTTGCCACGACTACTACTCGTTCTAAGTCTCAGCCTGATACGGTGAAGAGGAGTATCCAGTCTCTGGAGCAGCGTTTTGAGCAACTTGGGTCATCATTGACTCAAACCCAACAACTTCTTGATGATATTAAAACGATGATAGCTATTGCCTTAAAAGGGAAGTCGACGGAGGACGTTACAAGTGGTAGCCCTAGTGGTTCGACAGATGGCGTATCTTCTGGTACTCTTATAGCTGCCAATCCAGTGTCAAAGGTTATCGCTTTAGAAGATATTCATATCTCGGCTAAAAAGATTGAACTTCCTAATTCTAATAGGCCTGATCCACTCAGCTAGGTTAGACGTGCTAAGCAATATTTTCAGATCCAACGTATGCCCGATGATCTTAAGGTGACTCTTGCTCTCATTTGCATGGAGGGTCATGAGTTACATTAGATGACCTAGCTTAATGAACGTCGTCCTCTGCTTACATGGGATGATGTGTGTTGGGAAGTTCTTGCTTGATTCAATGGTGCCCTTGCTTTTAATCCTTATGAGGACTTGGCTCCTGTTAAACAGACCAATATTGTGGATGATTATATTAAGGAGTTCGTCACATGCACTGCTCAAGTGACTGATTGGCCCAAAGCTGCATTCACAGGTCAATTCCCCAACGGACTTCGTCATGAAATTCGGGCTCGCATTCGATCCCATGAGGTCAAGGACCTCTATCGTACGATGAACTTAGGCCGTGAGGTGGAACTTGAGATAGCTGCCTAATCCTTGCCTTGATATGATCCTCGCATAGATTCTTTTAGTCTAGGTTCTACAGCCGGTACAGTGGCGGGCCTTTCTTCTCCTATCTCGGCTCTAGTTCAGCACGTTGGCCCAAAAGCCATTACAAGAGCAACCATTCCTCTCTTACCAGGCCAATCTGGCTTTCCAGCAAAGCCCACTATCATGCCACTGACTTAACCTCTTCGTTCTCAACCTAGCCAGCCGACAAATACTGCACATAGGGTTCGCCACTATTCTCAAAAAGAGTATCAAGACCTCCGTGTCCAAGGTCTTTGTTTTCGCTGCTAGCAGCCTTTTCACCCTCTTCATCATTGTTAGGACAAGTCTGGTCAAACGATTATTTTAAGTGATTTTGATAATGAGTCAGCTCTTGAACCTCTGGCTGCGAAAAGTGATCCGATTGAGTCCCCGACCCTTGAAGTCTTGCTGGATAATCCACAGGTGACGCAGCTGGAGCTTCCTTGTTTTACTATGGATTTTCCATCTCGTAGTCGCACTATGAAGGTACGTGGTAAAATTTCTGGAGTAGAAGTGATTGCGATGATTGATAGCAGTGCAAGCCATTGTTTTGTGGCTAAACAAATTGCTGATAAGTTGGGATTGTTTATTTCTCCTACTGTTCGCACGAGTGTCAAGTTGGGAGATGGACAATTTTGTGATACTCAAGGTCTTTGTCGAAGTGTTCAGTTGCAACTTGGGCCAATTGAAAGCCACATCGACTGTTACTTTATTACCACTGGGTGGTGTTGATCTCATTTTGGGAGTTTCCTGGCTAGAGACTTTGGGCGATGTCCAAGTTAATTGGTCTCGCATATCGATGGTGTTTCTTTATGCAAGTTCCATGGTGGAAATTTTGGGTGATCCTTCTCTCATGACCGCTCCGGCTTCTTTTCTTTCTTTATATAAATCGAACAGTGTTGATTTTGGGGTGGTGTGCTGGCCTAATGATCATTCTTCCATCCAACAAACTCTCGATGCTTTGGAAAATTCTTATCCTTCGGATTTATCTGATTTACTGAATGAATATGCTGCCGTTTTTTCTAAATCTTCGGGGTTACCTCCTCAACGCGAGATTGAGCATAGTATTCCTTTGAAGCTAGGTGTATCTGCAATTAGTGTTCGACCATACCGTTACAGCCATCTCCAAAAAAGATGAAATTGAGAGGCAGGATGCAAATATGCTGACATCCGGCCTAATTCAACTGAGCAATGGACCATTTTCTAGTCTAGTTCTCCTTGTCAAGAAGAAAGATGGTAGTTGGCATTTCTGCATAGATTATCGGGAGCTTAATAAGGTTACTATTGCTGACAAGTATCATATTCCGATTATCCAAGAGCTACTTGATGAATTGCACGGCGCGAAGTATTTCTCCAAAGTTGATTTACGATCGGGCTATTACCAAATTTAGATCCGAGAGGATGATATTCCGAAGACAGCCTTCCGTACACCCTCCGGCCACTACGAATTTCGAGCAATGCCTTTTGGCTTGAAAAATGCTCCAGCCACATTTCAAGCCGTTATGAATGATTTATTTCGTTCGGGATTACGGCGATATGTTGTTTTTTTTTATGACATCTTCATTTATTAGCAAATGTTGGAATTCTCATCTGGAGCATTTGGCTTTGGTGTTGGAGAAATTAAGGAGGAATTCTTTCACGGGTAATAAAAAGAAGAGTCGCTTTGGCCAGACTCAAATCGAGTACTTGGGCTGTGTGATCTCCTTCTAGGGCGTGGCCATGGACCCTGGCAAAGTTCTAGTATTCTGCAATGGCCCATTCCCAAGTCTATCCATAGCATTCGTGCCTTTTAGGGTCTTACAGGCTACTATCGCAGATTTATCAAGGGGTATCGTCAGCTCGCAAAGCCCCTTACCGACTTACTCAAGAAAGGAAATGCTAGTCCTTTTCATTGGTCTTCTGTTGCCCCATAGTCTTTTCTTTCCTTGCAACTGGCTATGACTTGTGCGCCCATTTTGGCTATGCCAAATTTTGGTAAGCCCTTTGTTGTTGAATGTGATGCATCGGGAGGTGGGATTGGAGCTGTTTTGATGCAAGATGCACAACCAATTGCTTTTTATAGCAAATCTTTGGCCGCTCGCAATCTTTCCAAGCCAGTATATGAGGAGTTAATGGCCTTGGTGATGGCTATTCGCCATTGGCGACCATATCTTGTTGGTCGCAAATTTCTGGTGCGTATAGATCATCAAAGTTTACGACATTTATTATAACAGCCTGTTACTACTCCCGCTCAGCAGAATTGGGTAGCCAAACTTTTGGGCTATGATTTTGACATCGAATACAAACCGGGTTCATTAAATCGTACTGCTGACGCATTATCCCGCCGCCTTGAGGAGGTTTCTTTCGCTAGCCTTTCCTTGCCACAGTGGGTAAATTGGTCGACCTTAGATTCTGAAATGAACCAGGATGCAGATGACCAGCAGCTTAAGGCCAAGGTTCTCTCTAATGCTGCCGCCTATCCGAATTATAGATTGGTGAATGACCGCTTATTTTTTAAAGGTCGACTGCTTATTCCTACCTCTTCAACTTGGATACTGTAGCTTCTTCAGGAGTTTCACGCTACCCCACAGGGCGGCCATTCTGGTGCCTATCGCACATACAAATGTTTATCTGCTAACGTACATTGGTCAGGTATGATGAAACAGGTACAACGATTTGTGGCAAATTGTGCAATCTGTCAGCACAACAAATGTGAAGCCTTGTCTACCGCGGGACTCCTACAACCCCTTCCGATTCCACCACAAATTTGGGAGGATATTTCCATGGATTTCATTACCGGTCTTCCACGTTCTCACAGTTTTGACTGCATTTTTGTTGTGGTTGACAAGTTGAGCAAATATGCTCACTTCCTTAGGTTACGCCATCCTTTTACAGAGCGCACGGTAGCTGAATTATTCGCTAAGTTGTGCGTTGACACGGTATAACTCGTTCAATTGTTAGTGACCATGATTCCATCTTTCTAAGTTGTTTTTGGATTGAATTATTTCGCAACTGGGGCACAACCTTGAAGATGAGCACCGCTTTTCATCCGGAGACTGATGGTTAAACTAAGGTTCTTAATCGATGCTTGGAAACGTATCTCTGTTGTTTCTCTTCCAAGCAGCCTAAGGATTGGGGACGTTGGCTTCATTGGGCTGAATATTGGTATAATACCAATTATCATGGGGCTGCTAAGTGTTCACCTGTCTAGTTGGTATATCAACATCCACCACCTGTTCTTATTCAATTTCTTCCAGGAGAATTCCGTGTGGCTACAACTGCTGAAGCCCAAGCTGATCGAACAGAAATCCTGAAACAGTTGTAGTATAATCTGCAACGGGCTCAGTCTATAATGGTAAGAGCTACTAACAAGCATCAGCGAGCAGTTGAATTTACTGTAGGAGATTCTGTTTTTCTCAAGCTGCGCCTCCATCGACAATCCTCACTTTCCACACAGGTTTAGAGCAAATTAAGCCCACATTATTATGGACCATTCACCACTTTGCAAAAAGTTGGCAATGTGGCCTACCATCTGAACTTCCCTCCTTCAGCTAAGGTGCATCCTGTTTTCCACGTTTCTCAACTGAAACGTGCATTTGGTAACCATCCTTTCACATCTACTCTTCCTGATAATTAAATGCTGCTGACGGGTTATTTGTTCCTGAACAAATTCTTGGTTCTAAGTCCTTGGGATCATCTAAAGTTCCATGTCACCAACTTCTTGTCCAGTGCGATGGTCGCACTTCTGATGATGCATGATGGCTCTCTTGTGTGGATTATCGAGGGCAATTTCCTACCTCATACCTTGTGGACAAGGCCTGTTTTTAGGGGGAAGGTATTGATAAAGGAGGCCCATCCTTGACTACATGTGGCACAGTGGGCCAGCCTCCAAATCCAATACGGGTTTATAGCAGAAGGAAGGATAAAGCCAAAATAAGGTAACTAACTCCGGCAAAAGCGGATCACAGAAAACAAACTATAAATATAGAGTATAGGGGAGGAAAAGGGTATCTTTTGCTATTGGAAGAACTCATCGACTATTAACTAGGAGGAAGTAATTCCTTAGTCTCTAGTCCCTTCAATTGTTTGCTTGAGCTACTTATTTCCACAAGCGCACTCTATTTGTTTTTCCATCCTTATTTATCAATAAAGATCTCTTATTCCATTATCGAGATTGTGTTTTTTTTTTCTTTCAATACTCATAACTCTACCACTTTTCCACAAAAAAGGGTTATAAGTGCTATCATCCTACTTGTAAAAATTTTCATTTCAATGGATATTACTTTTGTTGAAAAGCAATCTTTTTTATTCAAATTCTCATCTTGAAGGAGAGAATGAGAGTGAAGATAAAGAACATGAGTTATGTTTCCCTGATTTACAGGTCATTGCTCAACCTAAAGCTGTTCAACCTAAAAATTCAGTCTCACAACCATCACCAAATTCACCACCTTTATTGCCCCTTGATCAGCCACATCAATCTCTTAAGCGACCGCAAGAACAACATGTTGATTAGCCACATGAAGAGCTTATTAACACATCAAAATCAACCCCAAATATACAACCAGCAACTAAAAAACTTATCCTAATCTAGACAAGGAGAAAAGAGCCCAATTCTTCTCAATTGTAAGTTCAAAATTTGGTTCTGAAACCAAGTACACAGTCACAATTACCCTCTCTAATGATTGACGATTTAGATGTTCCTATAGTTGTTAAGAAAGGAATTAAAAATTGCACTTACCATCCTATTTCTCATTTGTTTCTTTGAATAAAATCCCCATTTCAACACCATTGTTTTCTCAATAATTTAGATACAATTCTTATTTCCCAAAACTTCAATGTGGCACACAGAGATAAGAATTGGAAGCTTGCCATGAATAAGGAAATGAATGCACTCAATAAAAATAATACATGGGAAAAATTGTTGAACGTCCAAAGACAAGAAACTAGTAGGATTTAAATTATTGTATGCAATTAAGTTTAAAGCAGATGGATCCTTGGAGGGTACAAGGCTAGGTTAGTAGCCAAGGGTACACTCAAACACATAGAGTAAACTATCAAGAGACTTTTGCTCCAATAGATAAGAAGAAAGCAGTACACATTCTTTTATCTTTAGTTGCTAATTTCAATTGGTGTTTGCAATAATTTGATGTCAAAAATGCCTTTCTACGTAGTGATCTTGAAGAAGAAGTGTATGTTGAGCCTCTAACGGATTTTGAAAAATATTTCAAAGACAACCAAGTTTGCAAGTTAAGAAAGGCACTTTAAAAGCTTAAGCAATCACCACGGGCCTAGTTTGGAAAATTTACTAAAGTAATGCTTGCTATTTTCTACAAACAAAGCCAAGGGGATCATACTCTCTTCTTTAGACCCTCAGCAGTAGGGAAAATTGCAGTCTTGATAGTATATATGATGATGATATCATTATGACGGGTGATAATAGTGAGGAAATTCTAAAGCTGGAGTCTAGACTTGCAAAAAAAATTGAAATAATGCTTTGAAAATTGAAGTAACTTGATCTAAAGAAGGCATACTTATTTTCCAACAAAGTTATATTTTAGATCTTTTACGAGGGACAGGAATGATGGGATGTAAGCTCATTGATACACCAATCGAAAAGAATCATCGGCTGAATGAAGCAAGAGATGATAAGTTGTTAATAAAGGAAGGTATCAAAAGCTGGTTGGGAAACTAATCTACTTGTCTCACACACATCCTAATATTGCATATGTTGTGTATGATAAATCAATCCATACATGATCCTAAGAAAGTTCATTTATCAGCTGCCTATAGAGTAATTTGACACCTAAAAGCTACTTCCAAAAAAGGAATCATGTTTAGAAGCAGAGCAAAATTAACTATAGAAGCCTACAAAGATGCAGATTATGCTGGTTCACTCTTAGATCGACGCTCAATAGCTAGCTACTATGCTTTGACTGTAAGAAACTTAGTGACTTGGAGAAGCAAAAGACAAGCAGTGGTATCTAGATCAAGTGTAGAATCTTAGTTCCATGCAATGGCTCGAGAAATATATGAACTATCGTGGATAAAAAAAAATTTTAAAAGACTCGCAAATTAAATAGGATATACCTATGAAGTTGTATTGCAACAAGAAGTCTGCTATAAGCATCGTATATAATCCAATTCAACATGACAGAACAAAACATGTTGAGATAGACCGATACTTCATCATGGAAAAGGTTGAAAGTGGATTGATCTGTACGTCTTTTTTTCCTACAAATGGTGTTGATATTAGTTGATTCTTTATAGATAATTAGTTGATATTCCATTAATTAGTAGTTGAATTAATGGGAATTTATTGCTTAGAGAATTAGAGGGCGCTTGATTCACGTGGGACAATGGTAATAAGAATAGAAATAAATATAGTGAAAAATGAAAATGGATGTAATCATTATAATTATGATGGTTGGTTCGGACGAAGGAATGATTACCATTACTATTGATAGTGGTTAGTTTGTTAAAAATCTTAAGAAATAAAAATTTCTTAAATTGTTGTTTTATATCAATTTTAATATATTATAATTAATTATATTGTTTTGCTAAAAAAGGAACAAATTAATTATAATAATTTCAATATATTCAATTAATTATATTGTTTTACTAAAAAAAGAAAAAATAAGAATTTGTTAAATTTTTGTTTTATATCAAATTTTAATATATTTTAATTAATTATATTTAATTTTAATATATTCTAATTAATCATATTTAATTAATTATATTGTTTTCCTAAAAAAGGAAAAAACAAAAAAATAATTGACATCACTGTCACAGGCGTGACAGGGTTTCACAGGCATGATAGCATTCTCTCACGCCCATGACACTTGCGCGTTACCCAGGAATGACTTTCATTCCTCTCATATTCGGGGGGTATAGAGTAATCCCTAAAACTCGGATATATAAAAACTATTCATGTAATGATAATATATAAGCAATTGACTGTTTTTCATTCCTTATCCATTGATATCTTTCCAAACTCATTAACCAAGCAGTCCCTTAATAGATTCTCCTTGATTTAAGGATTTGATTAGGGTTATATTGTCCTATATATTCCTTATACTATTCACAGAAAAATCAAGAATTATTGTTCTTTCTTTCTTCATAGTATCACAGCCACGACTCTTTCACAATATTTTTTCTTTCTTCATTCAAATCAGTCCTAAATGGACTATCATTTAGTGATGACCGGCCAACAAAGAAACTCCTCATCCTCCAACGACGATTTCAACAGTTCAAGTGTGATTAATCTTGTTGTTATGATGGGGAACGTATAACGTAGTTGGGACCTTCTTGGCTCGAACTTGCCTTTTCAATTGATGAATCAGAGGTTGAATGGCCAGAATCATAGTGTAAGTGATACTTATTATATGAGGTATTCGCAGGTTTTAGCTTTTTAGTAGAACTTGCTACTAATCCTGCTTTTTGAATGATAGGTGCATGTAGCATAACATTTCGCCTACTTTCTTTTTGCTGAACTAGAGAATGTGCGAGCTAAATGGAAGGGAAAGGGTCTTTTCCAAGTATTGTACCTCATAGATAATCATGCCCTGGGTTAAGACCCGCTAAAAAATCAAATACCCGATCTTCTTCTATCATTTTCTGGAATCTAGTAGCATCTTTTGAGCATTCTACTTGAAAGTCTTGATAATACTCTAATTCCTGCCACAACCCATATAACTCCGCAAAATACTGTGATACAATCATATCTCCTTGCTTCGTGTTGTGCAATTTATCACGAAGATCAAGCTTTATTGCCTGTTTGAGAATAGGTCAGAGAAGCAGCTTTCCATATCTTTGCCGTTGTGTCAAGTAGCAAGTATGTCATAGCAATCTCCGGCTTCATTGAATTGATAAGGCAAGACAAGATAAGAGAATTCTCAAACTCCCACTGATTATAATCATAATTATTGACGTCGAGTCTCTTACTGTCATCATTAATGTAACCCTGTAATCCTTTAGCTTTGATGAACAACAAACAAGATCTTGAACAAGCAAGATAATTAGTTCCATCAAGTTTTACGGGACTAATTTGAAGTGAAGGATTATTGGAACTAGACAGAATTACCTTCTTTCCCTCTATCTTCTTTAGTATTACTCAGGACAACCAATAAAAAAAATGCCAATAGAGTAAATAGAAGCTATCCAAAAATGTGCTTCAGGTGTATGGGCAGAAAGAAAAAAAAATACCAGACAAACCTAGAAACAAAAAAAGACCGAGGAGAGGCAAGGAAGCAAGGGTACTGGCAAAAGATAAGAGGTACGTCTAACACCACCGGAGGAGAGGTAAGAGGCCTGTGACCGAAGGGTGGTGCGTGGTGCTCACCCGTGGCAACGGCAGAGAGACTGTGGCAGCCCATGGCGGTGCAGTTGATGTCAGGTCTTTCACAGTGAAAGTCGCCGGTCCCAGCTGAAGCAATCTTGGTGAGTGGTGAGAAGAAAAACACGTTGCCTTTTGGGCAAGTACACACTCAGCCAGTGTTCTTTCCTATTTGGAACGAACAGTCGGAAAAAACAACCCCTAAATCAAATAGGGCTCTGATACTATGTTGAAACTTGAAGATAATTTTTATTACATACTATTGTGTACATAGGAACAATGGTTTATATATACAAAATTCCTAGGACTATTTAAGAAGTAATCTAGCTATTAACTCTATGAAATCTCTCAATTATAGGAGAGATTATAGGTGCAATTATAACAATATCAATGCTAACAATATCAATGATAATAATCTCTGGTCAATAAAACCAACGAGTACCGGTTAAACTTTTAGCTCTAGCAAGACCCTAGATATCATAAGCCTTTTTAAAATCCACTTTATCCATGCAATTTCTTCCTCCTTTCCTCTTCAAGTAGTTTCTTAAAAACTCTTGCATTAAGTGGATAATGTCCCATATTGTTCTCCCAAGGATTTAGGTTGCTTGTGACTGATCAAAATGATTTAGGATAGCTTACTTCATTCTCTCTATTAGTATCTTGGAGATCATTTTGTATATAGTGTTATATGTGGCAATTGGACGAAAGACATTAAATGTTTTCTACTCTCCTCCTTTAGGAATAAGAGTGATAAGGTTCTGATAAAGTCTTTCAACATTTTTTTTGTTTCTAAATAACTTCGTGATTGCATCTGTGACCATGTCTTTTATCAGAGACCAGGCTTTGATGAAGTAGGAGTTGAAACCATCAAGGCCAAGAATGGATTTAAAGATTTTAAATCCATTTCAATCTCTTGTTTAGAGAGTAGTTTGGCAAGAGTTTCAATTTCTTAGGGTGCTAAACTACTCTTCATGATCTCTTTAAGAAATGGAATGGAGGAGTAAGCTTCTGTTGGAGCCTTCATGACTTTAGAAAAGTGATCAGTATCTTCCTCTAACAATTGATTTTGAGATTCCAATATGCAATTGCCTTTCACCATAGAGATGATCCTATTTAAGCTTTTCCTTGGAATGACTACCCTATGATAAAAGGAAGAGTTTCTATCACCACCTTTGAGGCAAGCAACCCTTGATCTTTGCTTCATCAAAGAATGATCAAATTTCAGGGCCTTTGATAGGTTGAATATTGTCTATTTTTCAGTTTTTTGCAACAAAGGGGAAGTTTGATTGATGTTCAAATCAACTTAAACCTTGTGGAGAGCTTGCTTAGTAGTGTTAAGCAAATGGTTAGTGTTTTCAACATTCTTCTTGTGAAGTTGTTTGAGATCTTCTTCAATGATTCTCATCTCCTCGGTATATAAGGAAGTTATAACTGTAAACCATAATCAAACTTTGATCCTGTAATGTTTGTTGAGACACCTTTCCAGATAGCTTCATCAAAGCCTACAAGGTTAGTTAAACAATTGTTGAATTGAAAATGAATCTCAACTCTTATTGATTCAGCCTGAATGACTATAGTTGAGTGATCTAAGAGACTGAATGTAGAAAACATGGTTTTACAATAAGGAAAAGACCAGAACCACTCAAGGTTTGCTAAGTTGCGATCCAAATTTTTCCTGAATAGGTTGTTCCCCTCCTGGTTGTGATGCCAAGAGAAGAAGTTGCCTCTAGATGGAAGATCAACCGCTTGAATTTCAAGCATTGATTTAGTTCTAGACAAGGCTATTTGGAAGATCTGCTTCTTCAAGTTGTATAGTGGAGTTGAAATCACCAAGGAAGAGCCATGGAATTTGAATATTTAATGCCAATTGTCAAAGTTGGATCCATAGTTGACTTCTCTAATAGCCGAGCATAAATGGAGATGGAGGACTTACTTGAAAGTTTGTTCTTAGCCAAAACATGAACAACTTGATCAGTAACGTCATAAGAGTGAACCTCCATTGTATCACTGTTGTAGTAGATAAGAATCCTTCCATTAGGGTGATGGAAGTAATTAATAAGCTCTCTCCAGTTCTTAAGCAAATGCTAGAGGACACTACAGTTACTAAACTTGATTCTAGTTTCCAAATGCCTATTATGTTAGACTTGTTCTCCAAGATAAAACCATCATCATCATCATCACCCAGTCCGAAATCCCGCAATAAAGCGGGGTCTGGGGAGGTCTGATGGTACGCAGCCTTACCCCTACATAGTAGAGAGACTATTTCCGGTAGACCCACTTGTGGATGTGACAATAAAAAAAAATGCAGATTATATGAGTAGATATGAAAACTAATATGCTAAACGAGTATGTAAATAAAATTAAATAAGTAAAAAATAAAACAAAACAAAATAAGATATCTGATATGGTGTCCAAAATCGTCGTGAGTTGATTTTTGGTATCTGATATGGTGCCCAAGATAAAACCATTGGGCACAATTTTTTTAGTTAGGGCATTGACTTCCTTTATGTTCCATGCAATGATCTTAGTATTTTTGTTCCCACTGAACGAGGTTTTTTCTTCCTGTTGGATTTTCTCCTGGATACGAACTCAAATTCCTCGATGTTATCAAGTTGCAACGGTGATCTAATCTCTTACATTCCTGATTTCTGAACTCTTGGGATCTTCATGCTCTTTGTTTATGTTTATGTTGCATTATCCTCTACACTTTCTTTTTTAGTATGTGGTTGACGTGTCTTATTAGAGGCTCCACCTACTGCAGCTTCTTCACCAATCCCATTATTCCTGTCCTATTCTTTAGTTGCATTCTCCATATTGATACCACCTATATTATGCTCCTTCATGACTTCCACTATAAGTTCCTGGTACGACCCTATCTTGAATACTCTTCCAGTGGGTTGCCATAACCTTTTTGGATCAAGTATTTTTGGCTTCAAAGCATATGACACTTCTGATGTATCCTCCATCAGTTCATAATCTTCATCAAGTCAAACTATTGGTATTTCTTCAGGTAGATTGCTCAAAGCTTTAACAAGCACACAAATTCTAGCAAAGTTGATTCTTTTTATTTTGATAGTTGTGTGATCCATAGATATTGGCTTGACAGTGAAGCTTGTCAAATGGCTCAGGTCATTGATAGTCTAGTGCTCCAGTGGTAAACCATGAATCCAAGCCTAAATTGGGACGATCTCTTGCTCAATTTCTTCCATGTTTAGCCATGGCTACCAAGCTTGTAAAAGGAAAGGTTTACTCTATACATGCCAAAGACATCTTGTAGTATCTTATTTATAGCCTTAAGACATGAGAATTTGAAAAAGAAGATATCATCACTATTTACAAGTATGTCCGATAATCCATGTTGCTTCCAATTGGCAAAGGCCCATTTCTTTATCATAAGAAAAGCAGCCTTCTTATCTAAGAAATACCCTATGAATGTCGAGCTCCACCTTTGAGCTCCATCTTTAAGACTTTCGAGTGGTGGTGAGACAATTTGATGCTTTGCAAAAGCATTAGGAGGACAAAAGTTTAATTTAGCTTCAGGCATATAGTCTCTTGGGAATTGAACCCAAGTTTTCTTGATGGAGCTGGCTAAATCCTACTCTATTGAAGTTGGAGGTTGAGCAGAAATACCTAGATCAAGCAGTAAGATGGTTGTGAAGAAGATTGGGCGAGATGAAGTGATGTTAAAGACGGGAAGTTTTGCAAAGTGTCTTCCATAACAAGAATGAAGGGGTAATGACCAGCAGGTAAAGGAGGCAAGGACCTCAAAAGGGGAGAATATGGTGACCAAACGAGTATGAAGGTAGAACGAGAAGTCCTTCCACAAAATAGAGGAATTGTAGGTTTGAATTGCATGCACACCATGCAAATGCCCAAAGGGTAAAAGGTAAAGAATGACAAAACAGATGAGAAATGACTCTAAATGTTGGAAAGAAGAACACAGCAAGGAAAGAGAACACAAGGAAGAAGAACAATCAAAAGACCTGAAAGCGCAGAGATCAACAAAGACGTAGAGATTGTCATACTATTTGGATGCACAATCAAGTCATTATTTTCAATTTAAGTCTTGCCCTAACAATTTTCATAAGACGAACTAAAAACAAGGGTCCTAGAGTAAACATGAGAGCTCCAACATACTACCTTTTATAATCAAGATTGTACCTAAACTTAATCATGCAAAAGAAATGAGGACAACATGTAGACTTTAAAATCTATCGAATACAGTCAACCATGAATATAAATATGAAAGGAACATGATTGATTGAAATCGAATAGCATTTGATAAATCTCGCAAAATTAGAACAAGTTACACCTAGAAGAAAACATAAGAAAGGAAATCAACCTGAGTCTTCTTTACCCAGTCGCATTGTTTTCCACTATGAACCTCATACGTAGGGATCTCTTCCAAGCCTATGGAGTTTGCAGCTTGTGAAATACACAAGCCCACATCTTCATATTCAAGAAAGATGGAATTGATGTAGCTCTACAATAGAGATTGTTTGTTAGTAGGATCCTAGTAACAATTTCTTCATATAGTTATGGCCATTCTCTCATTCAACTTTCCAGCTACTGATCCTAATAGAAAAATCGGTAATTTTTAGTCAATTGCAAAACAATAAACCTTATAAGATAAACCAAACCGCCTAAACAATATGGCCTTAAGATAGTCTTCATCACAACATCCATCTTGACATAAAAGAAGATAGTATTCATAAATCTGTTTTGCAAAAACCAATTTAGAGAAGTAAAACATAAAAGCATCCTTTTTGAATATGGTGAATGGAAGTACCAAAAATCAACCACCATTATGCAAGCCCTTAAACAACCCAAGCCATGAAGGAAAATACTCTCAAAAAGTTCAAATAAAGTTCAAGAGTAAGCAAACATTTAGTAATACTATAAGCACACCCTCGAAATTTAACTTCTCAAATTTACATGCAACTCTGATATGTTAATGCTTCCTTAATATTGTCAAACATCTATGAAAAGATCAAATTCACATGCCGAGCTACTTTCACACGAAGATGCTTCATAGCACATAGAAAACAAGAGTGTAGATTTTCTCTCCATCCCCCATCCCACCTAGAATTAGGAGAATACATTTCAGCACTGACTTCATTACTAGTTCCTTTGCAATGTTCAACATGGAGTAGTTGTTGATTCCAAAATATTTAGTTGGCCAAACGAATCAGATTCATTCATTCCATGTTGTCAAAAGGCATATTAATTAAGTTATTTCCACTAATTCATCCCAAGTTCTTTTTCTACTATTCTTACCCTTAAGATAGTATATAATCCACTTAACAAGCCCCACCCCTCAGTTTAAGTTAAATAGTTTACTAAGATGGTACTAGAGCCTTGTAATTAAGAGGTTTCAAGTTTGAATTGTAACCCATGTTTATAATGAATTTATGTTGTATTTACCGAGGATATAGCCCTTAATAGAAAACTTTAGCGTATTAGGATACGGATAAAAGATCTCACATAGAAAGGTCCTTCTCATTCTCATAAGTCTTTTAAGCATTTTCCTTATAGTCTTATGTCTTGTCTTTTGTTTAAACATTTAATATATGGTACTTGCCTCTTAGTTATTTAGCCTAAACATTTTTTTATTTAGCGTAAATATTTTCTTATAATGGCTTGTTTGTTTTATTTATATACTTGTCATTTTTTTGTTTGTCTATTTATTTATTTTTACTCTTTAACTTTTTCCATATTTATTTTTTTGAAAATTAAAAGATTTCATTAAATAAATATATATACAGTCTAGAGTACAGAAGACCTAGAATAGTACAAAAGTTCTAGATTACATAGAGTTGTGGTTCCTAGTAATCATCTACATCTTGATATCTAAGGGATACTTATAAGACCACATAAACCAGTAATACTCCAATTCCCATCTTCTCTTCATATTGCTTGTCAGATTTATTGTTATTCCTCTCGCTAACATGGCCAATTTGTAATGAAGAAAAATGTCCTGAAAAACTATCTTAGAGCTTTTACTTTCTTGTTTAAAAACTCCGAAATTTCGCTCTTTCCGGATGTATTACACCAAGACTGCCCAACTTAACTTAATTGCTTATCTGCTATAATATGCACTATAAGCTTCCCCAATCAATCAATAGTTTCACTCCAAGGGTCCATTGGTTTGTCCATGTTGAGAATAATCTGCATTCGGTCCCAAACTTGTCTGGTAGACCTGCATCTAATCATAAGATGTTCCAAATTTTCCAATTCGATATTACATAACTCACATTGCAATGAGTTGATGGAAAACTTGATCTTATACCTTGTAATCAACTCTCCATTGTTCTCATCCATAAGATGAATGAATGAGTTGGATTGATTTCACTGTCCCATACTAAGGTTATCCACTCCTTCCTTGGTCTGTCTAGTCTGCAAAAATTCGTTGCATGCTTTTGTGTTGAACGTTCTTGATTTGTCTACTAGCCACTGAATTTCATCTTGTTCTCCCACTTGGCATCTTGGCAACTCTTCCATTATAAGTCTAACACTTCTATTATTATAGAAGGATCATATCCATTGATTATTTCTAATTAACATATTTACTTTAGTTCTGGATTCATCACCAATTTCAAGAGTTGTACCTCTTTTACCTTATATAGAGGACCTTTACAATGTCAATTATGATACCAAAAGTATGTGATTTTCAGCAATTGGTTGCACTTTTCCACCAATGTAGATTCTTCTCATTTGTAGATCTTCTGGTTTGTCCAATGTTCTCTTATGACATTTCTTTAGCTCCTCCAAAGCATCAGCTTTAGCATTTAATTCTAGTTGTACTGTTTATTTGCTGAACAATTTCGGTCTATTTTGCAAGGCTTTCAGCTTCATGCTAAGTTAGTACCGCTTTGAGCTTGGAATCTCCCACTATATCTCCCCTCTGAGCATGTTTCTGAATTTAGGATTGTCCATCGAGTGATTGAATATCCTAAATGGGGCCTTCCTCCTCCTGTCACCTGTTAACAATTCCACTACTATTGGCCTGTGATATGACACATTAGGATCATCGAACATAGCACTGTTAGTTGGGTATTTCTCTATCAGCTTATCATTAACCATATATTTGTCCAATTTTCTCAGCAAAAACCATTCCCTTGATTGCTTATTGTTCCACGTATATGAATTAACATACCATTTCAGACCAGCCAAACCTATCCTCTCCACCATTTCCTGAAGTTCTCAACAGTCTACTTATTTCCAACTTCTCCCTCCCCTTTATTCTTTGTATTTGAGAGTACAGTTATTGTCTCCGATAATTGTCCATTGAAGACTCATTGTATTTCTAGTTTTCTCCTGCTCATTCCATGCAAGTTGTCTATGGAATTTACGGCTTTGTCCCAGTAGCTTTGATCAAGACATCATAATGTATCAACTGATCATTTTCAAGTTGCTTCGCTACTTCCACCTTCTGAGGATTGAAACCTGTTATCACTTTCCCATTGAAATGATTACTCATTACCCTCCATCCTTTTTCTAGGAACCATAAAATCTTCTCTAATTGCTCCCTTTTTATTTTGGTTTCCAATAAACCAACAAAATCTAACTTCTTGTTCTTAATAAACTCCTTACTTGCAAGTTATTTATTTAGGCTATTAAGACCCCCAACATTCCATGTTGTTATCTTAATCATTTTCTCTTTTTCCCTGACCTTCTCCTTTCATACTTCCTATTCAAACCCAAGTAAATAGATGTTCTTTCACTCTTGTTACCAGAAGCTTCCCCCTTTTCCATCACCGGATTGTTGATTGTCTCTTCTTCTTGTCTTGCTCCCTTATCCTTAATTGACTATGTTTCACTCACTGTCATATTAGTCTCTTCCAAATTCATCGCTTGTTTTCCATTCTTAACCCTTGATTATACCCCACTATCTGTGCTACAATCCCTGTCATATTTTTCTCCTCTTGAGTCTTTTCCTATTTCCTATTTCCCATTTCCTATCACTTGATTGACCTCCTGATTCATGTTCTGGATAATTTGCACTTCAAGTGGTGCTTCTCTTTCTACTAAGATACCTTTCTCTTAACTTGGACATCCCTCATTCATCTGCTTCCCCTCTAGCTTCTCTTTTCTTTCCCAAACCCGCTTCTCCTCTTTCATCTTTGGTTTCCAAATGTATGTCACTCCTATTAAATCCTCTACAAGTTCTCCTTTCTTATCTAGCTTCATGATTCTAAGGGTATCTGAAAGCTTCCGTGATATATCAACATCTATACAAACTCTAGCAAACCCAATCATCTTCATTAAGGCAGTATTTTCATCTAATCCTAAAAGATTTCCAATCTTACTAGCAATATAGCTCGTACCTTCCGCAAACCAATACTTCAAGGGAACTTTATGAATATCCACCCAAAAGGGGATTGAAGCAAACTTGCTTCTGCCATGCCCCATTATGTGTCATGGCCTTACTTCCAACACCTTCTGCACATTCTCTTCAGTGTTGAATTTGAATACAGAGTTCATCTTCGTTTACCATAGTATTCACCAACCCGTGTTCCTCCATGTAGCATTTGCCCACTTGCCAACAATTGGAAAAGCTAACCTCTTCTCCTATTAAAAACCCACAAGAGATGTGCCTCACTTCTTAGCACCTTGTTGTAATACCTCAATCAGAGCTTGGATCGGTTTATCCCTATTATAGATTACATCCTTAATTCTAGGGATCATGATTCTATTGCATGATTTTAGGAATAATC
Organism: Erythroxylum longipes; assembly: GCA_027563885.1. Lineage (NCBI taxonomy): Eukaryota > Viridiplantae > Streptophyta > Magnoliopsida > Malpighiales > Erythroxylaceae > Erythroxylum > Erythroxylum longipes. The sequence continues at coordinate 29,066,157 of JAOQMS010000005.1, read as the reverse complement.
CTAATTATGTATAGCTTGATTATAAGGATTGTATTCTATATTAGGCTAACAACTTTCTGTATATAAAGCACTACTCTGTACATAATACAATATAATAAAATTACTTCTTTCAAGATTACATGGTATCAGAGCCTTAGGCCTCTTTCGTTTTTTTTTTTCATCTGACAGTGTGCAAATTCGATGTCCAATGGACAGGTTTTAGGTACTTTTCTTGGGTCAACCATTTTTAGTGGACAACTTCCCTCACCACTAGCACCATCAAACCTACCGCTTGCTGACCGACCTTCACTCATCGTCCGACTACCAGAAGACCTGCGCCTGTCTCGCACGCACTGCCAACAGTCTCAGCTTCCAACTCACGTGCCGGCACGTGACAGCGCATGCCGTAGCATGGCAACGATAACCCTCACCGGCTGCAACACAGCACCCTCGGCTCTGACGCACCACACAAGTCCCCAGACGCCACTCCCTTGTACTGTCCAGACGCTGCCTTCACTTCTATGTGGAGACGCTGTTGATTTTGGTTCAACGTATTTTGGTCATTTGTGTGCAATAGGTTCCTTTGAACCTGTGGGTGCTATTCCTACCTTTCCAATTCTCTTTTTTCTTATTTTCAGCTCTAGTTTCTAGTGTATATCCATTATCCTATCATTATGGCTGACGATAAGAGTTTAGTTGTAGCAGATGTCATTCCTATGCTGTCTAGAATTACAGAACATAAATTAACAAGGACATAATTATTTTGAGTGGTGCAAAACAATTCGGATTTACCTACGAAGTATCTCGAAGGATAATCACCTCACCAAAGATCCCCCATTGGACCACACTCGCCAGGAGTGGCTACGTGATGATGCTCTTTTATTCTTACAGATTCGGAATTTTATTGATATTGAAGTCATCTACCTCATCAATCATTGTGAGTATGTTAAGGTATTAATGGATTATTTGGAATTCTTATACTCTGTTAAAGGAAACATATCTCGAATTTATGAAGTATGCAAAGGTTTTTATAGAGCTGAGCAACATGATCAATCTTTTCAGTCATATTTTATGAATTTTAAAAGGATTCACAAGGAATTAAATGTCCTGCTCCCATTCAGTCCTAATATCAAGGTCCAACAAGTTCAATTGGAACAAATTGTTGTTATGAGTTTTTTGGCTAGTTTAAATTATCAGTTTGATGTTGCTAAATCTCATATTCTGTCAAGCACTGAACTTTCCTCCCTACACAAAGTATTTACTCGAATACTTCGCACAGACATTAATTCATTTGTTCCTCCTAGTACTCAGAATTCTAGTGCTCATGTGAGCCAAACTCACGAATTCGACTCTGAAAAATCATCTCATCAACATCATAATCGAAGTAGTGGAAATTGGAGCAATAAGAATCCAGATGCAAGAAGAATCGTCTATCGATACTGTCATGAGCCCGGTCATACTATATACACCTGTCACAAGCTACAAAATAAATCTCAAAAATCACATTCCGACCACATTGCTGCTACTGATGCACCTAACTCATCTATTGAGAAGACTATTACTGTATCTGCTGAGGAATTTGCCAAGTTCACTCAATCTCAAGAAGCACTGAAGCATTCATCCTCACCTATTACTACTATTGTTGACTCAGGTAACACATCTACGTGCCTTCTTTCCTCTTCCACCCAATGGGCCATTGATTTTGGTGCCACCTCTTCGTTTTGTCTACTCTAGACGATGAGATCATCCTAATACATGCCCCATATATAGTTCTTCTTTGCCATCCGATCCATCACCCGAGATCTCCCAATTGCGCTTCGCAAAGGTAAACGTCAGTGCACCTACCCTATTTCATCATTTGTTTCTTATGATCATTTATCTTCTTCCTTGTGTTCTTTTATTCCTTCATTTGATTCTATCACTATCCCAAAGACTGTCCATCAAGCCTTATCTCACCCTGGTTGGCATGATGCTATGATAGAAGAGATGAATGCTTTAGATGCCAATGGTACTTGGGAATTGGTACCATTACCTATTGGTAAGAAGGCCATTGGTTGTAAATGGGTATTCACAGTCAAAGCTAACTCTGATGGCTCAGTAGCCCGGCTCAAAGCTCGGCTTGTTGCAAAAGGCTATGCTCAAACTTATACTGTTAATTATTCTGATACGTTCTCACCTGTAGCCAAATTGACATCCATTCGCCTATTCATCTCTCTGGCCACTACTTATGATTGGTCGCTGCATCAGTTAGTTATCAAAAACGCTTTTCTCCATGGTGACCTCCACGAGGAAGTATACATCGAGCAACCACCTGGTTTTGTTGCTCAGGGGGAGCCTAGTAAAGTTTGTCACCTTCGGAAATCTCTATATGGTTTAAGACAGAGCCCCCGCGCTTGGTTTGGAAAATTTAGCCAGGCCATTAAAGCATTTGGAATGAATAAGTGTAAATTGGATCACTCTGTTTTTTAGACACTCTACATCTGGAATTATTCTTTTTGTTGTTTATGTGGATCATATTGTTATTACTGGAAGTGATCATGTGGACATCTCATCTTTAAAGTCTTTTCTTCACAGCCAGTTTCAAACCAAGGACTTAAGGCCCTTGAAATATTTTCTAGGAGTAGAGGTGACGAGGAGCAAGAAAGGTATCTTTCTGTCCCAAAGAAAGTAAGTTCTAGATTTACTAACTAAGACTGGAAAATTGGGAGTTAAGCCATGCAATACTCCAATGACTCCGAATCTACAGCTCTCTAAAGAAAGAGACTTGTTTGAAGATCCCGATAAATACAGAAGATTAGTTGGAAAACTAAATTATCTAACTGTGACTCGTCCTGATATTGCATATCCAGTCAGCATTGTAAGTCAATTTATGTCTTCTCCAACTATTCAACACTGGGCTATCCTAGAGCAGATCATATGTTAACTAAAGGGAGCTCCTAGTCTAGGGATACTATACAACAATCATGGGCACACCCGTATCGAATGTTTTTCGGATGCTGATTGGGCCAGTTACAAAGTTGACAGAAAGTCCACAACTGGATATTACGTGTTTGTTGGAGGGAATTTAGTCTCATGGAAAAGCAAGAAGCAAAATGTTGTGTCCAAATCAATTGCAGAATCTGAATATCGAACAATGGAAAAAGCCACGAGTGAGATCATATGCCTATACCAACTTCTTTATGAAATTGGCCTTAAAGTCTCAAAACCGGCAATACTTTGGTGTGATAATCAAGTTGCTCTACATATTGCATCTAATCCTGTATTTCATGAACGAACTAAACACATAGAGATTAATTGCCACTTTGTTTGAGAAAAGATCAAACAAAACTTAATCTCTACAGGATATGTCAAGACCGGAGAACAAATTGGAGATATTTTTATAAAAGCTTTGAATGGAGTTTGGGTCAACTATATTTGTAATAAGTTGGGCATGATTAATATCTATGCTCCAACTTGAGGGGGAGTGTTATAGATTACATCCTTAATTCTAGGGATTATGATTCTATTGCATGATTCTAGGAATAATCCTAATTATGTATAGCTTGGCTATAGGGATTGTATTCTATATTAGGCTAACAACTTTCTGTATATAAAGCACTACTCTGTACATAATACAATATAATAAAATTACTTCTTTCAAGATTACAATCCCCATCTATCTCCAGAAATCTAAGTCTGCCTAGGTTCCCGGAATCCCCTACAATGGAGCTCCATGTGGTCTTCTCCTTCTCTAATCCTGTTGTTTCCTCCTAGCAATGAAAAGTTATCTATGTTTATGATTGGGGTTTCCATATCAGCTTGGGAATTAGGTTGGTTAGTTTCAGGAAGTTCCATTTCCATAAGGTTAGGTTTGGTTAGTGTGGGATTCGGGTGACTAGATTGACATGTCTAGAGAGGGGTTAGATCAAGGTTTGCTACAAAGAGGAAAGTGAGGACAAGCTATTGGAGGGATGAACAGGGTGTAAAGGTTAGAAGCTGTAGGAAAGAAAATGGAGAAAAAGGGAAAGGGTGGCTGTCGGAGAAGAGGGGTGATGTCAAGAGGCGTGATGTCGGAGGAGAGGGGTGATGTTTGGGGACAGAGGGTTGATGCCGAAGAAAAAAGGAAAAGGAGGTTGTCGAAATGGTTGTTGGAAAAAAAAGGGGGAAATGAGAAATTTGTTGTCGGGTGAGTTGGAGGAAATGGATGTGTGTCAAAGGTTGTCGGAAAATGGGGGGAGGATGTTGGAGGTGTCGATTAGTGGGAGGAGACTCTCATCAAAAAAAAAAAATTCCGAAAATTAAAGATTTCATTATAACAATATACATATACAATCTAGAGGACAAAACTAGTATAATCTGTAGAATCTATATTACAGAGATTTATGGTTCCTGGTAATCGTCTACATCTTGAAATCGAGGGAACTTGTGAGACCGCTCATCAGAAAAAGTTGCTCATGGTGTTGAAGGTTGTCAAAGGTTTGACTTTCCCCAGTTTTAGTTCCTACCTCCTATATTTATTGTAATACTTATTTTTATATTTTTATACATATTTATTTTTATTTTATTATTATCTTTTATGTTTATTTATTATTTTAATTATTATTTTATTATTTTAGTATGTATATGCACATTTTTTTGCATGTGAGTCTATCGGAAACAACCTCTCTACCAGTTAAAGGTAAGGCTGCGTACTACTGAACTTTCCCAGATTCCGTGTATAAACGGGACTTTCACTAGGTTGTTGTTGTATTTATTAGTGGATTTAAAAATGTTGTGTTTGTTGACACTTACGTATGAGGGGGCGGTTTGAAATAATATATGGTCCATCTAATCAACTTCACTCATTAGCTTAAGCTTTTGGGTTGGATGGTTTCATAACAGTTCCTTTTATTTTCTACGATCACAAATTATTAATACAACTTTCAGAGTTCTATTTTTAACATCTTACAAATATCATAAAAGCATTTTAAATCATCTATTATTTTCCCTACTGGTCTAACTGCACCCACGTAGTACAAGCAAATAAAAAGTAGCGAGAAAAATAACCTCTTCACCTAGGATTTTGAAATAAAAGAATAATTTGTTGCAGAGGATTACCTCATTGGAACTCTCACAGCCATCATCTTCATCCATACTAGTTGAACTTGCACCAAAGGATAAAAGTACTTCTGAAAGCAAATCCTGCTAAGACGAAAACAGCTAAAAGGTCAAACAACATGGAATCCAGACCCGATTTGTACTAATATAAACCAGTGATATTTCGAAAAAAGAGCCCCAGAACATGTCTAAACAGATCCTAACTTCCTTCTCATACTTCTTGGGCTCAAAATATGCTACGGACACAAAACCCCGAGGAAGTCTTTCTTTAAACTTATACAAGAAAAATTATCATATAAGGGTATGCTCTTGTCAGACCAATAAAGACGCATGTTGTTGAAAAAAATAAAACCCAAGTTGAAAAATCAAGTGAAAGAATAAGTTGACACTTACAGCCGCATCTTTCGGACAACAAATGCGAACAGAAAAGTAACAAGAGGATTGAACTGGGCTGTTAAAGAGTGAGCTATAGGGACGAAGAGAAGAAGAAGATAATGATGATAATGATGATGAAAACGAAATGGGTATCTGTGAAAGCAACTGAGGAGAAATGGGTTTCAGGAAAAAATGAGAATTGGAGATGAATTTTGGTTGGTGGATGAGGCCGCAGGAGAAAGCGTGGCATAGGTATTTGAACAAACGACTCTTTGACATTTCCTTGCTTTCTTCTCGCCTTGGCTCGCGCTCAGTTTGAATTTACCACGCAATTAACTGTATGGGCTTTGATAGCTTGTTTTTCTTCGTTAAAGCTCGTGTTGATCAAGCGAGCATCCATCCGTCTACCCAGTAGGACCCACTTTTTAATTATCTTACCCATGTAGTCTCGGCTGTTCAAATTTTGGACTGAATTGGGTTATCAATTTAATTTGAAACGACTTAAAAAGTGTTCATTTACATTAACTAGGCAACTGTAATTTTATGTACGAGTTTATTATATATTTTATTAATTATATTTGATATTTTAATACTAAAGGTAAAATTTTTGAGATAAATATTATGCAATTAAAATTATAATGAAATTATAATTATAAGATTTAATTTACATTTATGTATTATTCTTTGTAATTTTATTAAGATGGGATATCGGTGAAATGATAAAATTATCACGCATTATATTTCTTTCTTACAAAGAAAGCAATTGATTTCATAAATTAAAATATGCATATAAATGAACAAATATGAAGGCGCTCATTAGAGAATAAATTTATTAAACCGATCAAATGAGGATCCCAAATGAAATATTACTTATGCACATGTGAATTTCCTCATTGCGATAATTGTATAATGGATTTTTATACTTGAGATTGCAAAATTATCTCATATAAGAATTACTATGATTTGATGTTATTTGTGACCTATTTTATTTAAGGTAGCTTAGTAAGTAGTACCTAAATATAGTATAAATTATACGAAGACTATTTTATTGAATAAAAAAGTGCAAATAATCATATAGTTATTAAATTCTTTACTTTAATTGGTTTTATTGCATAAACTAATAATTTCTCTTTTTATGTCTTTTGGTTGTTAGATTAGATGAGTACCAATTTATCTTTGAGGAGCATCATGAATGCTAGCAAGCTTATTGGACTGTATTTCTTTTGTAAATTTGAAATTTGTTCTTAGTCCAAAAAAAAAACTATATGTTCCTGACACTATTAGAGTCTAACTCATATATAGATAATGAAGTACAAGAGAGACATTAGTGTTATATTGATGGTGTTGAATAAACTATATGTGTGATGTTAGTTAGTATGTCTCTCGAGCTATAGAGGCAGTATAAGAAAATGGATGCTCCTGCTATAATTTTGTATCTCAAAGAGTTGTTTGGTGTACAAAGTAAGGTAGAGAGATATTAGTTCTCCAAATAATTATTTCAATATAAGATGACATAAGAATCATTAGTGGAGGTACACATATTGAAGATGATTATTAAAAAATTATGCTAATTTAGCTTTGTTATAGACCATAAGTTAATCATTAATATGATGTTACTATCTCTTAGGGCCTGTTTGGTTAGACGTTAATTAATAGAATAAAACGGAATGGAATAGAACAGAGGGAACGGTTTATAATGGAATGGAATGGAATGTAGTGAAAATTTGTTTGGGAGGGATGGAAGGGTTCATATTGTAATGCAGTAAAACATTATTTGGAAGATGGATAGAATGGAATAGAATGTATAATAAATGACTATTATACCCCTGATATTAAAATGATTGTTGCAAGAGATTTAACGCTATAATTTTAAAACAGAAATCATGTCTAATTAAAAAATCACATAAAACTATGACAAATAATTTTTTATATATTTTCTATTTTAAAATAAAAAATTTAATAAAAGTTTTATTGTTTTATTATTAATTATATACAATTTATTATTAATTATATAAAAGTATTATTATTAATTTATAAATTTTTTATTAATGAAAATAGAAAATATAAAAAAAATTATTCTGTAATTGTTTATATATATTTCTATATAAATAAATAATTTTTAAATATAAA
>JAOQMS010000005.1:29020604-29058497 GCA_027563885.1 Erythroxylum longipes | reverse complement strand
GCATGTACAGACATTTTTCATGTGCGAAAGTCACTGTTCACAAATGCATGAGCATGAGATGTGTTTTCCTAATTTCTTCGATTGATCTCCCGTGTACCAATTTCCATGGTTCAACCCTTTATATGGAAACGGGATGTTACAATCCATCTTAAAAAAATAAATAAATAATTTTCAGTAGCTATAGTTTAACTATTTACAACATTATAATGAGTTCACCTAGTAGGGAAAAACACTAACAACATCATTACATATGACTGAGACATATACAAAACGAATAAGTCAAGCATAGTGGCAAAAGTTTACAAATTCCATCTTAGCTTCATTATTGTTGACAATTCATTAGTTGCTTCCTTTACTATAGCAAGAGCTCTAATTTAATTGATAATGGTATTTGGTTATCGATTCCCTAGAATAAATTCTCCTATTTCACTTCCTCCATATATTGTATGTTCTAATTAGGAAAGTTGTCTTAAACAACTGCCCATCCTTTTTTTTATTGCTTTAGGATTCAAATGATCTAATTCAACATTGCATTCCACACATAAAAAGTGAAGTAAGTGTCTGAATTATGTCGTATTTGGCTCCACACTACTTTCGAATATACACAACTGAAGAAAAGGTGATTCCTATGTCAGTTAAGAGATTGTATAGCACACAGGTTGGATCAAAGCTACCATGCCATCTATTTTTGGTATACAGTCAATATTTTATGGCTAACCAGATGACCATTGAGGCCTGGGGGCTTAGATTGTTCTTCCAAAGAAGTTGGGACAATGGCATAACTTAAAGTTCAGCTTGGAAGATACTATAGTAGGATTTGGAAGTGAATAATCACGTGGCATTAGCTTTCCATACAATCTTATCCTTATTACAACTATACTGATCACTGCAAGTATCGTAGGATTTGATCAAAACCTCTAAAGTTACCAGTCCATCCCCCTTTAGTTATGAATGATGAAGATCTAGAAGCGAGAGGGATTTGGCTTCTACGATGTGTTAGTTCATTCCTCTGAATTGATGGATTGGATTCAGTCTAATTATCATACCAAAGCCATATGTTTTCTCCTTTCACCAGTTTATGATAAATCCATGGGTAAATGAGCTCATGAAGCTTTAACATCTGTGTAAGAACCTAAGAATAACCCCTGATCATTGGCATCTACTAAAACCTATGAGTGTTAAGGTATATTTCATAGATCCATTTGATCTAAACAACATTTTTCTTGACATGGAGTCTCTATATTTTCTTGAAAAGCAGTACCTTTAGCATGATTGAGGGAGAAATGATGCCTAAAGCTCCATGTTTTTTTGGAATTGTAACTTCATTCCACTTTACTTTTGCCTTCTTTGCACTGTCCATTGAACCAGAACAAAGGAAAACTTTGATTGTTTTATCGAGATCTTTGATCACCCTTTTGGAAACAATAAGATGGTTGATCCAATGAACATGTATGTTGTAATAATCGAAATTATTATAGTAACTCTAGTTGCCATTAAAAGAAATCTATTTTGCCAAGCTAGTATTCTGAATCTATATTTCTCTAAGAGAGGAATGCAATTAGCATATTTGAGTTCAACATGAGAGATTGAAACTCCCAAATATTTAAATCAAAGTTTGTGTAACTCCATTCCCAGTGATATTTCATGTTCAGAGGGATTTTAGGCATCTAAGGAGCATTAAAAGCTACTTCTATGAGTATTAATCTTAAGTCTATACCAATCAGAGAATCTACTTAGTATGCTATGAAGACTATTCATAGAAAACTCATCAGCTCTAGACAAAAGCAGTAGGTCATCAGTAATCATCAGGTGAGTAAGTTTTTGAGCACTACATTTATAATGGTACTTAAATATGCCATTATTCACTATTAACTTCTCGAGCATTCTAGACGATCCTTCCACAACCAAAATAACGATGTAAGGAGATAGAGGGTCTCCTTGCCTAATCCTTCTTACATAATTAAGTGGATTAGTTGGAATACCATTCACAAGAATGCTAACAAATGAAGACTGAAGACATGTTATGATCCAATTCTTAAAAGCCTTATAGAAGTCTATTTTCCAGAGCTTTAAGACAAACTTGGATAAATTGCCAATTAATAGTGTTGAAAGCCTTATAGAAGTCTATTTTCTAGATGTAGCTCATTATGTTTTTACTTAAATTATAATCTTTTAGGATTTCTTGCAACTGGAGAATATTGTCCACGATGGATCTGCCTGTTATGAATGCTCCTTGAGTTAGGGAAACTATCTCATCCAAAGCTTTTTTAAATCTATTAGCAAGTAATTTGTCAATTACCTTATAAATGGTATTACAACAAAAGATGGGTCTATAATCCAATAGTGAGGAGTGGTTTGTCTTCTTAAGAACAAGGCAAATGTAAGTGTGGTTTATCTCTTAACATCTTGCAAGAGTTCAAAGTTTCCTAAATAGCTTGTGTAGACAACTCACCGGTGATGTCCCAGGTAGTTTGGAAGAAGCAAGCAGTGAATCCGTCAGGGCCAGGTGCCTTTGAAGGGTTTAGGCTGAAAAGGACTTCTATTCTATCATTATCTAAGAATGAAATAGTAAGACAGTTCCTGATATCCTGACTTAATGAGCAATCAAAGTATCTCTTCTTATCAAAGGACTGATTGGACTGAGTGGAAATTCCCATCATCTTTTCCAAAAAAAAAACTCTAATGAGGTTGAACATGTCATTTTGATTTGAGGAGAGGTCTCCTCTTTCATCCCTAAGCTCTATAATTTTATTGTTGTTCCTCCTTGTTAGCAGAGTATCATAGAAAATTTTGGTATTCAGATCCCCATCTTTCAACCATTCAACTCAAGCCTTTTGTTTGAGAATATAATTATACAAATATAAGGCCTACTGATATTCCTCAATTCTAAGGAGTTCAGTCTCTCTCAGATGAGCATCATGGGGATGGAGTTAACAATCATCTCAAGCTGCTTTAAGTTTTATTTTGTTGGCTTTAACATGTCGAATGTTGCTACTCGTAAAACTTTTGAGAGCATATTTTATTATTCTTAACTTCTACATCAATTGGAATAATTTATAACCTTCAATGTTCTGGCTCCAGCAAGCTTTAACTAAATCAAAGAAGCCAACTTGCTTATTGAGTCCATTATAGAATCTAAAAGGAGCACCCCTATAATCAGATGAAGACATATTTTGAATGAGAATGTAAGAATGGTCGGATAAGAGAGATTCCCTAAAATGAGCTAATGACTGTAGATATGCATATAACCAAATTTAATTGAACATAGCTCGATCCAATTTCCCTCTGATCATGTATTGGCCCTGCTGCTTATTTGTCCATGTGATGAGTCTCCTATTGAATCTAATGTCTGTTAGTTAAGAACAAAGTTTGGATTTGTTTTTACTGTTCCTTCGACCTGATCTCCTTATAGAATTGTAGGTTGGATTTGAGGGGGTTTCACTGGTACTTTCTTAATCACCATTTCTGTAATTGGTCTCTACTAAATCCAGTTAATTTTTTATGTTATCCTGATTATCTTCCATGATGCTAACCTTCTCCAAAGGTTTACTAAGTATTTGATCAGTGTGGATTTCAAACTTATCAGAAATGGTTAAAGATGTCAAAAAAAGCTCGGTCCGATTTTGTCCCGGGTAGACCAGGCCACGAGCCAACCATGGTCAGTCTAGCTAGTCCACGAGTCGAGGTCGGGCCGACCATGGTTGGCCTGGCCGGGCCACGGGCCAAGTTCAAGCGGGCCACAGATCGTGCCAGCCGTTGCTTCCAAAACTAAATCATTTTGGAAGTTTTTTATATAAAAACCCGACCCACCCATGGCCCGAGGTAGTCCATTAACATCTTTAGAAATGGTCTCAGCTCAAGATTGCAGTCGGTCTGCTCTTTTATGAAAGTGTGAATCTCCAACTCAGTAGGTTCCCTTGGATTGGACAAGTTGTTTTGATTCTTTTCCTATGGTTCATCAGTATAAAGTAATCCATGCAATTCATTATGCCAAACAGTTTTGAAAAGTTTATCAGTAGGCTTCCAGTATTTGGTTGTTAAGCTAGGCTTCTAAATATAGGTGATAGGAATTTCCATTCTTTTAAGCTTTCCATCTTCATCTAGCTATAAAATAGGAAGTTTATCTGGCAATTCAATGCTCCTACTCACTTCTATGTATATTTTTACAAAACAGATCCTCTCCGTGTCTGTTGTTTAAGAGTCCATGCAAACTGGTTTGCCTAATGAACTAGCTAAGTAGCTTAGACCTTCAATTTTCCAAAATTCTAGAGGAATAATATGAAGCTGAATCCAAATAGGAAAAAGTCTATGCTCCCTATGCCACAAGCCAAGGACTAGATTCAATAACTTCATTCAAATTCAATTCAGAAGAAAATTTAAACAGAAAATTGCCATCTTCCATCAGCATGGTCTTCCTAAACCCCTTTTTCCCTACTTAGCAGTTGCTTATGCACTCATCAATAGAAATGGTGAATGTTTAATCTAGAAAAATCCCACTAATGTTAAGGATCAGGCCTTACCTCCTACTTGTAATAACAATTTAGGATGAGATAAAACTCCATCCTTTAGTATATTTGAAAAATGCTTACGCATAATTTTGTTGTGCTGGATATTCAACTTGTTCTTCTAATCCCCTTACAATTGTGATGGTTCTTTGTTGACATATTCCCCGACTCTTCCTTCAGTTAGATTTACATGTGTTCTTTTACCCTTAACTGTGATAGAAAGCTCAGGATACTCATTAGAATTCAAGGGTGGGGGAGTCTCACCATTCTCCTCCATTTTCTAGGCCTTCAAAGGCCTGTCCAAGTAGAGAGCATAGGAGAAGAAGACAATGAACAATACTCAAATAGAATAGTGGGATTTGAATTTCCAAAAGAAGAAAGCCAACGGAGGGTAAAAAGTATAATTCTGAAGAGAGAAGTCAGAGAAAACAAGTTTAGAGAGAGAGTTGCATATGAGGTTAGGTAGATCCATCTTTGATAATATTTTATTAATCTAGGAAATAATGAGAGATTATGATACTAGCAGACCTATCAAAAGTCATGAAACTAAAGTAGGTTTTTCAAAATACTTTGATACTATCAATTGGAACTTTGTACTATCCTTCCTTAAATGGATTGGTTTTCCTTACAGATTTATCTCTTAGATTAATTCTTGTATTTTAACCCTTTCATTAAGCATTCTTATAAATGGTATCCCAAGCAAGCAATTTAAAATAACCAACAGGTTAAGGCAATGGGATCTTTTTTCCCATACCTTTTTTCTATTTCTATGGAAATTCTTACTAGGTTGATTATGAAGATCACTCAAAGAAGCCTCAAGTTTAAGTCTCATCACAAATTTAAGGTGCTAAAGCTCAATCACTTAAGCTTTGTAGATGATCTTATCATGTTATGTAGAGCTAATCTAAACTCCATAGCAATATTGCATAATTCTCTTGATAAGTTCTATAGACTTTCAAGATGAGTGTCGATCAAAATAAAAGGAAGATCTATTTTCCCTTGATGTGAAGAACACTTACAAGCTAAGGATGATGAATGGATTGAAAGACCATTGCCTCCCTTTTAAATATCTTAGTGTTCCTATGTCCTTCAAGAAGCTAAGATATCAGTGCTATCTTTAAAGAATTAATGTCTGGCATAATAAGTCTTTGTCTCATATAGGGAGGCTTCAACTTCTCTTTTATGCTTAGGAACCTTCACATTTACTAAAGCACTCATCTTTTTCTTCTAAAAATGATCAACAAAGATCTAGAAACATGTATTAAGAAATTTTTATGGACTAAAATTATTGATCACTAAAGGTGCAAAAATCAAGTGGGAGTAGCTTTGTGCTGAGGCAAGTTTTAATCTATTTAAAAACCCTCAATTTATTGCAAGTGCACAGGTCGTGGTTGTAGTATATGAGGTGTTGATCCCTTGAAGAGTTGTTGAACTAATGTAATTCTAAGTTATCTAACGCCTAAAGAATTATTAAAATGAAAATAAAAACTACACAGAAAAGTAAACACGTGAAGAAGATTGATTAAAGAATAAATATGAGAAATCACACAAGGAAGATTAACTGAATATGAAAAGGGGGGATTTATCCTATCATCAAATGTTAACATGATTACTTTTGAGTTAATATGGTATCGGTCTTAGACTTTTGAACAGTGGATTACTCTCTCTTCAATTATAATCATTCAACCCTAAATCATAACCCCTAATTGAATATGGAATTTGCAATCTCTCAATTAACAAAAAACTTACAATTTTAATTAGATCTTAAGCCCTCTAATAGATAATTGGGTCCTCACATGAGATCCCTCTTCGTCTAAAATCTCGATTTGATTATTTGAGATCTATTAGATTATTTACTCTCATTACCCAATCTAATGGTTTTGCTATCGTTTCACTCTCTCGATTTGTTATCAAAGCACGCAAATACAACAACTAATTGATTCAAGAACAAATCCCTAAAGAATTTTAGAACATCATCATCAAACCCAAATCCATCACTATCAAATCCATCTTATACATTCAAAGGAAAGAACAATAAAGATGAAATTAAATGACACTTTGAGGAGTCAGAATAAATCAAGAAGATAGCAGCACTAGAGCCCCTTCTTCTCCTTCTTCCTTTCTCCTTCTCTCTTCTTCTTCCTCTCTCCTTGGATCTTTCTCAAAGTGGCAGATGTTTGAGCTCCCTCTAGGTTCTTTCTCTTTCTTTATATATTATTTTTCATTTTAGGCAAACCTTAGGGTTTTTTTTAGTCCAAAAAGTCCTAAATGTCCCTCGATAAGTAGCATATGGGAGGCTGTCCACGCTATCTATCGCACAGGCCACGATCGTGGCCCAAGATTTTTTCTCTCTATCGTGATCATGGCAAAAGGATACATGATCCTGGCAGACCCTTCATGCTTCTGTCACAATTATGGCCTAAAGGCCACGATCGTGGGCCTAGGCCTTGCTCCGAGTTTCTTATAAATTCTCTAAGTTCTTTGATATTTGACCTGAAACACTAACAAACACATCAAGGCACCTTAAATACAAGAAATTTAAGCTCAATGGCATGCTTTAACCCATAAAACACTCAAAATACAAATGTCTAACTAAATAACACAATCTTAACCTAAACATGCACTAATCATTTAATTTGACAACTAAACACATACTAAACTACCCACTAAAACATTATGCAACCTACCACTATCAACATCCCCACAATTAAACTTTTGCTTGTCCTCAAGCAAAGACAAAACAAGCAAAACAAAACATACCAAATACAATTAACAATAAAACACACACATATGCAATAATGGGTCGATGGCATTAAACTTCACGAAACAAAATTACCTACAAATATGATCCCTTAAGTTGTTTTAACTTCTAAGTACTTCAAACCAAATATACATACTAATCAAGATCTTAATGTCAAACTCATTCATTCCTATAACTTACACACGTATATTAATAATTCTTTGGTCAATCAAAATTGTAATTGTCCTTAAGTAGATTTTCATAAAAAATCGAGCTATTTACTAAGATCGGTAAGATTTAGATTTTCATAAAAATTTAAGCTATTTACTAAGATCAGAAGAATTTATTAAATAACGCACTATTTTTGTTGCTTTTAATTGACTTTAACTTAGCCTTTTAACACAAAGTCAAATATTTGTAATTAATGTCCCCCAGTTACTTAACTAGGCTATGTTTTTATTAAGCGACTTGGTTGGAATGTCATTTTAGCCTTTTGACACAAAGGCAAACATTTGTGATGAATGTCCCCTAGTTACTCAGCTACATTATATTCTCAACTAGCTACTAGCTCTATTCATAACCCGATTTGTTTGAAAAGACCCAGTGGAATAGTTATTTATCAAATAAAACACACACTTTTTTTCATTTTATTTTATTGCTTACCTCATTTCTTTAGCTAATCGTTTGCATGAAAAGGTATTAACAATGCCATTTATTCAGTTGATCTAAAATTATAAATGAATTTGGTAAATTCCCAGATTTAATGAACTAACATCATTTCCTAATTAACATGCATATTTAACCGAAACAACCTAGAACACTAATTCATAATCTAATAAATCTTTGAAACCTAAAAGACTATGTTCAAAGCTAAATCGATTCCGTTAAGTCCTAACTATTGACACATTCACATCAATCACATGATGCAATTTTAAACAAAACTAGCATACAACATTCAAAATTCACATTCAAATAAAAAATGTAATGCACTCAACCCTCCCCACACTTGGATAACACATTGTCCTCAATGTGAGAACAACAAACAACAATACATAAGGTGGGAATAACAATTATTAGAACAAGAGAAACATAAGAACAATTGAAAATAACAATAAAAATAAAAGACGAGGGTTAGAGTATAGAACCATCATGGTGATTGAGGTGGTGATGGTGTCGGAGGTGAAACTAAATCTGCTTGAAATCAAGATTGCTTTTCCTTTCTTATAATTGATTCAAGAAAGTAAGATTATCAGTAATCCAAACCATTCCAAATCACTAACATTTATTTATAGAATTTTAAAAAAATCTAACTGCAAAAAAATTTAAATCTAACTACTAAACACACTAAGTTAAGGTCATTAGCTTGACCTTGCATCTTTCGAAACTCAGCCAGGATCAATTATGAATGACTTGCTTCCATCCGTGTTGCCCAATTTTAGCTTTGTAGCTTGTAAATAAGCTACATATTGAAAGATAATGAAAAGGAAATAATCAATCGAATCAAAGAATCGAAGTACCTTTTGTAATGCCCTTTTCGATAACAAACTGTAAATATAATCGGGAATGATGAAATCCCATGAATCTTCAATGGAATCCGATAGTTTTTCATGTAAGAAGGTGATCTACTCTCTTTTTTCCTCAATCACCTTCATCTCCTCTTTTGTTTTCACTTTATGAACAGAGAGTTTCATATCTGCTTCAAGCTCTATATCTGTTTTCATCTATTCTTCTTCTTCTTGCTCCGTTAAAGATTTAACTACATCAATTTTCTTGAATGAGTCACCCTCCTTCCTCTTCTCTTGGTCTTCTAAGGTAGAATTTAACTTGTTTTTCGCAGGTGCTTTTAGCTCTTTCCCAATACTAAGTGTGATAACCTTACACTGCTCTTTTGGATGTACTTCAATATTGCTCAGACATTTTTTCAAACTTCTCTTACTAAATTGAAAGGAAGCTATCTTATTTGAAGCTTTAGGTTGTGAATAGAAGAGGTATAGTCATTTGTTACTTGCTCAAATTTCTCTTTCAATCTCTTCTGGGCCTTTTTCATGTTCATAAGCTTATCCATGATCTTATCCAATTTAGAATCCCCTAAACTGGACTTATCTTGTTGAAATCCTAATAGGTCTTGATGTCCCATGTGAGTTCTTACATTGTTAGACCAACCAAAATCTGGGTAGGCCTGTCAACCTGGATTGTAGTGTTCAAATAAAGATGATGACTTCCCCGACCAAATTGTGCCCCATTGAAGTCCGCACGGGTCCTTTGCTCCCTATAATGTGTTTCCTCCATCATCGTTCTTTCTATCTCTTCTTGACATTTAAAACTTTTGCAGATTCCTTATTGTTGCCTTGTGATGTCTAAATTGATGTATCTTCTACTTTGTGCCCAAACTTCCTTCTCTTCTTTCTTGCTTTCTTTTTTTTTTTTAATTTTCTTGTCATTGGGTACCACAATCACAAAAGATGGTGAAATTTCCTTAGACTAAAAGAATTAAACTCATCTTACTAACTCCTACAGCAACGGAACTAAAAACTTGTTGAGGTAATTTTTAATCTATTTAAAATCCTCAATATACTGCAAGCACACAGTCATGGGTGTAGTATGTGAGGTGTCGATCCCTCGATGAGTTGTTGAACTAATCTAATTCTAAGTTATCTAAGGCCTAAAGAATTATTAAAACAAAAATAAAATCTACACAGAAAAGTAAAAATGTGAACATGATTGATTGGGATTAAAATGTAAAATTAAGACACAAAGAATCAAATTGAGCATCACCAAATTAATAATGAAAATCACAAGACGAAGATTAGCCGAATATGAGAAGGGGGATTTATTCTATCATCAAATGTTAACATGGTCCTAGGCTTTCGAAGGGTGGATTACTATCTCTCGAGTTATAATCATTAAACCCTAAATCATAACCCTAATTGAATTATGAAATTTTCAATTTCTTAATTAACAAAAAACCCATAATTTTAATCAGATCTTAAGCCCAATAATAGACAACCGGGTCCTCAAACGAGATATCTCTTCGTCTAAAATCTCGATTTGATTATTTGCGAGATTTATTAGATTGTTTAACTCTTATTACCCGATCTAATTATTTTGCTATTGGTTCACTCTCTTGATTTATTACCGAAGCTTACAAATACAACAAATAATCACAACACCCAATGTATTAACATCAAAAGAAATCACGCTAACATTGATTCAAGAACAAATACCTAAAGAAGTTTAGAACATCATCATCAAACCCAACTCCATCACTATTAAATTCATTTTATACATTTAAAGGAAAGAACAATAAAGATGAAATGAAATGTCACTTTGAAGGATCGGAATAGATCGAGAAGATAGTAGCACTGCAACCCCTTCTTCCTTTCTCCTCCTTCTCCCTTCTTCTTCCTCTCTCCTTAGGTCTTTCTCAAAGTGGCAGAGGTTTAAGCTCCCTTTAGGGTTCTTTCTCTTTCTTCATATAGTATTTTCCATTTTAGGTAAACCTTAAGGTTTTTCCAAGTCCAAAAAGTTCCAAATGTCCCTCGATAAGTTGCATTTGGGAGGTTCTTCGCACTATCTGTTGCGCAAGCCATGATCGTGATTTTTGCTCTCTGTCACTATCATGATTTTTGCTCTCTGTCTGTCCTCGCTGTCTATCACACAAGGCCACGATCATGGTCCTGGGCCTTACTCCAGGTTTCCTCCAAATTCTCTTTGTTTTTCGATATTTGACCTGAAACATTAACAAACACATTAAGGCACCTCAAATGCACAAAATTTAAGCTCAATGGCAAGCTCTAACCCATAAAACACTCAAGACACAAATGTGTAACTAAATAACACAATCCTAACCTAAACATACACTAATCATTCAATTTAACAACTAAACACATACTAAACTACCCACTAAAACATTATACAACCTACCACTATCACTTTGCTATAGAAAAAAAGAAGGTGGACTAGGGTTGACTTCTATGTAGATGACATAATTAATCCTAGTTGCAAAAATAATATGGAGGCTAGTCACTGATAAGGAAGCTCTTTAGTCCAAATGGACTAATGAATATTATCTTAAGAACTCAAGCTTCTGGTAAATTAAAGAGAGTAAAGAACACTCCTGGCCTTTTACTCAAATGCTGAGGAAAAGTTAAATTGTCTATCCCCTAATCTAAACTCACATTGGTAATGGAAAGAGTTCTTGGTTTTGTTTGATAATTGGTTAAAACAAAGTCCCCCAAACCTTAAGGAGGATCTATCATCACTACTAGCTAGGATTCCCATTAAAACTTAGGTTAAGGAGGTTATTCAACAAGATACCTAAGTCGTGAGCTTTAGACGTAGTGATAAACTTCAATTATATCTTCTTGATTACTCCCTCAATCTCACATAGAGTGATAGCAGCCACTGGATACCTAACAGAAGTACAGAATTCTCTAATTTTTCTTGTCTTAAGGCTCTCAGACCTTAGTTGTAGATTTAGTTTATTTTAAGTAGTGTTAAGCACGCTACGTCACACCTCAACATGATTTTTCTATCAAGAAAAAGGAACATAAACTAAAAAAAAATTGTTCTTCATAAAACTTTAAGAAAGATAGGAATAACAAACATTGAATATGTAAATAGTGATATTAAGAACAAACCTGAATATGGAACTGGGCTATAATACTAAATTTTGATACCATCCTCAATAATAGGAATGATGAGATTCTATATTGAATAACAGGACCTAAAACTATTCTATCAAAAATAGGTTAATTTAAGAATACGATATAAAAACACTTAAAGAAAAATATGAGTAGTGGCAATCTAGAAGTATAAGGTATTAAAAGTGATAAGATCCTAATGTTTTGATTGCCACTAATAAGCTAAATAGGACTGAAATATTTAGAGAACCTTACAGAAGAGCACTCTAAAAGATGGAAGAAAAACTCTCCAATAGTTTTAAATAATTAATAATAATATAAATCTCGCCTTTGCAAGTATCTTTAAACCTCTTATAGGTATAAAACCCTTAAAACTATAGTTTGAAAAGAAATAAACACTCAAAATAACAAAACTCTTATCTAATTATAATGGAAGTATGGTGTCTATCTTGGAAAATAGCCAGTATCAATTTTGTTCTAGACAATCATTAGGTAAACCAAAGACAAGTTTGGCATTGTTTGTAAGTTTAACTCTGGTGCTATTTTTGTTCTGAAATTTCAATATGCAAAACTCAGTCAAAGACCAACATTGGTTACACTGTGCTTCTGATCACTCCATCATTCAATGCAAGAATGGTGTCAATTGTCCTTTGAGTCTAGCACCCATTATGTTATGTAACCATGATTATTTACCTTGCTCCTTCACGTAGATCATCATGATAGGTCTAACTTCAACCTCTGGAAGTGGCAAATCCTCACTTTTGTATGTTTATCCTTATTAAGTTGGTTAGAACTTCTTTGGCCTTCCTTGTCCAAATTCATATCAAAGATCCCTCATATCCTTTAAAAGACCCCCAACAGCCTTCGAAGATCAAGTAACAAGTGCTTGATTCCCACAAGCATGCTAGTTAATGTTCAACTTGTTGATTTTCATTATCATAGAATCACGTATCCAAGCCACAGTTTTGTTACTAACCACTTGTTCGTCTAGAAATTCTTACTTTCAATTCAATAAGAGTATTGTTTAAAGAATTGTTTGAATTTGTGTATCCACCTCTTTATATTCACCCCTCTTTTTTCACATAATCTATGCAAACATATAGACAAATGAACATTTTGTGTAGGATACGTGAAAATTAGTTCAGCAAGTCCATATATTTGATGTTTCCATACAAGTATTTATGGATATGTCAAACTAGTTCTCAGTGATCACAGATAAAGTGCTTATTTTTTCACATGCTTACATAATTTAGATGAAAAATAAACTCAATTCACTCAAATTACAATCATACCTGTTAGATCGAATCTAATTATCACACTTCTTATTGTGTAATCGTGATTCCAATATTTTATTAATTCTTTCTTCCAACTTTTGAATCTCATGACCTCTTGTTCATTTTTTCATGCACATGATCACTAATTGAAAATCGATGGTTCTAATATCAAACACTGTGTTCTTATTTATTATATACTATATGGTTTTCCTATTCTATTTTTCTTGCACGATTTGGAATACTCAAACAGTTAATAATTTTTCTATCTTTATACTCATGTTTCATGTCTATGTTGTTATTAACTAAGAATGAAAAGAATAAAGAATTTAAAATGAATAGCTAACACATAGAGAAGAGATTTCACACAAAGAGAAACTAAATAGAAATTCTGTTATTGCTTGAGATTCATTCAACCAACTTGTCTTTGTCACAGAAATTAAGGTCTATTATTATTCGTAGGACATCGTTGATTTCATTTTCTATAATTTCCATGTTAGGGTGTTTCTTTTTGTTGAATTAAGGAAAAATTTGATAGAAGAACAGAAATTCAGGCTCGTGATGATGATACGAGACATGAGGATCTACCAGAAGTTCATGCCCATCCGAGAAGAGAGAGGAGGCGTCCTACCAAGTTTAAAGAATACGTTTAGTTTCTTATTTCATAAGTTACTGTAATATTTTATTTTATTTACTTTTTAACTAATTAATTTTTACTCCTTCGAGGTTTTTTCTTTTTGGTTCTTTTCCCTCGTAACTTTGCAGTATTTCTTATAAAAGGTGTACGAACATCGTTATTATACACTGAATAAGAAAATAATACTTTTCCTAAACCTAGGGAACTCTATTATCCTTCTTCACCTTAATCTCCACTGCAATTCCTTTCCCCTGCGGTTGTTTTATTCTACTTTTGTTATAGCGTGCTGCGTTGCCAGGCAGTATATTGATGCCTACATGTATCAATTAGTGCTTTCTTACTACGGACTTTGTGACGATTTAATTGGAATATGGATTCTTCTGTTGATACTGGAACTTCGAAGACTGATCTGGCTTCGTTTCGTGATGAAGTGATGGATGCAATTCGAAATCTGACGTTGGAGGGACGAACGTTACATCAGGAGATAATTTTTCTCTCACAACGAGTGGATCAAGCATTCGTGCTGATAAAAAATAGAGACATGGTGGATCGGACACAGAGGGGACTTCTTGGTCACACCCTAGAGACCATAATGTCAATAATGGGGATAATAGAATGCATAGAACTCGACAGCTTGACGATGATAATGTTCTTGATTATAGGGCCCGTCGAAATCGAGATACTGATAGAGAAAACATGATTATGACCAAACGAGTGCCAAAGATGCGTATCGATACGCCGAGGTTTAATGGGACAGATCCAATCGGGTGGACTTATAAAGTTCAAGCCTATTTCGATTATTTCAATAAACATGTTGATGATAGGCTGCATGTGGTTGGGATGTTATTCGATCATTCGGCTTCTGAGTGGTTTAGGTACCAACATAACCATAATTGTTTGGTATCATAGGACAATTTTCTTGCAGCCGTTAAACAACGGTTTGATCCAGAACACTACAAAGACTATTTGGGCATGCTCTCTAAGCTATATCAAAAGACCACGGTGATGGACTACCAAACAAAGTTCGAGACATTGCTTAACAAGATTCAAGGGGTACTAGAGACAGCTTTAATATCAATATTTATGGCTGGTTTAAAATCTCCAATTCAGCGCGAGCTTAATCTCCGAAACCCGTCTACGTTGCAACAAGACTTTGCTCTTGCCAGGGAGTTAGCAACTACATACTCGGACACTGTTTGTAGCTTGTCGTCTGGACGTCGGCCTTGGCAGAATAGTGGGGCGCGTTACCAGGGACAGTCATTCAATGCCCAAACTTCCCAGCCTATTAGTGATGCGACGTCGGGGCAGAATGTGATTAAAACCACGTCACAGAATGTAGGAGCGACAATACCAGTACGTAAGTTTAGCTTTACGGAAAGACAGGAAAGAACCAAAAAAGGCCTATGCTGGAATTGTGATGATCCTTATGTTCCCGGCCATAAATGCAAAAAACAATTTTTGGCTCTTTTAAGCGTTGATGATGAACTGGAGATTGAAGGGGATGAGGCTCACGATGATGACGAGGCATTGTTAAATGGAGATATTTCAAGTATTCACTCTCTTGAGGGAAACCCAAACCCGAGGTCATTGTGGTTAACCGGGTACATTGGTGAGGCGCCAGTACATGTATTGATAGATGGGGGCAGTACTCACAACTTCATTAACCCACATGTCGTTGAAAAATTGAAGCTTCAGGTCGCTGACACTCGGCCTTTTCGTGTATACGTCAGAAACGGCGCGGCATTGCGATGCACTCACAAATGTGAAGGTTTGTCCTTAAAACTTCAGTGTCATGTTTTTCCTGTCGATCTATATGTTTTGGATGTGCATGGTCCAGAACTGGTGCTAGGCGTACAATGGTTACAAGAGTTAGGGAAAGTCTCACATGATTATTCGACACTGACAATGGAATTTAAATGGATGAATGAACTGGTAGTATTGCAAGGGGACACTCATTCTCCCAAGCAAATTTCTTTTAATGTTTTGACAGCTTTATATGAATCTAAGATGGTGTCATCTTGCTTTGAGCTTGTGCCATTTGAGTCATCCAGTGGGGACCGACATGGTGATATGTTGCAATTACCAACCGACTTGCCATCTATTATTCGTTTGGTATTGGAAAATCATTTGGATGTATTTGGTATGCTAGAAACGTTACCGCCAACACAACCATGGGATCATCATATACATTTGACCCCACAATGTAAGCCGGTGAATGTTAGACCTTATCAGTCCCCATATTATCAGAAGACAGAGATAGAGAAACAGGTTCGGGATATGCTACAACAAGGCATTATTCAGCACAGTACGAGCCTTTTCTCTTCACCTGTATTATTGGTCAAAAAGAAGGACGGGACTTTTAGATTCTGTGTGGACTACCGCGCTTTAAATGCAGTAACAGTGCCGGATAAATTCCCTATTCCTACGGCTGAAGAACTATTTGATGAATTAGGGTCTGCTAGATTCTTCACAAAGCTAGATCTTCGTTCGGGGTATCATCAGATCAGAATGGCAGAGTCCAATGTATACAAAACTGCCTTCAGAACTCATGAGGGGTACTTTAAATTTTTGGTTATGCCGTTTGGTCTGACAAATGCACCTTTGACTTTTCAGGCTGCTATGAACCAAATATTCCTCACGCAATTGCGACGATTCGTCATTGTCTTCTTCGATGACATACTGATATATAGTCTGACAGTCTAACTATATGCCCAACACCTTCATGAGGCACTGAAAATTTTTCAACAAAATCACTTTTATGTAAAATTTTCCAAATGCAGCTTCTAACTCTCCAAAGTAGACTATTTGGGTCACATTGTGTCGGAAGGTCAACTCCAAGCAGATCCCACCAAAATCAAGGCTATGGTGAGCTATCCCACTCCGAAGACATTGAAACAACTTAGGGGATTTTTGGGGCTCACTGGGTACTACCGTAAATTTATTCGCCATTACGCTATGTTGGCCGCCCCTCTTATGGATCTCCTCAAAAAGAATAAAATTGCTTGGTCTGAGGAGGCAGAGAACACATTTCAACATCTTAAAAAAGTCATGTACTCACCCCTATATTGCGGCTTCCCAGCTTTGACGAGACATTTATAGTCGAAACTGACGCATTCGATATGGGCGTTGGCGCTATCTTAATTCAGTTAGGCCATCCGGTAGCTTTCTTCAATAAGAAGCTAGGACCTCGAAGAAAATTGTCTTCTGCTTATCATCGTGAATTATATGCCATTGTAGAGTCTGTGCAAAGATGGCGACAGTACCTTCTGGGACACAAGTTTGTGATTCGAACAGATCAGAAAAGTCTCAAAGAATTACTTTTTCAGGTAATTCAAACTCCAGATCAACAGTTTTATGTCCGTAAATTAATGGGGTATAGGTTCCGCATTGAATATAAACTAGGGGTGTCAAACAAGGCTGCTGATGCACTTTCCAGTCGTGACTGGGATGAGGATGAGGCGAAATTTTTCATGGTTTACTCACAACCGTTGCCGAATTTACTTCTTCGCCTTCAGGAAGAAAATTCTAAACTCCCGAATTTGGTTTCGTTGCATGATGATCATACGAAGGAGTGTTTGAAATCACCATTTCAGGTACATGATGATATTTTATATTATGAGGGACGGTTGGTCCTAAGTAGTTCGTCAGCTCTCAAATCGGAAATATTGGGGGAATTTCATTCCTCTCCTAGTGCTGGCCATCCGGGCATTGACAGAACTTTTCGGCGAATAGCAACTCATTTTTATTGGCAAGGGATGCGTCGTGATGTAAAGTTGTTTGTAGAAGCTTGTTTGACGTGTCAATCGACTAAATATGTTACACAGAAGCAAGCTGGATTATTACAGCCCTTACCAATACCGACCCAAGTATGAGAAGCAGTGTCAATGGACTTCATTACGAGTCTACCCCCTTCTCGGGGTTTCACAACCATTTTAGTGGTGGTAGATCACTTATCGAAGTATGCGCACTTTGGTGCTTTACCCACTCACTTTGATGCTCCAAAAGTGGTGACTCTATTTCTTGATCTCGAAGTTAAACATCATGGGTTTCCGAAAGAAATTATATCCGATCGAGACACCATCTTCCTGAGTCATTTCTGGGATGAGTTATTCACTTTGAGTGGAACGAAGTTGAAACGGAGTACAACTTATTACCTTCAGACAGATGGCCAGTCTGAAGTGAAAAATAGGGGACTTGAGCAATACCTTCGGGCTTTCACCCATGGCCGCCCCTCTCGATGGTCATCTTATCTGCCCTGGGCTGAACTGGCGTTAAACACCACCTACCACGAGGGTATTCGCATGACCCCTTTCAAGGCGTTGTATGGTCGAGAGCCACCGTCCTTGCTTCCATATACAACATGCTCCAGTCGTCTGCCTGAAGTAGAAGAATTGTTGCGCGACTGTGCAGCTATAATGGAGGTTTTGCGCGCTAATCTAGGGAAAATGCAACACAGAATGAGGTCTCAACCAAACCTTCATCATAGGGAGCTGTCTTTTCGTGTTGGTGACTGGGTTCTACTTAAGCTGCAACTGTATAGACAGCATTCGGTCTCGAAGCTGCTATCAACGAAGCTAGCTAGGCGCTTCTATGGACCATTCGAAGTTGTTGAGAAAATTGACGCAGTTGCTTATAGATTGAAGCTGCCACAGGGATCCAAGATTCATGATGTCTTCCATGTTTCATTGCTCAAGCCTTACATTCATTCTGGCATGGCTCCGATGCAATCTTCATTCCCCACCGAGTTTATACATGGTCGACCGCTTTCTATTCCTGTCAGAGCTATTAAGTCACGGACAGTGTTGGTAGATGGCAAGGCACAGCAGCAATGGTTGGTTTGTTGGACAGATGGGTCAGAAGGTGATGCCACTTGGAACCAGTGGAATTGATTCGCAAGTCTTTTCCTGATTTTCACCTTGAGGACAAGATGGTTTTTGAACCGCGGGATAATGATACGAGACATGAGGATCTGCCAAAAGTTCGTGCCCAGCCGAGAAGAGAGAGAAGGCGTCTTGCCAAGTTTAAAGACTACGTTTAGTTTCTTATTTCATAAGTTACTGTAATATTTTATTTTATTTACTTTTTAACTGAGTAATTTTTACTCCTTCAAGGGTTTTTCTTTTCGGTTTTTTTCCCTCGTCACTTTGTTGAACCGATAGGATAGTTCAATATTTCTTATAAAAGGTGTACGACACATCGTTATTATACACTAAAAAAGAAAATAATACTTTTCCTAAACCTAGGGAACTCTGCTGTCCTTCGTCACCTTAATCTCCACCGCAATTCCTTTCCCTGCGATTGCTTTATTCTGCTTCTGTTACAGCGTGCTGCGTTGCCAGGCAGTATATTGGTGCCTACGTACATCAAATGACTTCTCGTAGATGGAAAAAGACTACAGCATGTATCGCTTATAACAGTATTTTAAGTGACCAATTGGTGTAAGCAACGTATACATTCTATATTTTAGGAAAAGAAAAATTAAAACGGTTAAATGTAACTAAACAATGCATTGTAATAAACAGTTATTTAACACCCGTATGTATTCGTAATATCTTCCAACTCTGAATTCCAACATTTTCCTATGGACATCTTGATCCGCTTGTTCCGTGTCTGTCAACTAAAAAGAGCACGACCCTCTCTCAAGTTATATTTCAAGTAGCTATAGCTCTCAAGGAAGATGTATTGAGTGTTTTTAATTCCCCATGTAACAGAGACCCTATCTCAAGTTAGTTATATTTCAAGTAGCTATAGCTCTCAATGAAGATGTATTGAGTGTTTTTAATTCCCCATGTAACAGAGACCCTCTCTCAAGTTGGTTATATTTCAAGTAGCTATAGCTCTCAATGAAGATGTATTGAGTGTTTTTAATTTCCAGAGACCGTCTCTCAAGTTATATTTCAAGTAGCTATAGTTAGATGTATTCAGTGTTTTTAATTCCCCATGTAACAGAGTTTCATTTTAATATACATATTTTTATCATGCGCCTCGCCTATCCGTCTCTTTTACTTTCCGAATTTGGTACTTGTTTTTCTTAATATTAGTCAAGTATTATACAATGAGAAAGGGATCTTAAAATTATGATTTTAATGCTTGAAATCATAACGATATAGAATAATTACGTTAAAGTTGAGTTATCAAAGTTAAAATTATATTTCAAATCTAGGAGATTGAATTAGGAACTAAAGTTTTGTTTCTACATGATAGTCAAATGGTACTAGGTACAAATTTGAAGCCCAATTTCAGAGCTTCCAAATGCAGCTAAATGGAAATTGGGAAGGAACAAGATGAAATAAGTACCAAATAAGCACACTAGTATGATTTGGATTGCTCACTATCAAATAACAATATAGCATTGATTTACATAGTCAATTGGAGCAGCACCTAAGACAAAAGCTAACACGAGGAACACTGTAGCTCCATAGGATTGTTGAGTATAGGTTGCAGATCTCTGATCCTACCATTTCCACTGACTTACGAAGCTCAATGGAAGTAAAGACGTGAATTCCTGATCTTCCATTTCCACTTATCAAATGCTGCCAGTAAGTTCAAGATAAATTCCATCAATCAGCACCAAGTCCATGATTTTTCTTCCATTTCAGATTGCGACAACCCTCTCATGCAGCAGTCTCCATCACCAAGCCATAAACATCACTTGATGATGCCGAGAACTCTCTCCAGCAATTCCAGCCAACTTATTTGATAAAATCCTCAAGAGCATGATCAATGCCTTTTCATACATGAAACTTATTTGGTGTGAAGTATTTACAGCAATGAAAGAATAGACCCATATTGACAGTTTCCATCAAAACTTTAGCTTTCCTCGATTTGATCATATAAACACTTGTATCCTGGCTTCTGTGGATGTATTGTTAAAGAAAGGAAAATGCTACATCTTGCCTAAGAAATCAATTGCTAATCCTGTTCCCATTACCAACCTTCCGGTGACGCTTGGAACTGGATTTCCTATCTTTCCCACGCCTAGAAGGATTCTTCATGACTGTCCTTCCAAATGCAATGTCTCGACGTGGAGGTGGCGATCGTTGGATGAGACGAGGAATTGGAGGAGGCATACGCTCCAGCAGTTCTCTGTGGTAAGCCTGACAAGTCAAAGACAATCACCAAAAAACAAGTATGCATAAGAGAGCAAAGGAGTTTACCAAAGCATCTTGAAGATAACATTAAGATCTGATAACAATTTGTTTTCCAGTATTATGTATGACATTAAGATCTGAGAACAATTTGTTTTCCAGTATTATGTATGTAAACAACATGCACATGCTGCAGGAAAGGATTGTAATTCTAATGTCATATATGTGGAGACAAGGTAGTCAAGATAGGTATTATTGACCAGAAAAGGTGACACAAGATACAGAGTTTAGTTTCACACTCTGCCATGGTGATGTCCCATGTATCCATTTAAGGGAAGTCATTTGAGCGAAAATCCAGTAACAGGTGGAACCAACTTCTTATAGTTGAGGTAATGTTGACTAGAGCACATTGCAAAGGCATTTATTTAATGCATGTATAAAGGGCAAAATAAACAGACTGCACCAGCATGTTTAATATTGCCTTTGAAAGAAAACCTCTCATACCATGCACCAAAACAAAGCATTCAAATTTTATAAATCTCAGGTAAAAAGTACAACTGTTTCAAAGATTAAAACCAATGAATTTAAAATAATATGTGAGCATAACTTACCCAAATTCATATTGCATAGATGCTACTATTATCGCCAAGAGGACATACCTGTATCACAAAATTACGTCTTTCACAGTCCATAAACATATTGATACTCCAATTAACTTTTGCCATTATTTTGTCCCTCACAATGGAAAAGCTTAATTGATCTCTGGACGTAAATCGATCAACTTCATTGAACCAAAGGCAGGTGAACAAATTTGTAATAGGCACATGTTCCCTTATGATAACACAACCTTCAGGGACATCTGCATGAAACTTGGTCATAAATCAAAAAACATTGGGAGTTACAAATTATGAAATACATAAAAAGCGTTCACATACTAAAGATCATGCACCTACCACTAGTTATTGGCAACTTAGCTCTGGTGTATGGCGTTAGACCCTCCCTTTTATAAAACTCAATCTGGCGATCAACGGTTTCATTATCATACTTTCCAGCAGCTTTGTTAGCTTCTGCCTCTTTAAACACATCAAAGCGTGTATAGTGTCTTGAAATTGCAAAATTGGCATTAACTCGCCATAAGAACCTGAATAAAATTATACACAAGGGATTTCCTTAAATGGCATATATTATTAAATTGAAATAAGCTCAAAATCTTATTATGATCTTGATGTTATTCATCAGAGCGTCCTCAAATAAGAATTACACAAACAGAAAGTAGGTAGAACCTTTCAAGAATTTGATAGGGGTCCACAACAAGCTGGAGCTTTCCATCAATCCAGATGGAGTATCTAACATTCGGTAAAATTCTATGCAAAAGAAGCTTTGGAACCTGCAATTTACTTGCTTTTAGAAGTTTCTGGAAACCAGTTCATGAAAATCAACTGAAGGAATAGACACAATTAAGTATAACAGCCTAGAAGGAATTTGAAACAGGAAAAACTATAATGATAAGAAATGGAGATGAACATATTTTAGATAGCCAATTCAACAAATAGAATCCGTAACACAATTTTGCCCTAGGATTAGAACCAACATGAATTAGATGTTTGCTAACAATGAATAATTCCAATTTCCCATAAATAAAATAGTGAAGAAAAATCTTAAAAGACTGACAACTTGGTTCTCAAGAAAGTTTTATAAAAATGCTATAAAAGAAATGGAAAAACAAATGAAAAGAAATTATCTTTTATGTGTCAATCGCACAACTTGATGCACACCAATTAGTTTGCAGTAGCAAGCCATCTTTCAACCGTTATCAAATTAAACACATCAAGTTTTAACTGTAAAAATTAACATTACAATTTTTTCAATCGTTTGTCAAACCTTTATTTTGTTATTAATTACGTTATCAATATAAACATTAAAGAATTATATTTGCTATACATCTTGTAACGGGATAACACCTTGAACAATTGTGTTTAAGTTTTTGTATGGAACTCAATAAAATTTAATATTCAATTGGAAAATGTAAAAGAATTGTTGATAATCATTATCCAAAAAGCTTCTAAAATCATACTTGATGTTAATTGTTGATAATCTTAAAAATCATGGTTTATGTGTTTATCTTATGCAAGAATATCATATATATCTTGTTTAAAAATATTAGTATCTGCCTGTCCTAATTTACTATCACAAAAATATAAAGAATCTAATTAATAATAATAGTATGAAACTTTTTAGGTTTAGTATGGTATTATTATTATTTATATCCTATATAGGAATATCACACTATTTAGAAATATAGGTCTTAGCAGGTATTACCTTACAATTATAAATAGATGGGCTAAATATAGTTAATAATAGACCCTACTATTCTTGCCGTCATTGTATCCATAGATGTTAGCCTTTCAGTCAAACTATAATAATTTTGTATTCCTCTTTCTCTTTACTCTTTCTCGTCTCTCTTACTTTCACAATTAAAGTTTTGCCTAATTCATGATATTTAATAACTTGTTCTAAATAAGGAATTTTCTGCCTTAAATGGGAATAACAATCCACCCACCAAATTATTGAGACCGGAAGCAGACTATGCATTATAGTAGAAAACACAAGCTGCAATCATCCTGGAAGATATTGCTTAGAAACAGGTGAGACAAGCAACATTCTCAGGCATATCAAAATTAACCAAATAACTATTTGACAACAGACTCGAGTACAATATTAGATATATAAGAATGTCTTAAATTCATTGTCCATACAAAGTGCCAAGACCTCTACCTGTATTAATCTCTCATAACAGGAGCAATTTTAATAGGACTAGCATATCTTTCAATTTATTGCTCCTCAAGGGGAGCAGAAAACGTACTTTGCTTCACATACAGCACTCGTGGAATTCAGGTTTAAAAAGCTGAAAGACTGAGAGAAAAAGTAATTGTTCTTAATTCTTTCCTAAAGTAAGTACATTTATATATAGTTGAGAACTAGCTACAAAAATTGAAAACAATTCAGCTAGAACATAGGAATTCAATTTAGAATATATCTAGTGTAAGATAATACGAAATCTCTTAAATATCTTTCTACTACAAGAAAATTGGAAATCCCCTCACTAAAAAACTTTAACAATAAATACAAGCTATTAATCTCAAATTTATTTAATAAAAATAAGATATCCTAACTACTATTCTACAAATTCAACAAGATGGTGCATGGATGTCAATCATGTCCAGCTTGCTAAGAAGCTCAAAATTAGGTCTGAACAATAATTAGATGAGAATGTCATCTACTTGTTGCATTGCCGGAACAAATGAATTTTTTTGTGTGATTATATTGTAGGAGGTTTTATGCAATGCTAATGGCAGCCTTGTGATCGCAGTATAATTTAATTGGTAAATTAGTCAGTATTTTCAACTCTCATAACACACTTTTGTTATAACAACTCATAAATTCCACATGTTATAGCTTGATATTTTGCTTCATCACTGCTTATTGCAATCACCTTTTGATTTTTACTTAGCCAGGTGACTAAATTACCCTAAACATATGTGCAGCACCTTGATATAGATCTTCTTCTATCTACAGTTGAAACTACACAATCTGCAACATTATAGACCTCCTGCTTATTTGAAAGAGTTGACCTTTTGCTGGTGGACTTTTTGGATGCCCTAGAATTTGATTACTAGCTCAAAATATTCCTTAGTAGGACGAGTGCATGAATTGACTAACCATGCTTATAGCAAATGGATATTTGGCCATGTATGTGATAAGTAAATCAGCTTCCAATACCAGCCTTTGATAGCCAGATATGTCCAACAGATTTCCTTCTTTACCATCACCAAAGTTGTGATTTCAATAACTGGAAATCTTCAAGTCTACAAGTTTGCAACCATTAATTCCAATAAATTTAAGAAGGTCAAGAACACATTCTCGTTGAGAAAAAAATATGTATTTTCCAGATCGAGCAACTTCCATCCCTAGAAAGTGTCTTAAAGACTCTAAATATTTGATCTTAAACTCTGATGAAAAAGATTTCTTCAACCAACTTATCATAGGCAAGTCAATACACAATTAAAACAACTATCTTCCCATTTTTTGAGTACCTGGCAAATATAGTATGATCAACTTGTCCTTAAGTACACAATTGATTTTAACAACTGAGTAAATCTCTTGAACCAAGCCCTTTGATTGATTAAACTCATATAAAGATCTCCTTAATTTACATGCCTTTGAACCAAATCTTCCATCAAAGGCTAGTGATGCATCCATATATACACACTCCTTTATATCTCCATCGGAAAAGGCATTTTTCACATCTACTTATAGTCAAGGCTAATCAAGGTTTACTACAATTGACAAGAGATCTCTTACAGTGCTTAACTTCGACACAGGTGCAAAAGTCTCTAGATAGTAAACATCACAACTTTCATACAATCGATCTGATTTAAATTTAGTTATGAACATATATTTGGACTCCACAATACTGTTCCATCTATGTAGATCCACCACCTCTCATGTCTTGTTTCTCTCAAGAGCCTTCATCTCCTAAGAGGCAGGCCCCTTTCACTCATGAATCTTTAGAGCATCCTGCACACTTTATGGAGTGTGCAGGCAAGATATTTGTGAGGTAAAAGCGCAATGATTGGGGTGGATTTTTATGGTGTTTGGAACACTTTACACCTCTTCAAACAGCAATGGGGAATATTAATATCAATGGAATCATTAGACTCAAAACACGGACTTTTATTTTGAGAAAGTTTTGGAAACAAGTAATTTAAGCACTAAAAACTTAGATGGCCTAACCTATAATGCCACAACACTATTTTGCTACTCTTAGAAACAATAACTGAATTGAATCAAGCAGGTTGATGTAATCTACTAGAGTTGGTTCCATCTTCAAATATGAAAAGGCCACCACACATTCTAGTCGCCAATCATCGTCCTTGTCCTAAAATCCTGAAACTCGCAATATGATGCATAAAAATTAACATGACATTGATGATCAAGACTTATTTTCTAATGATTAGAAATTATAAGATAGATTAGGAACATGAAATAGATTAGGAAATATTAAGGAGAAAAGATGGACATGTCCATTTTTGGACATGGCAAAAGAGTTATTCATGATTTTGCCCTTTTTTTTGCCGCACAAGGAACGTAGAAGGAAAATAGTTTAGAGCAACATGTCATGTGACTTGTTGCTCCAAAAGCAATGACCCAAGGATTTGACTAAATTGGGGGCAACAATGAAAAAGCGGTACAAAGGCAACGACCTTTTTCAGCAAAGAACAAGTTGGATTCTAAGGCAAGATTAATGAAGTTTGTATAAATGCTCTAATTGTTACTTAGTCAACAAAAAAATCTTTTATTTCGCTCAATGCTCCTAGAACTCCTAAATTGTGCCATCAAAACCACATTAGTTTCCACTAGATTTATTTTTCCATGTTGGTGGTTTACCGTGAAGCATGTAAGAATTTTCCTTTGTAAGCCATGGTTTTTTACAATGCTCACACCAAGGTTTCGTATGCATATACCCAAATCCTCTTGTTACAAGAGTTAAGCCCACAAGTTCCTACTTGGGCTCTAAATTGCACAACATAATCTTTCTTCTGCACTCCCCATGTAAAACTTCTCAAATAGATGACAATGGTTTCTAACCTAAAATCCGTTTGCTAACTTCATCAAGATCTTGATTAAGACTAACAAGGAATATGTACGCTTGATTATTTTCTTGCCTATTCTTATGGCGAGCATATTCATAAGAATTTTCCCAAAGATCATCATAATATTGATCAAATTCCTACCATAAAGTCATCGTCTCATTATCTCATTATAATAGGTGATAACATCGTGTTCATCTTGTTTAGGTTTCCAAAGTCTTATTTTTCAAACCAAAGATTTGAGATGAGGCTCCAAATTAGAATAACAGTCTCATAAAGCCTCCCAAAAATTTGAGATGAGCTCCAAAGTAATGACAACGGAGTTTCCAAAACATCATTGTTTCAAGATGTATAATTTTATGCAACATGTGTTACTTCACTTGTTAATGTCCTTAATTTTTCTCTTTAATTAATTGTCAATTTAATAAATTGTGCCCATTCAAGATAATTCTTTCCATTGAGCTCGTGGATGGTTGGTTGCGAGCGAGAAGTTGATGTTAAAGAAGCAAGTTGGATGCTCTATGGTGAATCTGCAGAAGCATCTAAGCTCAGCTAATCATGATTGTCTTCGTCATGAGAGAAAGTAAGAGCGCATCACTCAAACCTTATACCGTTCTTCGTTATTCGTACACAAAGTGAGTAATTTACTTATAGCTAAGAACTAGTCACAGAATTTTGTAATCGATTTAGTTAGAAGGATTCAAGTATAAGATAAGAATTTATCTACTGCAAGATAATATAAACCTTTACTACAAGATCATACAATATCTCCTAACTAAAAAACCTAACATGAGTCTTAGTAATTAACCTTATATTTTATTTAACAGAAAATAAAATATCATACTTTTTAAAAAAGATCAACAAAAGGTATAAGGTTTCTAAGTTGGAAAATCTAAAAAATCTGATAAAGAATCTCCTCAACCAAAAATTGTAAATGCAAATAAAGAGTATAATCATACTATTAGCATCTAATATCAAGAAGAAATTTTCTTCTTCAAAAGCCCTCTAGTTTGTTTTTTTTTTAATCATCAAACTAAACAAAGAAACAAAATGCTAAAAGGAACCAAACTGAGAAACTTCCTTATATATGTCAAAGGCTCTAGGGATTTCCTTTTCCTAGACAACTAAAATCTGATCAATGAATGTGCATGGGCCTTAACATTTCTAATCCTTCACTGAGAAAAAGCATATGACAGATGTTTCAGCTGCATCAAAAGATTAATAACAAGAAATTCTCTGCCTCCATAGATTGGTGTCTTTTATGACTATGCATATTGTTTTATAGAATTCAATCTTGAGACAAGCTTTTGCATTTTGAGACCTTCCAAAAGAAGTGAGCATGAAGTACTCGAACACATCTCTTAAGAAAGAATGATAAAAAGCCTATAAGCACTATTGGTTGAAGCAAAGATATAATTTCCTTGCAATTTTATCAAATGCTAGCCCTAACTAGTGATTGAGTCAAGATCTTGATCTGATATGTATGAAATTCAAAGAATATTCATGTGATGTAAATTTGATGAAGCAGTAGTATGCAACCACTAACGAAAATGCAAATACAGATATAAGCATAAAATAGAGTGACAACCATAATTTGACTTGTTGATATCTAAAGAAGATCCAAAGATTAAGGCAAATGAACCAAACAAACCTTTCCATTTCTTCTTGCATCAGCATAAGGAATATTTCTGACAACAATAATTCTCCACAATCCAACCTTCATTTGACTATCAAGGACAGTGTTGCTCCTCATATAAGTTTCTGTCTCTTCATCAATGAACATGTAGAAAGGAATAGTTTTCCTTGCAGCATCACTGATGTTCGTTGGCTGTTGTATTATGTCATAGTTCCCTGGAAAAAAGTGCAACAGTGAGGAAATTTCAAACATAGGTAAGATGAAGTATCTATTCTGAACATCTTAATGCAATACCAAATATGGCTGATGCAACGATGACGTCATGAAATTGCTTCAACTCTGCCAGGTCAACTTCATCAATATCGAAACCAGTAATGTAACCAGGTTTGCTCCCTTTAACAAATCTGATAGAAGGAGATTTAAGCAAAAAGACCAGATGTACTAAGAAATGAATGACTACATTTGTTACAACTCATCATCTCTATTGGACAATACTCAGGAAAATATAAAGTCGATAAGTGAAAAATAATCAATAGTAAGAAAGATACCTACCCACAGTGCACTGTCATTGATTCTCGTATATCAAACGAATCATTCCTTTGCTTTAAGGAAGGATATCCACCAAAGTCAGAACCTCCGTGTGGTTCAACTTTAATTGGATTTTCATCCACAATATATGTCAAACTTTGAAGTATCGGTGAATGGGAAGGTGAGCCTGGCAAGCTTGCTCTTGCCTGGTCCACAGGTAGATAACATACCTCGCAACCTGAATAACCAAAATGCTGAGCAAAATTAATAATATATTGATAGAATATTTGTTTAAAGGTAATAATATTTTGTTCACTAGGATATAAAGGTTTATGAATAATTCAAGTGAAGGTGTTGATGAATTTATTTTGCTAATCATGGCCAAGTATTCAAGCCAAAACGATACCATCAACAAGTAAGCATCATGTATATGTTTTTTGGATTTTAAGTCTTAACGGAAGCCAGGTATGGGTGAATGGTGCGAGTTGAACCCAAGACCTTGTATTGGATGGAAGAACCTCAACTACTAGGCTACCCTTTTTCTTGAGTTTTCTGGCATAGGAAAATGATTACGTCACATGCCCAAGAAAATGGTATGGATCTTTATTTTCACATCAAGAAGTTACACAACTTAGTAGCAGCTATTGTAGCAAAGCAATCCAAACAAAAAAATAGATAGAGATAATGGAACTATGAAATGATTATCCATTTCAGCAATAGCCGACTCAAAACTTACTTCGTGGTCCAGTACGTCTTCTACCAGGTGGAGGGG
Organism: Erythroxylum longipes; assembly: GCA_027563885.1. Taxonomy (NCBI): domain Eukaryota; kingdom Viridiplantae; phylum Streptophyta; class Magnoliopsida; order Malpighiales; family Erythroxylaceae; genus Erythroxylum; species Erythroxylum longipes. The sequence goes on along the minus strand of JAOQMS010000005.1, from coordinate 29,029,026 downwards.
GAGGAGGAAGTGAAAAATTGGCACATGGATGCATTGTACTAATTGACTTTTCATGTTGAAGGATAGGAGGAGCTCTGCTTTTAAAGATACGTCCTTCCAAGTTGTTTGAAGTATCACTAAGTCTCTCAATGTTTTGACTACTACTTTCTGGCACATCAGTAAACAAAATAGCAAACCCAAGTTCTTATAATCTACCTTGTTGGAAGTAAAACAAATTGCAAATTAGAAAAAATAACATATCAAATTAAGATAATAGACAAAATAACTGATTTGAGGGGTACCCTATGGGTGGAAGGTTAAATTGTTGTCGTGGGTCTCTTGAAACAAAAAAGAGAAGAATAATTAATTAAGCCTACGCTTAAGTTGGTAGATACTCATTATCAACCAACCATCCACCATCTTAAATTTGAAGGAATAACTTCGTAATATTTGCTTTTCCACCAAAAGACAATAATTAAAAAAGATAGCTTTTGCAAACTTTGCATTAGGGAGTTAATTCAGAATGAGAATGGATAATAAGAACTCTACTTAATAAAGGCGATAGGGTCTTAGGAAGGGATGCGATGCCACTATGAACACTGCTTGCTCTAAGATTTGTACCACAAAAATATCAGGTAAACTGCAAAAATGACCAAGAAAAAGAATATATACATCATCTTAGAATAGTTTCGGGTCAAAATGAAACAAGATATATTTTTGAAACAAACCTTTGTTTGTTGAAAAGGTACCAAAAAGAATAACCAGAAGAGAAAGGGTAAACAAGAGTAGCATCGCAACCCTTCTACTTCCTATAAACCGCCAAATAACTAGGAAATTTCGCTCTTTCTCCCTTGAACTTGATAATATCTTTGTAGAAGGCTTTCTTGCAATAGCTGATAATTTTGCTGAAGACTGCAACGACCCATGGCTTCCCCTCAAGCCCAATGACCCTCCAGTCATTGTACCTCCAAACTATTAAAATAGAGGCTTCAAAGGAAAGAGCAGACAAATATAAGAAGTAAGCATAGCATTCGACACATGCAATTTTTTATCTCAATTCTTTTCTGCTCTCCTTTTCTTATCAATGTACTTGTCAACTTATGTTGAAAAGTGAAACTATTATCCTACATGTACAAAACTTGATTAAGAGCATGTAACAAATAGAAAATATTCTCAAGTTCCGTTCTGCTTCCACCAAGATTGAGAGTCCTTGCAGAGTAGTTCATACATCATTTTCTGACCTTAATAAAAATCAAAGACTATGAAAAGAAATCCTACTAAAATTTGAATAGTAACAAACATGATACAACCAAGCCTTTAATCGTGTCATTAAGCTACCATCAAGCCACAAAATCTTAGGACCAAACCACTATGGTATAGGGGAACATCATTATGCAACTCTTATCAACCACCTTGCTTTGGAACATTTATTTGCCAAAGAAAAAGAAAGACAATTACAAAGTATTACCAATCATTTTTTGTCAGAAATACCGTATTCAAATTAGGAGAAATTTTAAATTACAGAAAATTTCAGGAAATTGTGCAGCCTACAATTCTGCTAGCCTATCATCATTGGATATGGTCAGTATTAGAAGAGGAAATACATCCCTGCAACTCTAAAAAAAAAATTTTCCTGAGAAAAACTTTAAAAGATAGTAAAGAGCCCAAGTGCTAATATTTGTTTATGAGTAAGAACGACCTTGAGGCCATAAAAATTTGAACTTCAAATTTCAGCAATGAACACATGCCAAATGTCCCATTATAAGTATCCAAAGCCTTGAAGTCTCGCTCAAATATACAGGTTTATTATGATTCATTACATTGCCCTCAGGTCTATGCCATAATGTAGATGATAAAGTGAACTAAAGGACAGGAGAAGGAAGACAAGGCACAGAAACACCTAAATACCCAGATGTCAAAATCAAAGAATAACATGAAGAGCAATTCCCAAATGAGAAAATATTACAACTTTCTCAACACAAGCCCATCTGTCTCTTAATCACTTCCACGGAAAAAATAGAAAGGAGTAAACATAATCAAATCTTACCAAATAGGACATACGGATGCAAAAGGGATATAGAAAGGGTGAGAACAAAAATAGGAAGTGCATCAAATCAGAAAAAAACCAGAACACTGGTATATACGATCACTAAGACTATAACAAACGCATACAACACAATGGCGAGCAATTTATGAGACCAAAAGCAAGAGAATCACTTACCGTCGAAACCCTTTTCGCAACAGAAAGCAAGTGATTCAGCGATTTGGTGGAAAAGAATTTTAAGATTGTTGAATGATATTGAAAAAGAGGGAAGTTGTCGCAACAGCAGAAGAGGAAACGGCGCCATTTGTTATATATGTGTAGTAAAAACATATATCCTTGAAATTATTTTAATGTAATCATGAAAAAATCAAACTACTTTAGGTTCAATATAATTATGAAAAAATTTAATTACTACAAAATTAGTAATAAAATAATTAATTATTAACGTATTATTCAAAGCACATATAAAAATGATTAACTATTAATGTATTATATTATTTAAAGCAAGAAAAAAAAAGAAAAGGCTTTTTAGTTTAGTGACTTGCAAACGGTGAAACTTACCGGTAAGTTTTTATTTCCTTCATCTAAAAGGAAAAAATACAAGCCTTGTTCAAACGCATTAGCATTTAACCCACAAACATAACAATCCTTGTTTAAACCATTTTAAATAGAACAACATTTAACCCATAATGAAGCCCAGTTGGGATAAAAAGCCATAACAAAATTCAATATTTGAGGAGTGAAGCTGTCGAGGACAAGTGAAGATTAAAGAGCAGTGACCTGGTGGTGGACTTGAAAGGCTATGAGTAGACAATACAGCAAAGGATCGATGGGCAAGGAGACTAGGAAGCGAAGCTTGGAAGGGAGGGGACCCATCGACAAACTCGACATAAATGAGGGGAGAAGAGAGAGAACTTGTTTTGAGGAGGGAAAGTAAGGGAGAGGGGCTTAGAGCTAACTTTAATGCAGCGTTTAGATTTGCGGTGCAGTAGAGATAAGTATTTATTTACCGTAATTTTTAAATGCAATCATATATTTAGATTTACTGTAAACAATCAGAGATTAAAAAAAAGTACGGTGTCACCGCATAAATCAATAAGCAGAAAGAGAGTTGCGGTAGGAAACTACTTCTGCGGTATAAATTTTCCTTTCTATTAATAACCTTCACTACAAGTATTATTTTCCATTATACTCTTAATTAATATGACTAATAATATATTTTTATGAAATATTTTATTTGCTAAATTTATTTTATTTATATTTTCTTATTTTAATTTAATATTTTATTATTTATAATTTTAAATTTATATGACTAATAATATATTTTTAAATTATTTATACAACAATTAATAGTTTATTAAATCAATAGGCTTTTTAATCATTTTATCTCTTTTCAGCAACCGCAACCACACTTGTCAAATACCTATTTTCACGTTTCAGCAGTTACCAAATCAATAATCTCAAACACGTAAGTACTTATTGAGAATAAATATTTATTATTTCAACATGTTAATTTCAATAGGCTATAAACCGCTACCGTTCCTTAAACCAAACCTAAAATTGAAGATGCAATGGATTTTTAAAAAAAAAATAGTCCTCTTGGTTTTGTAAATTTATAGTTTGAGATTGTTATTGATATTTCGAATATCATCCAATGCCGTGGGCAGCACGAGCCGAAGCTCTAGTGTAATCCTTTTTTGATCACACGTCGACTTTGTACCAATCGAAACGATATCCATAAAAGTATGGTTTTTCACCAAAATCTAGAGGAAAAGATATCTTATTTTTATCTCCCGTATTAATCAATTGCACTTGGATTGTGTGAAAGGAATGAGTTGTTAACCATTTGTGGGATTAGCAATAGCAACCCATACTCGAGTCTAGACTTCCATTTTCTAAATATCAATCAAAGATGAATTTTGTTTCTTATATATGAAATAATCTTTGAACTATACAATTTCTGTATAATCATTAATCACCATTATTCTCACAGCATCTATCTGAAATTAACATTGAAGTTACAATGTAACTGAGAAGCTTCCTATACAAGATGTCTAGGGGTCAGAAGAAAAAAATAAGGAGCCAAAAGTAAGTGAGAAGAACAAAACATTACAAACACGTTAATAAGATTCTGATTACCGTTCACCGGGTAACAGTATTACCAAACATGATTCATTTACAAATGCTTAATTGGATAAAAACCGAGACTTTTCAGAAGCAAGCGAAAGATGTGAATCCATTTCCACTTTTCTGATTCTGCCACAAAGTTCAAGATCAGATTCAAAGCTTTTACCAACCAACATTAAGCCAGAATCTGATCCCATGTTCCTGTCTGAAATACCAATCCAAAAACCCCACTCGGCAATTTGGAGAAATTCCCATACATGCAAAGTCGTTCAAGTTCAGCAATGTCCAGCAAGTTAAGAGACAGCACAACTTAATCGTACTTTTCTCTCCAGGAATAAGCGAGAAAAAAGACCCAAGAAAGAGCCAACGCAATATCACCAACTACCTGTCTAGGCAAGTCATGAGTGAGATCTTCGACTTTTCTCTCGAAATAGACTCTCCAGACTGCCACTGACACATGAAGCAGAACGCAGCCCTTGGCAAAGAAACTTTGGAACTCCCTTTCTTTGACAAATGCCACCATGAACAACAGGAAGCCAATGGCAAACAAAAGCAACCCAGAAAAGGAATCAGAGGTTTGGATCAAGAGTTGGTCATGGGCCGTTGATCCTTTAAGCTTGGTTGCTATTTCAATGCCATGGCCAAACACTGTAACCTCATTTGTGTAGAAAACCATTAGAGCTCCACATGTTAACGCTATTAAAGAATGAAGAAAACATATCAAGAAAAACCCAGATGAACCCATTCAACTAGAAACCGATACGAATCTTTTCCTCCTTCGCTATCTCAATCAAAAACTTCGGACCATCTATCAGAACCTTCAAATTCCATTTCAAAAACTTGGTCTTTCCAATCAAAACTAAAAGCTAAATGAAGCCAAACAATTAAAATCTATAGCAACCTCAAAAAAGAAACTCCAGTCACAACTCTCACCAATCTCAATACAGCTCAGAATCAAAAACCAAAGATTGTCAAACGCCAAAAACCCACATAAACCTTGACTCCCACTCTCAGAGCAGGAGAGATGAGTACCTAGAAGCCTTTGATCTACACCAAAAACGTTATCAGAACCGTGACCTTTAAGCCAGTTGTAAAGCGAGACCAGGATAGCGATTCAAGAGATCTTTCAGATCCAAAGGCCTGATACTAATGGCTGACGAGGCATTAAATAAAGGAGACAAAAGAAAACTAGAAGGTGGTGGGGCTTAATAAAACTAGAGCTTTTAGGTTTTAGCAATCTTGAGTATGGGTTGCCATTATTCATCCGCATTTATAAAAGAAGACAAAAATAATGGCCATGTCCATCCATCTAGGCAGACCACAGCTATGCATTGGCCTCTTGATAATGGCTTAGCATTACCTATGTGTTCAGTCATCTGTTCGCTTTTAAAATTGTCGCCGCACAAATTCTGATTATCTGACGGCTAATTCTTTTCTCATTATTAATAATGGTTTGTTTGGTTAAATAGAATAAAAATTATATTTCCTATTTATTTTTAACATTTATGTATTTTAGTGTTTCCCTTATAAAAAGAGAAAGAAAATAGTTATTATGAGGTTTTATTATTCTTTAATTGTAGGAAATAGTTAAAGACTACCGCATCTTATCTTTAGCTATTCTATATTATGGGGAATAATAATAATAATAATAATAAATTAATAATTAGTACATAATTAATAATAATTACTATTATTAACAATACTAATAATAAAATTAGTAAGAATAATAAAACTAATAATAATTATTATTATTATTATTATAAATAAAATTAATTATAATAAGTAGAAAAGTAATAATAATAATAATAATAATAATAGTAAAATTAATAAGAATAATAAATTTATTTAATAATAATACAAATAATTGATAAAAATAAAAATTGATAAAAATAATAAATTTAATAATAATAATAATAGTAATAATAAGTAGAAAATTAATTAATTAATTAATTAATAATAATAATAAGGATATTTTTATCTTTTTGTTAGTTATTCCTTTATCATTTTAAGTCTATATCTTCAAATCAAATATTAATATAGTAATTCTTTAACAATAAACCAAATAAAGTAATACTTATTCTATTATATTCTTTATCTTTTTTATTTCTCATAATCCTTATCTACTTATTCCTCGAACAAAACAATCAATAAGTGTTAACGTATCTCTCGTTTAAAGGTGGTCCTATTTCCTTCCCATGCCTTTGTAGTTTTTGCCTTTCCTTCTTCTGCAAAGCAACTCAACGTCTGTGGCACTCACACCAAATGAATTCAATTATTGCGATATCCTCTCTCTCTCTTTCTCTCTATTTAATTTGAGTTTTAAATTATTTAATGGTTATAATTCTAATAAGTAATTAATTTTAAATAATTAAATAATATATATTCAATAAATAATAAAATCAAACTATAATAAGGGAACAGAAAATTCATTCTTACTTACAAATTTTCAAAAAAATTAGAAATTAAAAGAAATTAAAAATATGAAATGACAAAATCAATTAAATAAAATTTTTATTGAATTTAAAAATAAAAATAGAAAATAAAAACAAAAACAAAAACAAAAACAATAAAAAAATATTGTATGAATCTAATAATAGTACTAGGATTTTGATAAATTTAAGAAGAGATTTCACTTTTAAACTCTTATTGTAGTATTTGGCAATACGAAACTAACAACAGGATATTACTAAAGTATGTGTATATAAAGAGTAAAAGTTATGTTTGATTACTTAATAACACAATAGAATTAAATGAATTGATATATAAAGGAGCTATTAATTCTTCAAATGAAACAAACCTCACTTCTCACATCTCAAAATTTGCATAATCTTAAGTCTCGATTTAACGGAATTTAGTGTTGGACCAATGGAGGTTGACAAATTAAATCATTCTATGTTTTGATAATAATAAAACTTAAAGAAATGATTAAGAAATAATTTCAGGATAAGATGGAACACTAGTCGTTTAAAGCTTGCACAAGTTGACAGAATTAAAAACGTGGGATTCATGTGAAGATCTTGCATGAGGATTTTAAATATGTATCTCAACAGTCAAAGATTGGAGAATAAATGAGATCTGTTAGTTGGAGAACTGGACAAGTCGACTATCATGTTGCAAGTCGACTATCATCAATCAGATCTGTTAGTTGGAAATTTAGACAAGTCAACTATCATGTTATTAGTCGACTATTCGAAGTACGGAGCTGAAAGATTCATATAAAAAGATTGTGCTAATCGACTATCATTTTGAAGACAAGTTGACTATAATGCATTAGTCGACTATTACATACCGACTAGTCGACTATCAGTTACAGCTAAACAAAATTTGAATTTATCAAACGATTTCAAACGAGAGCAAATCTTTATACAACGTCTAGGAGAGTTCTACAATGGCTAGGAACATCTTGAAGCCTGCAAATAAATGTCTTCACTTCAGAGGAATGATTACAGAAGTTCAAAAAGAAGCATACTTGCTACAGTGAAAAATTATACTCTCATTGCTCTCATTTTACTTACATAGCTTATCCAGATAGTTTTCAGTCGTACTGAGCTTTATTACTTCGTTACTATCATTGTTATTCTTGTAAGTTGAGTGATTAGAGAGGAATCACTTGGGAGGTAGGATTTGTGCCGGGAAAACAAATCATTTGTAAGGGTAGCTTAAGCCGGAAGTCAAGTTGATTGGAAAAGTTCACACTAAACTAAAAAGTGTGCAGTAAAGAGCTTCGATAAAATCCTAAGTGGGAGCTTATGTAGAGGACGTAGGTCTTCGCATCAAACCTCTATAAATATTGTGTTTGCCTCTCTTCTCTACTCTGTTATATTTCGATTTGTTTTTGTTTGTCTTGTGTATTTTATTCTCTATTTTGTAGCACTTCACGAAAAATTTCAAAGATCTATTCAACCCCCCTTCTAGATCGTTTTCAATTGGTATCAGAGAGGGAAAAATCCAGGGATGGCACTAAACTTGACACACAACGTAGCGGAAGAAGGTAACACAAATAATCGCCCTCCTCTTTTTAATGGTACTAACTATTCTTCTTAGAAAAATCCTAGAAGTACCACATCATAAGTGAGGGAGTGGAGTATTGGAAAATCGTAATCTTCGATCCACACGTTCCTTTGAATGAAAATGCCGAGGTAAAGACGGAGTTGGAATATGATGACAATGATTGGAAGAAAGCCTTCATCAACGTAAAAGTCATGAAGTTGATATATTGCGCTCTCACCGTTGAGGAGAGAAATCGAGTGAACTCATGCACTAGCGCTCAAG
>JAOQMS010000005.1:28981610-29000849 GCA_027563885.1 Erythroxylum longipes | reverse complement strand
AGTCGGAAAACTCTGAACCGTAAGGAAAGAAGAGAAACGAAAGCGCGAGGGGTGGGGAGGGGGTCGGGCGCGACTTATAGGCGCCGAATTACCGACGGAATACACCATTCCGTCGGTAATCTAGGTTTCCAGTATACACGTCCGCTGACATTTACCGACGGATTAGAACATTCCGTCGGTAAAAGCACGACATTTTTATTACGGTAGAAACTCAAATACCGACGGAATAATTTTTTCGTCGGCAAACTAGGTTTTGATGCCAACAGTTACCGACAGCATACCATCTACCCGTCGGTAAATGTCGGCAAGTGTACCGACGGAATATTTTTTCCGTCGGTAATATTTGTTCATGAAAATAGTTACCGACAGATATCAGGCATTCCGTCGGTATACTAGGGTTATATCAACGAATGGTCGACGAAGATGACGACAGTTACCGACGGAAACTTTATGCCGTCGGTGTATTGTCTCGTCTTCATCAACACGACGACGTCTGTAAGCAATTTCCTGACGGAAACGCATGTCGTTGGTAACTTGCTTCGAGATATAGCGACGGAATGTATGTTCGTCGGTAAATGAAAGCCAAATACTGACGGTAGATTTCCTGTCGGTAAATAAGCGAAGTAATTAAATTGCGAGAACGATTCCCGCATTTTTACCGTTGCCGTGACTTTTTCGCTATTTTCCGTTGGAGATTTTGCGCGAAAGTTTTTCCTACAGTATTTCCGACGGATGTATTTTCCATCAGTAAATCACTATATTTGCCGACAGAATATTTAATTTCCGTCGGTAAGTTGCGACGGACTGGTTTCCGTCGGAAACATTCCGAGGCTATTGCGTGATTTTCTTGTAGTGTCCTCAATAGTGTACAACTCATATCTCTCAATTTCCATATCTAAAAATTATAAACGTTATACCAATCAAAAGGTAAGAGAATAAAATACATCTTTTATGAAGACACCTTTGTCTAATTCGGCTTCTATCAATACAGTTTATTCAATATCAAAAGGACATAATTTCTATCTCGGGTAGTACTACAGCCTTAGTCAAGACTCAATTTCAAGCCAGATTTTGAAATGCTTAGAGAAAAAAATTAAAATTAGAATTCTTTAAGAAAGATGTAGCAATATGACTCTACTGTAATCTGAATTTAGAATCAACTCATTAAAAAATCTACAGATCAAGATGTACTCAAAATGCCGAAGCATGTTCAATGAAAATGTTCCAGTTCACTTCCTCATTTTTATCGTAAATTCATCAATCAAATCTTTCCCTAATGACTTCATATGGCTATATATTTTTATGGAGAGGAAGAAAAATGTGTTATGAGTTTGTTGGTTCAAAAATCAAGTCATTTTGAGGTTGGAAGAAGAAGTTATAGCCAAAAGAATGAAGGATGTTCAAAATTGTCAAACAACATTGTGCACTACCTTTTATTCCAACTTCTTCCAGCTCTTCCCAAAACAGATCTTTCATGGTCATTTTGACAAGGCATATGAAGGATTTAGGCAAAACATTCTTCTGAAAAATTGTTCCTTTATGCCTTAAGTTTCTAATGAAGCTAATTTCATGCAATTTTGTTCAGTATTCTGTAAGTTATACAAAAAATACTACAGACTGTTCCCAAACCACGACAGAATCCGAAAGTCAAATTCAAGATAAATTTTGAAACTATTAGAGATAGAATTCAATTTCTATTTCTTCATGAAAAATATAGCTGTATGTCTCTAGTTTACTTTAAATCAAACTTCATCCAATTTGGATATTCACAAGATCAAGTTATACTTTAAATACAGATATATGTTTAGTAAAATACTGCATATATCATGCTGCAACTCACTTCAATCTTTCATCTTGTTAAGAATATAACCGAATCTGCTTCTTCTTTCACTACACACACATGCATAAACACCATTCATGCATGCATCAATCCACAAGCATGAAAATATACACCATTTATGCATGCATTCATTAACAAACCTTAAAACCTTAACAGAAATTATTTACACTATTATAAAACTTACTTGGGTTATGCTACGCACTTCAGCAAAAATTCCAGAAATGGGGAGACAAAATGAGAGGTTTCAGTGGATAAAGCAAGGGCAAGAAGAGTGAAATAAGTAAAACCCCAAATGGCTAAAGGTTTGCAAGGTGGTTTCGGTGATGGATGAGCCAATAACACAAACATGCATAAGTTAGATGGGTGAGTAAGAAGAGAGGTTTAATGGTGGAGAATTTTGGTGGAGATAAGACAAAAGGGTTTGCAGAAATTTTCTTACCCAAAAATGGGACTTGGTGGCTCATTCAAGTCTTGACACATGTCTCCCATGCATGTGTTACATTTGTCACTTATGTAAGACTACCATTTGTCTTTTAACTATTTGTCCACTTGTCACACCTTAATAGGTCTATTTGTGAATTAATTACTACTCCAATTATCACACTTCTATTTGCCTCTTATTTCAATATTTTTCTCAGTCTAAAATACTCCAAATATTCAGAAATTTCTAAAATATCCGAAATGTCACCAAAAATTACGAAAATAATTCTAATACACCTAATTCAAAATTTCAAGACAATTAATCTATAATTCACACTTTAATCACACAAAAAAATTACTTATACCTGAAAAATGTCAATGAATGCATGTACAATTATTTTTTTATGAGTGACAAAATTATTCACATGTATGTGTATGCCAAATGATGCATGAAATGCACTTCTACATTCTTAATAAATTCTCATATATAGCATCCTAGGGTTCTAACCCTAATCATAGGGTAATGGGATATTACAAATGTTATTTTGTAGGTTTTGCTATTATTCATACAATTCATTTTTCATTTTTCAAAAAAAAAACCTTTAGTTCGTCTTATTTAAACTTTTAGTGTTTTAAATTTATTGTCATTATTGATATTTAAAATAATTTCCCTCTATAAAAATATAATTCAAATAGTAAGGATAATAATTTTTAACATGTAAAACTCTTAACTAATTAACTTAATTTTGCTTCTCTCTATTAAGTATTTTTTTTCTCTTTCATGAAAGTAAAGAAATCCATCCAGAAGGTTCTTATTTACCTTATTATTTTAGTATTGATTTTAATCAATCCTTACTAAGTAACTTATTTTCTAATGTTAAAATCCTGTATTTTATAGTCCTATTGTCTACAATAAAGTTAAAATACAAAGTATTGAATACTTTTAAAATTGTGATTAATTCATTTTGTTATCAAAATTAAGCAAAGAGTATTGTTATTGTAAAATTTCATTTCATATTTGTTAATTTATGAGGTTAATTTTTTCATGCTAAATATTAAAATGCTTATACTCAATTTAAATTTCCCACTTAATTGACAACATTTATTTGCTCAATAAACATTATTTAAAAGATTATACAAAAGTGATTAAATTATTATCCTTTGTATATAAACTTTCTTTTTATTACAATATTGTTATATATAGACTGAAGAGATATTGATATATATATTTATTTCTATAAGGAATAACAATTTTTAAAATATAAAAAAATAAAAATTTGAAACCACCTAAATCATAGTAATATATAAAAGAAGCTATTATATAAATGAATTGATTTACAATTTAATAAGGACCAGTCCTTATAAGAATTTGGTATATACTAAAACGTTGCACTTGGAAAGGGCATTTTAGTAGACAAAGAAAAAAACAAGTTAAACACTTTTTCATTCGTGAGAGTAGCGTTTTAATTTTAGAGTCGACAAAATTGAGATCCGTGGAGGATCATGCCTATAAAAAGCTCGTGAGAAGTACGACATTACTCCAATAAGATAAGACTGTTTTACTCGTATATAAGATAAGACTATTATTTATCTCCTCCGCATCAGGTCATGACTTTCACAAGCTTATCTTTTTCTCTCTCAAAATCGCCGCACATAATGGTTAATTCATAACAATAATTGCGCCAGAACAACCTTCAAAATGGGTCATTATTATTATTAACACTTTGATTGATTATATTACACCCTTCAAAAAAGAAACAACTGCCTAGCTGACTAAGTCTTGGAATTAGCCTAGCTCTAGCCTCCAGTAGTCATTTTTATTCTTAGGAAAAGGAAAAAGATAAATAGAAAACAAGTATAGTATAGTGTCAAGTTGGCGTCATACGCGTCGTGGTTAACGCAAGGAAAGCGATGGCAGTGTAAAGCAGGGGACGAATGTGTTGTCAATAGTTGGGAGCTTCGGTTTTACACTTGTCTTGCTCTTATCTCAGTTTCCTCTGCTTCTTTGTTCTTTCCCGATCCTTCTCCTCTCTCTCTCTTCGTTTCTTGGGCACTGTAATTTTCAATTCTTTTTTCCCAAAACTTTTTGTATCTTATATATTTCCCTGTACATTATAGCGGAAACCATGACCGGTAGACAAATCCTGCACAAGATGAAGGTGCGACTTTGCATTTTTATTTCTCCTTTTGTGATTGATCAAGTATAAAGTTCTCATTCAATTTGGAATTTGTTAGTTCATAGAATGAAACCATATTTATGTCTCTGTGGACAATTGTTCCGAGCTTATTTAGGCTTAGATTCACGGTTTATTTTATGGGAGCTCTGATGTGAAATGTCAAAGAATGAAAAGGAAAGGACTTTGTTAATGATCCAGTTGTTTTCTCTCTTTCTTTTTCTTTTTTCCTTTTTGGTTTTGTTTGATAACTTTGTTTCCACCTAATTCCATGGCGGACTATTCATCCCTTTCTTTTGTCTTGAGATCTAGTTTTCTCGGCTAGAACAAGTTGACTTGTGTTTTCTGTGCGCTTAAATTTGACTAAGCGAGGTTCTTTGCCGGATTTTCTCGTATTGGCAACTCATTCCATCTTGACTGCAAGTCCTTTCAGGCTACCTTGAATTCGGCATGTGGATTTGCGTATACAACCCATACATTTTGAGTCAGACTCTTAGTTAAGAAATAAACAAAGCTTTCGAGCTCGATTGTGAGGAAATATTTGTTTCAATCTTTTCTTGATTGAAATGATAGTCCAGCATGAATACCCACCAAGTAAAGTGTGTTATTTTGTTGAGTCCTTTTGCTTCGGAGTATTACTTCCCAAATGTGAATGTGAATGTGAATGTGAAACAGACATTGGTTTCCTATTGGTTTCCTATCATGTAAAAAACAGGTTTCAATTTTCTCTTTACCTAAATTTTTCTTCAATAAGCGGACTCGTTTTATTTTCAATTTTTTTAAGTGCATGTGATGTAGGAATAGTAGAGAATATGCTTAATGGATAATTGATAAAGATACAAAAAAAAAAACTGTTGTTAACTTCGAGCTACTTTGAGACTAGAAATCACTCCTTTCTACATTTCAGGAATCCCATTTGAGCCTTAAAACTCCTAGGTTTTTTTAAGCATCACTCTTCCAATTAAGAATCATTCAAAAGGAAGTGTCACATTTTCGGATTTAGATTATAAGAATTCCTTATAAAATTATACATAGATCATAGCTTTACTTCCAATTATCATTGAAATTTAACTGTAACTATATAAAGATTAGGTTCACAGTGGTGATTAACTTCAACTAGTAATATTTGATAAACATAGGAAGAGAAAACATAAATAAAATTAATGTTGCAAGTAGTACATGTGCAGAATGTATATTGCGTAATCTCCTTCAGGATGTCAGACCTGGAGCAGTGTGACAGGTGTGTGGGTAATCAATAAAGGATAAATAGCTACTCGAGATATTCTGCATTTGGCATGAATTTTCATTCCTCCATTGGAAACTTTTAACATGAGAAAACAATTTGCAAATGCAAACTGCCGAATAATAAGTGGCAGAAATCCTGACTGGTCTGAATAAGTTTACCTTCATTGCTTCGAACACCATATGGTTCGCTTTGATCTAGTCACTTATCGAATGTGTGCTCATATTAGATGTGTTTTGGTTTTATTTCTTTTTCCCTATATTGATATTCCTTCAACTAGTTTTAGAAAACCCAATTAGTCATTTCTTTGAAAGCTACTTTTTTCTGTATTTTACTGCTGGGTTCAGCTACATGAGATAGTGTGCATTTTCATTGCAGGAGAAAGTAGGATTAGGCTCATCTACAGATTCTGGAAAGGGAAAAAGTAAGGTGTCAAAGCATATAACACATGGCTATAACTTGGTAAAAGGGAAATCCAATCATCCCATGGAAGATTATGTTGTTGCAGAATTCAAACAAGTTGATGACAAGGAGCTGGGGTTATTTGCAATATTTGATGGCCATCTAAGCCATATTATTCCTGATTACTTGAGGTCAAATTTGTTTGAAAACATCCTGAAGGAGGTAGCATACTCCCTGCAACTTATTCGTTCTACTCTTTACAATAAATGCATTAAACTATGCATGCCTTCTGTTTCTCATTTGCTTTCATGCATATGGGAAGATTATTGGCTGGTTGCAGTTGAGATGTCAACTTTGTCAAAGAAGGATCATTTCATTTTAACACTTTAATTTGTTTTCTTATTGGAAGTTCCTAAGTCTTGTGAGCTGAGACCGATCAGTATGGGTATTGTTTTCCTGTCTTTCCAGTTTTTACTGTAATGTTATGAAAGTAAGCGATGCTTCTGTTGTGAATTTTGCCTTCGAACAGCCAGACTTCTGAACAGAGCCCGAGAAGGCCATACGGAGGGCATATCAGATAACTGACACTAATATTTTGGACAAAGCAGTTGATCTGGGGCGGGGAGGTTCGACTGCTGTGACAGCTATATTAATCAATTGTCAGAAATTGGTTGTAGCTAATGTTGGTGATTCACGGGCTGTTGTCAGCAGGAAGGGATCAGCCAGACAACTGTCAGTTGACCATGAGCCAAGTACAGAAAGGGAGAACATTGAGAATAAAGGTGGTTTTGTGAGTAATTTCCCAGGTCAGAACTGATCCATCTTCGTTATTATGACTTTATATTGGGCATAACTATTCTGTTAGCCCATAATTGGTGTTATGAAGTTGCCTACTTTAAGTTTGAATAGTGTGTTTGAATTGTGGGAAATGTGCTTCTCCAATGAATTTGTCAGAAAATAAGTTTTTCTTAAGATTGTAGGAGTAGAACCCGTTCTCCTTATCCACGGATTCATAGGATCAAGATCTGCTCGGAAGATACTCGATCCAGTTTTGGTTAGCGTACTCAGTTGTGCAAGTTGATGTTTCTTATTGCTGCAAGTAAATATAATTATTCATATACGCTTGTCTCTCTCCTCGCCTTTTTTTTGTGGATGAAATCCCCTCCTTTTGCATAATAGTTTCATCTCATTGGCATTCAGTGTTGTGGAAGCTTCAACAATGATCATATTGTCAGTACCAACCAATGTTAAGATTTCAACTCCCTTACTTCAGGGGATGTTCCTCGTGTTGATGGCCAGTTGGCGGTGGCAAGGGCATTTGGGGACAAGAGCTTGAAGGGACATCTCAGTTCAGAACCAGATGTGGCAGTGGAGATGGTTGATGATGATACAGATTGCATAATCTTGGCAAGTGATGGCCTGTGGAAGGTTTGTTTCATTTTGAACCTTGTAGTGCCCTTCAATTCATTTTTCACTACTGACTTATTATTCTAACTTAAAACTCTTGAATGATTAATTACTAGGTAATGACAAACCAAGAAGCGGCTGACATTGTTATGAACATCAAGGATGCTCGTTCTGCGGCCAAACGACTTACTGAGGAGGCACTAAATAGGAAGAGTGCGGATGACATTTCCTGCATCGTTGTTAAATTTCAGTAATGCTCATCTAGATTTTGCCTTTTCCCTTTTCCTGCTTGATGAGAAAATTTCCAAGGTGTGTTGTTGATCAATACGTTTGTGCACATTTTCTTTCACGTAAATGTTGTCATATTCTCTGTTGAGTTGACTGAAATAAAAACCCGCCTTATAGATGAGTATCCCAGTATTAATTTTGTGATAACTTCATTTTCTATACCTATTTTGTTTGGTTTCTCACGTACTAATAAAACATGTGACGTTTCAGAGGTAACAGAATCACCAATTGCTTGGACATGTTACTTTTCCCCTTCATTTATGGTCACAAAAGCCATGTAGAGTTCATCGTCAGAGGGTAATAATTGTAAAATGTTGTAGTTGTTGGTCAAGTGATAAAAGATGAAGTTTATTGGTTCAATTGTACAAAAGTGCAAAGTATTGAGATAACAACCTTTTCCTCCACTAACCTTTTTCTGCTTCAGCTCCTGTTCTGCCGCTACTATACCTAAACTAGTTAACATTGACGGCACTACACTAACGCCTCCCAATTTCTCGGAATTTCCCCGTTTACCTTCGAGTTTTTCACCACGTTCTTTTGAACTCCCCCTAAATCTGCCGCAAGCTATCTTAAATTCTTCCCCAAATATTTCTAACTCTCACTAAGTCTCACTAACTCTCATCCTCCTCCTCCATTAAATCTCCGTTCCAACTTAGGCCTTTTTCCCAACATCAAGAAGCATGTTCCTCCCTCATATTCACCTCCCAACCCTCTCAAGCCGGTCAAAATAATAAATGAAATTCAAAACTTTGCGAAAAAAAGGAAAACTTGAAAGCAGGTGGTAGGGAAAAGTTCAGAATCTTCTCTTTTTTATAGCTCCTCGGTTGAAATAGGCAGAAAGGTGACAGTGGTCTCAAGTCTTGATATCTTGTAGGAGGGTGCAAAATTTTAGGAAGTTGCGATTATAAGCTTTTTCATGGATAAACGCTCGCTTTTTCTTTTGATACAATTATGGGTTCAAAGAAATTGAAAAGGAAGAAGCATTCAAGAGGTAATGTTGAAAAATGACAACATTATTGTGACATTTAGTGCAAAAGTAGAGGTTCTAAAAGTAACATAGGAAGGACCATGACACATATCATAGCTTTCTTTATTCCTCTGTTGGCAACTAGGTATAGAATTAGAAAAAATTATAGTTAAGAACATTCAACTATGGGTGAACATTCACAATATTCTATTAGAATATTGGAACACCAAAGGCCTAAGCTTGTTAGCTAACTACTTGAAAAAACCAATATGTATGGATGAAAATACAACATTGAGAAAATGGGTTGATTATGCTAGATTGTGTGTGAGTATGGATATTTCGAAGTAGATGAAAGATTATATACCCATTTTAAGGTTGACTGAAGGTAATTCTCTTAAGGAGGATGAAGTCATGGCAACCAACCATTGGAAACCTTTCCTACAACTTTAGGGAAAAACATGAAAACCAACAGGATAAGTTTTCGTTATGGGAGATTATGGAGAGTTGATGGGGATTGACGAGAATAAAATTGATGGGAAACCTAAAATTGATGGACTTGAGTTGTAGAAAAGATACCAGAAGATTAGAGACGGGTCAATCAAGTAAACAGAAATCAGACCTATGAGACTAAAGGGGACCTAACTGAACACATTTTAGTGGATCAACAGTTAATACTGAAGGCATCAGGGAATATGTCAGGTTTACACAATTCAGATGGAATGGAAAAACATGTTATCAATCATACAGATAAAGAAGAATTGCAGAAGAGAAACCCCCATAGAGTTGAGCAGTAGGTAGTCACCAATTTGCCACAACAGTCAGAATCCATGCTTCAGGTGAAAATCAGGAGGAAATATTTGAACAAGTACAAACTAGAAAGAGCATTCGAAGCAGTAGGAAAGGTTAAAAAGGTAAAAACAATATTATATGACCTTTCTAGTTTAGAATGTAAGAGGAATAAATAACCATTCGAAGCCTAATGCCTTGAAGGAGTTTGTCTAGCATGAGAAGCCTAAATTTCTGTCTTTTAGAAACTAAAATTAAACTTGAAAATTTGAATAAATTAGGTTGTTTTGGAAGTCAGTGGTAGATAAATTCTAATCACCAGTTCTATGATTATGGAAGAATCATCCTAGTCCATAATAAGGATCTTATAGAGGTGGAAGTTTTGGAAACAATTGAGCAATTCATGCATACAAAAATGACATTCAAAATTGAGCACATTTCAGTATTGGCTACCTTTGTCTATGGTTATAATACTACATTTCAAAGAAGAGACCTATGAAATGCATTGAGAAGATTAAAGGGAACAACTAATGGCCTATGGATCATAAGTGGCAATTTCAATTCCACTTTTTATCAATCTGAAGTTGAAGGGAATTGTAACCTACTCAACTACAATACAAATTTGCTTGAATGTACAAAAGATGTGGAAATTTCTGACTTGAAATATAAGGGTCATAGATTACTTGGAGCAACAAGTAGAGTTCTAATTAGCTAATCAGAAAGAAGCTGGATAGGGCCTTGGTAAATATGAAGTGGTTAACAACTTTTCCAAACAATAAAGTTGTGTTTTTGGATTCAAGGTTTTCGGACCATACCCCTATCAAGGTGGATAACTTCTTCAAAAAGGTTTTTTTAAAACACCCTTTCAGGTTTAACAACTTTCTTACTACTAGGGAAGGATTGGATTATGATCAATAGGTGTCCCAATGAGATTTTTAAAGGCAAAAGGGGACTTAGATAAGGGGATCCTCTTTCCCCTACATATTTCTAATTTGCACAGATGTTCTTACCCTTATGCTGATATACAAGATCTCCTCAAATCCAGATTTCAAGTTCCATACTAAGTGTAAATTGCTTTCATTAACCAGTTTATGTTTTGCTGATGATCTAATCCTTTTTAGTAAGGCTGATATCCCTTCAGTTACAATACTAATGAATTCCTTACAAAAATTCAAGGAGATATAGGGATTGAGCATCAATCTTCAATTTTTTTTTCTGATCAAAGAGGGCAGCACATCTTGCTAGTGATATTTTTCTTGTAACTGGAATGGGAAATCATGATCCTCCTATCACTTATTTGGGCATCCTTATCTCATCGAGACGACTACAATTTAGAGATGTCTACCCCTTATAGAAAAGATACAAAGAAGGTTAGGTTCATGGACAAATAAATCGCTATCCTATGGTGGCAAACTTTAGCTACTGAAATATGTTATGTCCATGAATACTTATTGGTATTTTCACATTTTCCTCTCCAAGGGGCTGGTCAAAACGGTAGGAAAAAATGATGAAACATTTTATATGGAGTAAGGGGAAAGAAGAAAGAGGAATTGCTAAGGTCATTTAGACTCAAATATGTCAACCAAAAGCTTTAGGAGGACTAGGGTTGGAGTCAATTGGAAGAAGTAACAAGTGCTTATTGCTGAAAAAGTTGTGGAGAGTTTTGAGTGAAAAGTAATCATTATAGATTAGATGGGTGCATAGCTATAGTTTGAAGGGTGGTAGTTTATGGGCTATTAAAATGAAAGACAACTTCTTATGGTTCTTTAACCAAATTATTAGATTAGGAGAGGAAGTTTAACACCAGATCACTTATAGGATAGTGGTACGGGATCGAATTTCACTAAGGTATGACATTTGGACAGGTCAAGGAGCACTAACTCACAATCTGATAGTTAGTGAGATGCTGGATAGATTCTTAAAAAAAGCTAAAATCTAAGAACTAGTTGCAGATGGCAACTAGATGCTTTCACAAGAGGAGATTAGAACTCTATAGATACCCACAGTATAGTCTCAATAGAGGAAAGGATACATATCTATGGAAGGGGCTAGTTGTTTCGGACATCACAAATAGACAAGCTAAACAACTAAAGTATGGGATAAACACAAGAATTGGTTGGTGTAAGCTGATCTGAAGTAACACTATCAAGCCTATGCTAGCTTCTTGAGCTAGTTAGCAATGAAGGACATACTTAGCTCTATGACAAAACTAAGATTTCTCTCCTCCTCTAAAAGATGCATCCTTTGCAATTTAAAGGAAGAAGACAGAGACTACCTATTTTTCATATGCGAATTCTCTAACAGAGTATGGTGTCAAATTTCCTCTTTATGTTCGCTTAACTGCTATCAAAGAAACCTGAATGGTATAACCCATGAGATACTACTGAACCATGCATCCAAACATGACAAGGATGTTTACATGGTTGCCATAACAACATGCATTTAGGAGATCTGGAGGGAGAGAAATAACAGAAGGTTTGTAGAAAAGGAAAGAGGCATTTAATCAATCATAGATATCATCTCTAATAGTATCAGAGAACAATTAGTCATAAACCAGATGGAGAAGAAATGCAATGAGAGACTAGTAACTTCTTGGAAACTCTAACGAATCTCTAAGAACACCTAGTACATAGAACATTACTTCCGTATAACTACCCACACAACAGTTGTAGGAATCTAAAGGGGGAGCGCTTACCTTTCAGGATCTCTGCTCTGTGAGGTCTCAATGCCTTATCATCTACATCATTCTCTGCTTTTGAAGTTTAGTACTCGCACGATGAAAGATTATCCAGATCTCAGAACCTGTGGAAAAGCTATCGAGTAATCCTAGTAAGAGAAGTTTGATTAAGATCGAACGCAAAGAGGAAGAATCGAAGCTCAAACCAGAAATCACTTACCTCCTTATTTTTCTAGAGAAAGAGTTGATGAAACCGTTGAGCCCTAATTCAAAAATTACTGGGGGTTCTTTGGCGGGGGAAGTTTTAAGGTAACTCTAAGAATGTGTTTTGGGAAATTCCGAAGGAGTTTCAATTGATGTTGTTTGCTACACATGGAACATATGCTTCTTGTTACAATGTTGTTTGACTTGCTTTTGTTATCCTTGTAGAAGGATAATGTTGTACTGAATCCTTTTCCTTATTAATTCATTTTAATTTTTCAAAAAATAAAAAGTTAGCAACAGATTATAGGTGCATCATAGTTCTTAAGCTTGCTTTAAGAACTCATTTAGTATATATTCCACATCATATAACCTCATCCAAATACATCATACTGTCGTAACTGTCAGGCCACATAACAAGTTAGCAACATATTGTAGGTGCACATGTAAGACCCAAGTTTAATCGTAAAAAAATTTACTACAACATTAGATATTACTTTTTCTAGTAGTAAATTACTTAAACCTATATAAATTCATATAAAAATTGACTATAACATCAAATATTACTATCTAGTAGTAACTTGGTTAACCTATAATATTAATATTGTTGGGAAATCATACATGGTTTGTGCAACATAAAAAATAAGAGATTTTTTTCAAGTATGAACTTTTTTCATTTGAATTTTAAAAAGTCAAGATATGTTTAAATTCTATAAAATAATTAATGCATAAATTTATAGAACAAGAATTTGATTTTTTTTGTCTTTTCTTCTAATTGTTTTTTAAAAAGTGATTTAGTCTTGTCTGGTTTTATATTTAGAGAAAATTAGACAAAAAGTGCTCATTTTTTAGAGTTTAAGTTTATTTTTAATATTTTAATTTTAATTAGCGTTAATACCAATTATAGCTAGATAAGATCTATTATTTTATATTGATATTTATTTATTAAATATTTTGATATTTAATTATAAAATCTCTCAAACTTTAATTTGATTAGAACACATTTTCTTTTTTCAATCCATCTTTTGTGTGTAATATATTAGGTTTTCAATTATATTGGCAATAAATATAAATAATAACTCTAAATTATATTTCAGATTAGTTAAATTAATTTCTTTTAATTTATTTTTAATTATCTAGTTAAATAACTTATATTTATAGATTAAGATTGCGTCTGGCAAGAATATCAAAATAGATTTGGTCAACCTTTCTATGCATAAAAATTATATATAAGTGAATCATTTAATTATATAATGTTTTGTGATAGGTAATTTTTCAAATTTTAAATTAAAACCTCTTATCCTGCAAGTATACAGATCGGAAATTGCAGTATAGATAGGTATCGTTCTACAGGAATTGGGCTAGTCACCGAAATGATCCAAATTTCTTTTTTTTTTCAGGGAACTCAAATAATTAGATTTGAAAGATCCAAAATATAAAAATTAAGAGTCATACATACACACTTTAGAGTTGTCACAAAAATAAGAACACAAATTTAGAAAATGGTGAATTAAAGTATCAATTTAACAACTTAGGATTGTCATTACCTAACTATGTATTCTCTCACTTTAGCAATGTTCATTATGTTTAGTCCAAAATTTCCTAATTTTCTGGTTCTTTCACTCTCATTACTTGAATCAAATAAGCCTTGTATAATGATGTAAATGAATTATGTAAACTCTCACTTCCCATTTTTCACTTAACCATTAAAAAGATATGAACTGATTTTTGGACAATCACTTTTTCATTCAAGATCTCTCTTCAAATGGCAAGGTAACTTGATATATGGAGTGTTCTTGGTATAAGCCTACTCTTATGGCACTTACTAACATATTTCTTAACTCCACATCTCTATATGAGCACAGGATGGACAACTATGTACCATAAACATCAAACAACATCAAACACATCTATAACATTGAATAAAGTAAAGTACTACATATTTTAGGTAATAACAATCCTAATAACTACTTAAAACCCATCAAAATCTCATCCAATAGGTTCATAACATATCCATACATCCTTCTCAATCAACAAAATACAACAAAGAAGAAAGAAAAGATAAGAAGTGAGGCTTATATGTTGAAGTGCAAAGCCGGAATTCTATGGTGGTAGCTTTGTGTCTCCTTGAAATCATTTGATTTCACCTTGAATTCTCTTGATTTTTCTATCAAAAATGTGTTCTTATCTCTCCCTTGGATGTCTTTCATGACCTACTCTTTTCTAGGTTTTAAAATTGAGTTTTTTTACCCCATTTAATGCTTAAAACGACGTAGGAAGGAGGAAGTTGCTAGTTGGAATTTTCCAGAAAACTCTATTTTCTGTATTAACTTTAATCCGTGATATCGTATTGATTTCTTATCCAAATTGGGTCATCATTTCACCAATTTGAAACTAACTTTCTCCTTTTTTGTAGATCAAAAAATGAAAAACATCCAATAAGAATTGTATCTTGTGAAAACTTAACATTGGTGATGGGTTGGCCTAGGAAAATTCCAGCTTTCCTTTGGGTCACATGAATTGCTTTCTCTTTGGTTCTTCTATCCTTCCATCCCTCAAAACCACCTTCAAACTTATTGATTAACAATAAAATTAATCACTTAATCATGCCCAAACATATGCAATTAATACCAACATAATGTAAGAAAAAGACGCACAACAATGCAATTCAAAATTTATGCAAAACCTCATCTTAAAGACCTATTTCACACACATTCATGCATATTCACATAGATTCATACATAATCATAGAATTATATGAAATTAAGACAAAACATAAGCTAAAAAAGTTAACAACAGTCAATTTATCATAATTAACTAACAAATTATCCTGAGAAAAGTATGTACAAATGCTACCTATCAACTCCCCCCCCACTTAAACATTTGCTTGTTCTCAAGTAAAATCAAACACAAAATAATCTAAAGATTACAATACACAAAAACATACATACATACAATGTCAAAATTGATGGCTACTGACTCGAAGCGTTATGCAATCAATTAATTGTAAACAATAGTTATATCACAAGTTCAATGTATTAACTTATTCCATTATGCATAAGTACTTTAATATAAACATACACATCGATCAAGATATAAACAACTCAATTTTAAACCTATGTCACTTATAGACGTGAATTTACAATATTCGATCATTTAAATAATTAACTATCCAAGTTATCCTTTCATGAAAAGTTTTAGCTAATTTATCATATCAATATGGTTTTTATTACACACACACTTTTCTCATTTTTGTAACGTTGACTTAGTCTTAAACATTGGTGATGAATGCCCCCGAGCCACTTTTTTTATTTATTAAGCTAGCTTAGTTGGAGCATCATTATAGCCTTTTCATGTGAAGAAAAACATTTGTGATGAATGCCTCCGGTTACTTAACTAGATCACAGCTCATAACCGACTTCTAGCACTATTCTTAACCCTTTTTGGGTCAGCAAAATAGTTATTAATGCACACTCTTTTCTTTTTATTCATTTTTTTAGCTTATTATTTTCATGAAAGGGAAACTGAGATTGTATACCGATTTAATGGCTTCCAACGGTAACTACATATGAAATAGTAACATTAAGTGTAAAAAAAATGCATACCACTCCCCCACACTTGAACAATACATTGTCCTCAATGTGTGAAAGTTATACACAGCAAACAACCACACATAATATATACAAAAAATCATAAATGAATAAAAAAAGAGTTATAAGAAAGCTTGTTGGTATTAGTGTCGAGAATCGTGTTGGTAATGGCTCGCTTATTTGTAACATCCCGTTACCCATGGTGAGGCTAGAATAGTAATTATGAGAGTTTATTAAGAAATTATAAAATGCATTTCATGCTCATGCATTATATGATATGCTCATACTCCTGAATATTGAATTTTTGCACATGAAAATAATTATACATGCATTCATAGACAATTTCTGAGTATAATTGATCTTTATGTGTGATATGTGATTTTGTTGAAAATTGTGACTTTTATACGTTAAAAACTGATTTGGAGACTGAATTTAGTGATTTTGAATTTTTGGAGAATTTTAGGAAAATTTCAGAAATTTTGGTTATTTTCGGACTAGAAAAAATGCCAAGTGGCAAGACAATTGATTAATGGAGTAGAATTAAGAGTCAAATGGCCGTGAAAATTTTTATAAATGACAATCGGATTTAAGGACATATGTCATTGAAAATTGGAAGTTAAATGGACTGGTTATTAAGAATCATGTGGTAGCTTAAGTAAATATCTATTAGCATTTATATTTAAGTGGTAAATGTTATGACACTTACCAAGCATTTATTGACCATGTATTTAACCCACCAAACTTAACCATCCACGTGTCTTTCTTCTTTGTAAGACCATCTCTTCTTTCATTTTCACCAAATGCTTTCTTTTTCATTTTCTTCTCTTCATTTTCACAACAATTTCACACCAACACTCTCAACGTTGATCTTTACTAAAAAAAAACTGCACCTTTTTACTTCCATCTTTTGTTGCCTTCTTCTTGTTATTGAAGACCCAACATATATAAACCTTAAAGGATGATGATTGTGTGATGCTTGGGAGCTAGGTTCACATGATTTGAAGAGGTTTTGGGGATAAATCAAGTAAGTGTATTAATTATCTTTATGGATTGTGCTAAATAGAAATGTTATGATGGTGAGCTAGAGATAGCATGATCATGATATTGGTTAAAGAGTGATGATTCGTGAATGAAGAAATAAGTAGATCTAGATCATATTTTTGTTTACTTAATGAGCAATAAATTATGAGTTGTATTAAATATGATTTTGAGATGGATTG
This sequence comes from Erythroxylum longipes, assembly GCA_027563885.1. Classification (NCBI taxonomy): domain Eukaryota; kingdom Viridiplantae; phylum Streptophyta; class Magnoliopsida; order Malpighiales; family Erythroxylaceae; genus Erythroxylum; species Erythroxylum longipes. The sequence goes on along the minus strand of JAOQMS010000005.1, from coordinate 28,983,634 downwards.
ATAATGTAAATGGAACATATATGATGAGAAAATTGACGATTAATCATGGGTTTTCATGTATGTGTTTTTAATGTGGGTGTTGTGTTAAAATAAAGAGATCATGCTCTAAATGGTAGTGAGTTAATGTTATTCATAAAATGAGAAGAAGTAGGATGATAGTTTGAGACAAAGTAGAGTGATAATGAAGCTGAATATGTGCTGGAATGTGCTAGATAGAGTGCTTTCACTAAACATGCATCTATGTTTTGGCCATATCTTGATCTATAGGTGTCTAAATGGGACAATTTTCAATGTTCATTAAACTAGAGATATATGGCTACAATTTTCATGAAGGAAGCGAATTTTTATTCTGTCTCTAAGGGTCTTGAATTTTGGCTTGAAGTGTAGAACCGTGATTTGTCGTGGTATAAGAATAGTTTGTACTATTTTCGGTATAAATTTCAAAATACTGAACCAATTTGTATGAACTTAGGTTCGTTAGGAACTGAAGACATAGGTGAACAATTGTTTGGAAGAAGACTTTGCCTAAAATCCTCATTTTCTAGGTTTAAAATGGAAGTGAAGTTCGAAAAAATATAAAAGAAAGAAGAAGGAAGTTTAGCAGCAAGTCGTGATCGCGACTCTGCTGGGCGCACTTAGAAGCAAAAGTCACGATCGCGACACCACTGGGCGATCACGACGTGTAGCGATAGAGGGTTGCTATACAGGCGATTTTTACTAAACATGTGTTGGTTTTTTGATGATATCTTGAGCTGTAGATATCCAAATGAGGTAATTCTTAATTCAAATTAAATTAGAGACATAATTCTACAACTTTTGTGAAGAAGTATAAATTTAATTATGTCTCTATGACTTTAAAAATCTGGTGTGAAATTGAGTCTTGATTGACGTTGTAGTACTACCCGAGACAGAAATTATGTCTTGATGTTTTTATAAATACTGAATAGATATAGGTTGAATCAAGCAAAGGTATCTTCATAAAAGTTGTATATAATTATATTATCTTTCAATTGGTATTAATTTTGTAATTTTTATATGTCTGAGTTGAAAGATATGAGTTGTACAATTTGAGGATATGATTATGAACTAGCCAAAAGTTCAATTATACATAGTCTGTGGTATTGTGAGCATAACTCATAGGATACTGAACCAAATTGAACGAACTTGGTGTCATTAGAAACTTAAGAGATAGAATAACAATTTTCTAGAAGAGAGTACCCTCGAATTATTTAAATTTCATTGTTAGATTGATCATGTACAGTAGACCTGAAAGTGTGTCTTAGGAAAAATCTGAATTGAAGAAATGAGTTTTGAATTTTTATTTTTATGGTTTTATTGAGGTATAAACCATAAGTATAAATAATACTTATGTGAGTTTGAAAATATGTATGATTATGTGATGAGAATAATGGAAAGATACCTGGGATTGTCATGAACATGCATTGTACATATTTCATATACATACATGTGTATAAATGAATACTTATAATTGTGCTAAAGTGTGATATATGTATATTGCTTATTATAGAGGAGCAATTGAAGCGTCAACATCTAGACGTTGCCGGAACTTCGAGGCAATAGCTTCGAAAGCAATCTATGAGTAACCTAGTGTTAGATCGCCTATGGCCCGGGAATTTACAATACGCAGGGGAATGGACCATAGGACTTCATGTCTTATGCCTTGGTTAGCCGAAGCTACACAACAAAAAGTATAACTGAAATTTCACAAAATGTATGAAATTACTTCTTGACACGGACTAGTATTTGTTTTTCGAATTTATTGACACTACAGCAAGCGAACGTCCTCTACCGGTATCCACATGAGGATGAACGATCCGGGCAGCAGCTAATGTGTGCTAGCACGTTCTAAAACACTTTAGAATGCTGCACAATTTTTCTCTCGAAAAATAACGAACGAATAGGTCTAGGTGGCTAGGGTTTTTCATGTCATCTCTAATGAGACATAAGTTCTCTATTTATAGAGAAACCCTAATCCCTATTCCTATTAGGAATAAGAATATCAT
>JAOQMS010000005.1:28955556-28981510 GCA_027563885.1 Erythroxylum longipes | reverse complement strand
TATATAAAAGAATACCTCATAATATATTATTAATAAGTCAGAATGTCAGTACAAAAGTCACATATGACCATTGGCCTGGGGCACATTACTAACACCTAGACGGTCTCACTCAATTATTTGTTTGTTTCATATTATGTTTGAATTATTGAATGAATGTGATTTGATTGTGTTGATTCCGAATAATGAAGGTCCGATGATTATGATGAATGAGTGTGATATTTGAAGTGCTCCTTGTATGTGAATATGATAAAATAAATGTGTTTTCTCAACTTGATTGTTGAATACCGGACTAAGTTTCGAAGAAAAATGTGAATGTGCATACAATGAAATAAGTGATTCTCAACTTAAATGTTGAATGCCGGACCTAGGGTCCGATGACATGTGAAAGTGAATGTGTAAAGTGGAATAAAGCTACTGATTGATCATATGTGACTGATGCATTTCATTACATAAATGCATGTTAATGTAAAGGCAGTTGTGACCAGAGTAGCCACCGAAAAAGAGCTTAAAGCTCAGAAAGTGAAAAAGAGCTTAAAGATCATAATGTGATTAAGAGCTAAAGGCTCACCATATAAAATGAGCCCTATATCCCCAACGAATAAGGGACAGTTATTAATGAGCCCGGTATCCATAATGGATACGGGACAGTTATAGGCACTCAGTCACAACAATAACAATTGAAAGTAAGTCTCATGAGCATTGCATATGCATTTGATATGTATGCTTAAATGATTGAAATGCACTGTTTAAATGGTTCAAATGTGAAATGTGAAATGAATGAATGAAGTGTTAATTGATGTTACATGATGAATTAAAGTAGTAATGGGAGTTATGTGATGCTATATGCAAAATGCAAGATGTGAATTACATGTTATGTGTGAATTTATGTGATGCATGAATTGAGTAAACCATCGATGATGGTTACCTCATCTGAGTTCGCAAAACTCACCCAAAATTTGCAATATTTTTTAGGCTTACCTCATTAGGCTAACAGGAGTATAGACACTACACCCAAGTAAGAGATAGAGGTCGGGATCAGTTCGCGTCTGCATTAGTATTTCCTTATTTTTGTATCAAAATATGTATTCAAAGGTATTTTGCAATGTGTATGTAAATGATTTCATAATGTAATGGTTCTGACATTGTATTTGAAAATGTTTATGAATTAAAATGGGCCAGATTTATTTATTGAATTTTTTCGCAATATGCGTGCATTGTTTTTAAAAGACAGAAATTTTTATATCGAATTTGATTGACTGACTGTTCTAGCATGCCACCCTCGTGGGGTACGTACTCAGATATCACTCAGGATGTCGGGTACGTGTCTTACGAGAGTGGGGTGCTATATTATTCCTCACAGCTTACACTTTATTTCTTCTTTTCCGATATCAAAGAAAACAAAACTAATATAAATAAAATATAAACACAAACATCCAACAAACATAATCAAAAACAACCCGTGCTAGTTTTTAAAGTCACTAGCAAGACTTTGATCACTCTCTGGTCATGAGTGGGGTCCGAGAAATATTCTCTCTCGCTCGGGGGCACTTGTCCTCCATAGTAGGGATTGCAACGGTGGCCATTCACCCTGAAAGTTTCTCCATGCTCATTTTGCAACTCCACAACTCCAGATGGGAATGCATTAATTACTGTGAAAGGTCTGCTCCATCTAGATTTTCACTTTCCAGGAAACAACCACAGTCTAGAGTTGAAGAGTAAAACCATATCACTTGCATGGAACTCCTTTTTCCTGATGTGTGCATCATGCCACCTCCTTACTCTTTCCTTGTAGAACCTGACATTATTATGAGCTTGCAGCCTTAATTCGTCTAACTCATTTATTCCTCTTTTCTCCAGCTGCCTTTTGATCCCAATTTATGGCCTTAATAGCCTCGTAGGCCTTATGCTCAAGTTCTACAGGTAAATGACAAGTTTTTTTATAAATCAACTTGTAAGGCGTTGTCCCAATACTAGTCTTGAAAGTTGTCCTGTAAGCCTATACTGCGTCATCTAATTTGATTGCCCAATCCTTCTTATAACTTTTGACAGTCTTTTGTAAGATTTTCTTTAATTCTCTATTCACAACCTTTATTTGACCGTTAGTTTGGGGGTGATAAGGTATAGCTATCATGTGTTGTACTTCATATCTATTCAATAATGCTTTAATTAGATTGTTGCGAAAGGGGTACTTCCATCACTGATAATCACCTATGGCACTCTAAATCTGTTGATAATCTTTTTTAAAAACCTCTGCACCACTCTACTATCATTTGTTGGTGTCACCATTACTTCAACCTACTTCGATATATAATCAACACTTACCAAAATATATTTGTTTTCATAAGAGGATGAAAACGATCCTATAAAATCCATACCCTAAACATCAAAGAATTAAACCTCCAGCATCGAAGACATTGGCATCTCGGCCCTTTTCGATATGTTCCCAATTCTTTGGCACATGTCACACTTCTTCACCCAATGTTTGAGTCCTTAAGCAATGTTGGCCAATAAAATCTGTACTCCAACACCCTTGTGGTTGTCCTATTGGCTCCATAATGCCCTGCATCAGAAAAATTATGATAGTGAGTTAAAATAGCATTAATTTCGTTATTAGGAACACATCTCTGAATCAGTCCATCCACACAATTTTTTGTAAAGAAGCGGATCTTCCCATATGTACTGCCTTACAATCACGTTTAAACTTTTTATGCTGATGGTAAGTTAAATTAAGGGGAAGGATACTACCTGTAATGTAATTTGTGATGTCGGCATACCAGGGACGATCTGATTCTTGTACCAAGAGTAGCATCTCATCAGGGAATTGCTCATTGATTTCTTCTTGTAAGTTTGATTCCCCTCCTTCTAATCTTGCCAGTGATCAGCAACGAAATTTTCTGCTCTATTTTGATCCTTAGTTATGATATCGAATTCCTATAAGAGTAGGATCCACCTAATCAACCGAGGCTTGGCATCCTTTTGGCAAAAAAGTACTTTAGGGATGCATGGTCTATATACACAATCACTTTTGAACCAAGTAAGTAAAAACAAAATTTATCACAAGCCAAAGCTACAGCTAACAGTTCTTTTTCCATCGTGGTATAATTAATCTGAAAATTCGTCAAAATCTTGATGGTGTAGTGAATAGAATGCAACTTCTTGTCCTTAAGCTGCCCTAGAACACATCCAATTGCGTAATCGCTAGCATCGCACATCAACTTGAATGACAAGCTCTAATCTATGGTTGCAACATTGGTGCTGACGTCAACGCCTTCTTCAACTTGTCAAAAGAAACTAAACAATCATTATCAAAACTGAAAGGAACATCTTTAACTAACAAATGAGTAAGGGGTTTAGTAATTAAAGAAAAATCATTTATGAATCGGTGATAGAACCCAGAATGCCTTAAAAATGCTCGGACCCCACTTGAACATTACTTGGAGGAGGAAGTTTATCGATGACTTCAGTTTTTGCCTTATCCACTTCAATGCCTCTACAACATATCTTATGTCCCAAGACTATTCCCTCCTGAACCATGAAGTGACAGTTTTCCCTATTTAATACTAAATGGGCCTCTTCATACTGTTAGAGAACCTTATCTAAATTTGTCAAACACTGCTCAAAGGAATCTCTATGCACTGAAAACTCATCCACAAATACCTCCAAAAAATCCTCAATAATGTAGGTAAAAATGGCCATCATACATCATTGAAATGTAGCTGGTGCATTGCAAAGTCCAAACGGCATCCTTTTGTATGCAAAAATACCATATGGACATGTGAAGGTTGTCTTGGTTTGATCCTCTAGATAAATAAATATCTGATTGCAAATGGAATACCCATCCAAGAAATAGTAGAATGCTTGTCCTGCAACTCTCTCAATCATCTGGTCCACAAAAGGCAGTGGGAAGTGGTCCTTTGTTACTGAGTTGAGCTTTCTGTAATTAATACAAACTCTTCAACCAATGACCGTCCATGTGGAAATCAACTCACACTTTTCATTTTCCACCTCTATTGTACACATTGAATTAGACTTACCCATTCACTGTTTGAGATTGGGTAGATAATTCCTACATCCAACAACTTAAGCACCTCCTGTTTTACAACTTACTACATATTTGGATTCAAACTCCTTTTACTTTTCCTCGCTAGTTTACATCCATCCCTGAGATTTATTCTATGCATCACAACAATCGGACTTATCCCTCGGATGTTTGATATCTGCCACCCCCGCTTTCATCCACCTCTTTATAACTTCTACTAACTTCCTCTCCTATTTATCACTCAACTGGTTTTAACTCTAGGGTGGCTGCTCTCTCATTGGAAGGTGGTATGTGTGGCTTGGTTCTCACCAAAGTTTCCTTCTCAGTTTTCTCTTCTTCCTCTCCATCCTTCTTTCTCTTTCCACTCTCATCTTCTTCATTCAATTCTAATTCCCTCTCACTCTTTGTTTTTATCATTCTACCAGTTATCTCCTCCACACACTCATCCATCACATCCATTCCCATACAATAATCCGGCTCCTCCCTACTTTTCAAACTCCTATTCATGTTGAATTCAACTTTTTCATCACCAATACATAAAATCAAAACACCATTACTCACATTAATCAACGCCTGACCAGTATTCATAAATGGGTGTCTCAAAATCAATGGACAATTTTTGTCCTCAACAACATCAAGAATGACAAAGTCAACAGGAATCACAAACTTATCTACTTTTACCAAAACATATTCGACAACTCTAAAAGGCTTCTTTATGGACCGATCAACTAACTGAATTGTCATTGATGTCGGCTTTATGTCATCCAAGTTCAGCTTCCTGAAAATAGACAATGGTATCAGATTGATACTAACTCCCAAATCATATAAACATTTAGAAAATTCAACACCATTAACAATACAAGGAATAGTAAAACTCCCTGGATCCTTTAGTTTCGATGGCATATTGTTCGTGATCGCAAAGTTACAACTGGATGTCAATGCTACTGTCTGATTTGAATCCTAAGTTCATTTGCGAGAAAGTAATTCCTTTAAGAACTTAGCATACTTGGGCATGTACTCCAAAACTTCTGGAAAAGAAAAACTCATATACAACTTCTTTAATTTTTCCAAAAATTTGTAGAATTAGGTCTCCATTGAATTCTGACTCACTCTCCTAAGAAGTGGTAATTTTGGAACATATGGAGGAGGTGGAACATATGGGGGGTTCCTCCTCCTTAGTGACTTTTTCCTTACCTTTTTCCTGACTTTTCTCCACTAGATTAGCAACTTCCTTCAAGATTGGCTTTGGTAACTCCTTTCCACTTCTCAACTAAATTGCCTTTAAATGTTCTTTATGATAAGGTTCTAAAGTGCTGGGAAGGTTACCTGGGGATCTGGTTGATACTGCGGTTGCCATCTGACCCATCTGCACCTTTAGGTTGTAGATTGGTGATGCTTGATTTTTAATCAACTAATCAATCTTCACTTGATAACTTTTCAACGCCTGATTACTCTGTGCCTGTGCCTCCTCGATATTGTTCACCTTCAATCCAATTGTACCCATCAATTCCATCATCTTTGAATATTGGGAGATCAACTGTGAAAGTTGAGAATCTATCCTTGCAGCTTGGGCTTCCATTTTTGCCTTTAGCCTTGATTCAATACCTCCAAACTTTGACTATAAGGCAACGTATGAGTTACTTTCCTTTTCTTGAAATCCTGGGAGTCCTTGAGGTCTCTAATTGGTTCCTATAGGATTAGCCCAATAAAAATTTGGATGGTTTTTCCATCCAGCATTATAAGTACTAAAGTATGGGTTATTACCTGACCTCTGTTGGAACCCTAAATAATGAGCTTGTTATGTGCCTTCAGTGCTCATCAAATAACATTCCGATGAATTATGACTGTCCGCTCCACAAATCTCACAGTTTTGATGAATATATTTCAAAGAACTAGATGAAGGTTGAAGATCAATTACCTGTTTCCTTAATGATGCAATTTCTGCAAATAAAGCAGCTGTTGAATCTGTTGACATAATCCCTTTCTGTTCCTTCATTTGTAGTGGTTTACTCCTTTCATTGTACCAAAGGCAGTTGTTAGGAGTCATGTCTTCAATTAGGTCATATGCAACATCTAGGTCTTCTTTATCAATGAACCTCCTGCAGCTGCATCAATGGTGCTTCTTGTTATTGAATTGACCCCATTATAAAATGTTTGTAGCAAAAATTCCCTGGGAAGATTATGATGGGGGAAGCTCCTTTACAACTCCTTGGAACACTCCCATGCGTCGTACAATGATTCTCCCTCGTATTGCTGAGAGTTGGTGATTTCCTTGATGATCCTTATTGTCTTTGTCAATGGGAAATATTTGGACAAAAAGACTTGCACCAACTAGTCCCATGTTCTGATTTGTTTTGGAGTAAGGGAGTTCATCCATGCCTTTGCTCAATCCTTTAGTGTGAAGGGAAACAATCTCATCTTCACTGCATCTTTCGACAGCCTGTTTTGCCTGAAAGTATCACAAATTTTCAAAAAATTAGCAATGTAAGTACTAGGATCCTCATGTGGCAAACCATAAAATTGAACATTGCTTTGCAAAATATTAAGTAAAGTAGGCTTGATTTTGAAATTGTTCGCATTCACTAGTGGTTTAGTAATTCCTTATTGGTTCAGGTTAAACACTAACCGCATAAATTCCATCAAAGTTCTTTGTTCACCACCTTTTTCCCTCTGTTTAGCCATTATTTGCTCAATTTCATTTTGTGTCCTTGCCTTTCTCAATTACTTTTCTACATTGGTGATGTCAAGTTCTTGCAATTTCTCCGCAACTCTTGCACTCCTCGTGTGCAGACACCTATTACACACCAGAAAAGAATATCAAAGTAAAAATGAAAAGAAAAACCAAATCAAAACAATTGAAACTAAACTCGATGCTAGGCGTAATCCCCGACAACGACACCAAAAACTTGATAGGTAATTTTCCAAATTTTAAATAAAAACCTCTTTTGATGTAAGTATACAGATTGAAAATCGCAGTATAGATAGGTATTGTCCCACAAGGATTAGTTAGTCACCGAAATGATCCAAATTTTATTCTTTTTAGAAAACTCAAATAATTAGATTTGAAAGATCCAAAATATAAAAATTAGGAGTCATACATACACACTTTATGGTTTTCACAAAAGTAAGAACACAAATTTAGAAAATGGTGAATCAAAGTATCAATTTAACAACTTAGGATTGTCATTACCTAACTATGTATTCTCTCACTTTAGCAATGTTCATTATGTTTAGTTCAAATTTCCTAATGTCATGGTTCTTTCACTCTCATTACTCGAACCAAATAAGTCTTGTTTAATGATGTAAATGAATTATGTAAGCTCTCACTTCCCATTTTTCACTTAACCATTAAAAGGATATGAACAGATTTTTGGACAACCACTTTTCTATTCAAGATCTCTCTCCTAATGGCAAGGTAACTTGATATATGGAGTGTTCTTGGTGTAAGCCCACTCTAATGGCACTTACTAACATATTTCTTAACTCCATGTCTCTATGTGAGCTAAGTATGGACAGCCATATACCATAAACATCAAACACATCTATAACATTGAATAAAGTGAGGTACTACATAGTTTAGGCAACAACAACCCTAATAACTACTTAGAAATCCATCAAAATCTCATCTAACATGTTCATAACATATCCATACATCCTTTCAATCAACAAAATAGAACAAGGAAGCAAGAAAAGAGAAGAAGTAAGGCTTATTTGTTGAAGAGCAAAGTTGGAATTCTATGGTGTCAGTTTTGTGTCTCCTTGAAATCCTTTGATTCCACCTTGAATTCTCTTGGTTTTTCTCTCAAAAATGTGTTCTTCTCGCTCCCTTGGATGTCTTGCACGAGCTCCTCTTTTCTAGGGTTTAAAATTGAGTTTTTATACCCTATTTAATGCTTAAAACAATGTAGGAAGGAGGAAGTTGGTAGCTAGAATTTTCCAAAAAACTCTGTTTTCTATCTTGACTTCAATTTATGATATCTTATTGATTTCTTATTCAAATTGGGTCGTTATTTCACCAATTTGAAACTGACTTTCTCCGCTTTGTTTTGGATTAAAAATGAAAAACATCCAATAAGAATTGTATCTTGCGAAAGCTTAACATTGGTGATGGATCGGCCTGGGAAAATTCCAGCTTTCCTTTGGGTCACATGACTTGCTTTCTCTTTGGTTCTTCTATCCTTCCATCCCTTAAAACCACCTTCAAACCGATTGATTAAAAAAAATTCATTTAATCATGTCCAAAACAAATGGAATTAATACCAACATAATGTAAGAAAAAGACGCACAGCAATGCCATGCAAAATTCATGCAAAACCTAATCTTAAAGACCTAATTCACACACATTCATACATAATCATGCAATTATATGAAACTAAGACAAAACATAAGCTAAACAAGTTAACAACAATCAATTTATCATAATTAACTAACAAATTATCCTAAGAAAAGTATGTACAAATGCCACCTATCATTTTGGTTAGACATAGAAGATAAAATTAATATTTACTCTATTTTAGTGCAATCATATTACTTCTCCAAAATTTTTTAAACACTTTAGGGTTATCAATCTGATACTAATCACTTAACTTTGTCCATATGATATATTCAATAATCACCGATTGAGCTACTTTTAACTAGAATAAGTTATTAAGTAGTATCAAATCATATCAATCCTTATATAAAATAACTTTGGTCACTTATATAATCACAATGAGAATTTTCATAGACATAAGTAATGCTTCAAATGAATTTCTTAAACGAGGTCAGTTCAATGAACTTATTCTCTAATAAGCACTCACACTTTTGTTTAAGTTTCTTTATATAGTCTATAAGATCGACTACTTCTTTAATAAGGAATAAGCATAATGTGTGTTAATACTTTTTTTGCTCTATTAATATTCAATCTTAATAGAACAATGACTAAGAACAATTTATGGATAATATGTAACTGTGATATGAATCTCATAATAATGATTTCATCATAATTTTATTTGCAATGTACACTTCTTCTTTTGAATTTATTATATACATCAAAATATAAGATAAAGAATGTCTTTTAATAATTATGTTACTAAACCATAACTAATCGATTGGTTGTACGGTATACAACAACAATTTCCTACTTGCAATAAGTTAGTCGTTTAAGTATTTGATACCATATCACCACGTAATAATTATGCTATTGTTGGGATAGTCGTTTATTGAGCAAAATCTACAAGATTTTTTAATTTAAATATTTCCACTTTCATCTTAATTATCATTATAATTAAAAGAAACTGTTTAAATACATACTTGGATCTTTAATAAGACTTTAACTCTCTTTATATGTCTAATAGTTATAATATGTTACAGTACATTACTATCTTAAACAATATAAATAATTATACCAAGTTCATTATAGAACTCTTGGTCCAGATAATCATTTTTACTAAATGAAAACTGCATTATGGCTTGATTAACAATTTTTCCTATAGGAACAATTCCGATCTCTAAAGAATATTCTTATAAACATTTCCAATCTCTAAAGAATATTGTTCTAAGTAAAATATACCTTAACTAGAATTTACTTCTAAAGTTAATATTTTTATAATCTTGAACCTAAATATCAACTTATATATTGAATAATGGATATCTTCAATACTTCACAACTGTCAAATCCTCAAATACTAAACATCTTTAATACATTATTTATGTACTTCGACTTAGAATAGGTAAACAAAATTTGTATCTATCTTTATAGATTTAATTATCATAACTAAGTTATTACCTTTTATATCCAATAAGAGTTGTTCTTATTGGCAATAAAAAATAATAAAATTTTGAAAACTTTTTACTACTGCCAATAATTCCTTTTCATTTATGTGATATCCTTGTTGAGTATTTATCCATTTTTATTTGTTTTTATTTATTGATAATTATTCTCTATATATTTTTTATTTTTAATAAATGTTTTTCTTTTGGAAAGATTAGTTTTTGTTATACCATACACCATGCTAAGTTGTGCGAGGTTTAAATGTGATTAATGTAGATCGAGCATAAACATTTTTAATTATATTATCTATGATTCAATGACTACATGGAGTTTTGAAATATATAAGTTGTTTAATAGTATCAAATCATACTTTATGAAATGATTAGGGAAGCTATTTCCTAAAAGAATATCAATTCCAATATCATAAAAGTAAAATGATGAACATTTTATTAAAAATGTTCCTAACAGTATTTGGGGTTAATTAATCCTTTTTGACAGATGTATATTATCATTAGAAATATCTAATCCTATTATATTTTTTAGGTTCTCATGATATTGTAAAGGAAAACAATTTGCTTTACGAAAACAAGAACCTAACTCCGCTATCTATATAGGCAACACATAATTATGCTCCATAATCTTTACAAGTTATTCTGATTGAAATATAAATGCCAGTGAGATTAGTCATTATCTTGGAATATATATTATATTGTTATTATAGGATATTTGTATTCTATATTGATTCTCATATAAGGTTCCTAGCATTATCTCTAAATTGAATCTTCATTTTCAACTAATAATTTTATATGTATTTTATTGTCTCCTATCTTAGTAGTGATTTCTATGGCAGTATTATATGATGTATTTCATTATTGAAATTTATACATTGATAAGGTTTATTTAGTATCAAATTGTGTATTAGATTATGATTAATGTAATTTTCACTAGCTCTTGTATTAACTAAGATATCACAAGGAACATAATTTGTACCATCAAAATATTCTTCTTTAATTTTATAATTATAACTTATCTTTCTATCCGCTCTTATCAAAGTATTAACATATCTTTGACTAATCAAAATACCATAAGATAATCTAGGCAATAATTTATTATAAGATGGCATAGTCATGATAATATATAAAAAATTCACTTAAATTATATCGGAGTACAACCCTAAGCTTATTTTTTTGTTCAATAGATGAGTCTCGGATCTTTAGTCCTATGCAAAGCTTCATTATCCTATCTGCTTTGATATCCCTCCCTCGTCATTTTCCATGAACCTCGAATAGCTGAATTTATTTGGGTATCAGGAGGATATGATTTCGTTATTCTCAGTTTACTTTTAAGATCAGATTTTCTGTACCGATTATGATGTTTCTATTATATTTCATTAAATATCGTTTACATATTTATGTGAACCTGACATAAATATACGAATGAGATTTAATAGAACATAGTTGGAACAGAATAACTAGAACAGAGGATTTGATAGGTTTACTTTTCTCCCTTTTCATCTTAACTTGCTAATATATTATCCACTTAACACCATCATCATTTTTTTTGTGATTATGAATAATACGAAGCGTAGTATACAACTATGCCCGACTGAACATCTCAATCATTCATATTCTAATTATGATACTTTGCAGTAAACAGGAGAAAAGAGTTTCTTTTTCTTTAGCAGTCCCGTCGCCATTTTTAGTTTTAGTTTTAGTTTTTATTTGTAATTTTAGTATTTCTTTTTATTAATATCAATATGGTTATATTTTTACCATCCTACTTGTGTTAATTACATGGTAAACAAATTTCAAATTATGATATATTAGAAAAAGGATTAATTATAAAAATATTGATTTAAATTTTAGAAAATAATGGTAAATTTTTAATTTTAATAAAAATATTTTGATATTAATTTTTAATATAAATGAAGTGAAAAATTATTTATAAAATTAAAAATTAGAATATTTTATCATTATTTAAAAAAATTTGAAGAACAAAATTTAAGATATTATAAAATTAAATAAAATTTTAAAAAATTGACAATTAGTCCTAAGAAAAAAAGCTCCAGTTTAAGGCAAACAGTTACAGATGCGTTGGTATAGAAAACTCTGTGGAACTATACAATTATTTCTGGCATCCCATAATAACAGGCATGACAGACAGGTAGTCTTAAATCAGTGAGCTATGTTTCCCGTTTTCTTCAAATCCTCAATATTCTCTTCGATGACTCGATACTTTACAGGTCCATCTGTGTTTCCCGTTTTCTTCAAATCCTCCATATTCTCTTCGATGGCTCGATACTCTACCGTATCAACAGGTCCATCTATGTTGTGAATCTCATCAAGGACATTGTCCTCCGTATGGTTATCGTCCTTGTGATGATTAATATAATTGCCATTACCACCATTACTCACCGTTTTATTGACTTCAATTGCTTTTCTCACACCTTCTTTTGCCGAGTCAGCTATACCTGTCCTCAAGTGCTCATCCATGTCTAGACCCTGTTGCTTGGCCTCACAAATGCCTTGACTCACCGGACCTGGATCTTTATTTGTGCTCGTATCCGGCCCAGTACCGTCTCCTCTTGTCTCTGCCACTGAACTGCTTCCCTGCAAAGAATGCGAAACTCTAGTTAGTTATATATTTATATTAACCTGCATAATCATGCAAAGGTTGTTTTAAGTTTAAACCCTAAATAGCCTGCATCATCAAGCTGTCGAATGTATCCTCCTTTATCAGCTCATGTAACAAGGTTCGCGTAAACAAATCCTTTTCTAACAAAACATTGATGTGTCCATCCTTAAGAATCATAGAACTCGAAAGGAAGTAGCCAGAGAACACAGGCAAATATATAAAACTCGAAACGTTCGTAAGCAGTAGTAGTAGTTACGCAAACCCTGGAGATTCTGGTTGCAGAATCGACATAAGGTTGAACCTTAGGCAAGTTAATGGTTGCTTTCTTTGCCAAGAATACTGCTGCCATACCCCCTGAAATTCTTGAACCGTGAGTAAATTTCTGTGTCAATTTAAACATGAACTTAAAACTAGTTCAGGTAGGCGATGCGGCGTTGTATGAATAGCACGTACAGAAGTGGACACGTTGACAACAGGATATGACACGTTTTAGAAAAAATCCGACCACGATCCTTGGTAGTTATTTTGGTGAATGACACTTATTCCTGCTCATGGATTTTGGATTACAAATCCCCAACTTTTATTAACCGTTTGAAGATCTCGTGTACCTCGGTTGGTAGAGCCTCAAACCGCCAAACCGCTGATAGATTATGTAAGAACGAGCCTGAATAAAGCAAATCGTAATACTCGAGTCTAGACTAACAGAACAGAATAGTAGGAAATTACACAATGGAAAGTGTAGACGCAGTCAGTCAACCAATTAATTCATTTCCCTCGACAGAATACTCCAATTAGTGCCCTCAAGTCCAGCGCTAAAGCTTCTGATCTGGGCTTTAGAATATATACTTGAAATAATATTTCCAAAGGACCAGATGAAAGAAGCAGTACACAAACTCAGCACTCCACTCGTGTTGAATTAGCAATGAATCAGGCATTGGTTTCACTGTTTCAGTGTATAACAATGAATACAGCATTAGTGGTTGGCAATGCATTTTCGCAATAAGAAGCTAACTCCATCAAGAAGTTCATTGAAAGTAATGTAAAGCATTCCGGTTTTTTTTTTTTTCCCGAAGATTTGTAGGGCCTGAAAATCTAAAGCCAAAGCATTACCTATACAACTTGCTTCCGTACAGACAAGCTCCCTCTCTACCCCCTACTCGTTAGTTTTGATCAAGCACGTACTGAAGCTTATGAAGATTGCAATAGGTCTTCCGACAGCTGAACTGCATCATTCAATTGGCCACCAATTTCCAACCATTTCCACCATTACACATCAATGTCCACACCCCAGGCTCGTAGTAAGCATCTCTTCACTCATAGATGATACGGAAACACAGAGGAAATAAGCAAGAACTAGAACATCTTATATTACCCTTGATGACCAAACCCATGCACAAAAAGCTCTTGCTTTTTCTGGTATATGCTTTCATGGAAACTAGTCAATTTACTTGTTTTAGCATTATATGGACTAGTATTCACTTTACAAAGTATACCATCCTCTATCCAATCATATTGAAATTGATCTACAAAATTGAAAGAGAAGGTTCAGTCATATGCTTTCCTTAACCCCGATTCCGTCAAGCCATGAAGCAACTTCTTCAATAAAGGGTCTGCGCCTAGGATCCTGGTCTAAGCATCTACACGCAACTTCAAGCACATCTAGCAGCTGTTTTTCACGATCTTTATCCCAAATGGACGGATCAACAACCTCCGTCTCCCTCTTCTCAGACTTCATCTGAAACACCCAAGAGACCAAGTCTCTGCAGCTTTTCCCTTTGCAAACTTCTACAGGTCTTCGACCAGTAAGAAGCTCAAGAAGAACAACACCAAAACTGTAAACATCACCCCTGCAAGTTGCCGTCAATGTTTGACTATATTCAGGAGGAATATAACCCAAAGTTCCAACCAAATCAGTTGTCACGTGCGTGTCATAAGGTCGGAGAAGCCTTGACAGACCAAAATCAGCCAAATGAGCCTCGAAATTTTCATCCAAAAGTATGTTGCTTGATTTCACATCTCGGTGAACAATATGGGGTACACAAACTTTGTGCAGGTAAGCTAACCCGGATGCTGCACCTTGAGCTATCTTGAGTCTCACCTCCCATTTAAGAGTTGATGCCCCATCGATACACTCATGCAACCAATAATCCAAGCTTCCGTTCTCCATGTATGAGTATATCAATAACCTATCGCTACCCAGCCAGCAATACCCTTGAAGAGAGACAAGGTTTTTATGTTGAGCCCTCGAAAGTGCCTGCACTTCAGATTGAAATTCACGTTCCATCTGACCACAATCTCCTGAAAGCCTCTTAATTGCAGTCTTTGTGCCGTTAGGAAGGTGGGCTTTGTAAACCAGGCCAAATCCACCACAGCCGATGATATTGGCTTGATTGAAATTATTTGTTGATTTCAACAAGTCTGCAACACTGAGATCCTTGAAATCTGAATTCTGAAAAAATACTACTTTCGAAGGCCAAACGGCATCCGACAGCCTGCCTTGAGGGCTGGTTTCCTCATCCATATTGTCGATTGGATACCCCATATCCCTTCTAGGCATCTTGAGCCAAAGAACTGCGAGGACTATCGCCAGCGCAACTCCGAATGTGAGGATTATGACTAAAATTTTTTTTACGCCGAGCCTACTTTTTGAACTGGATGGAGGAAGAGGCTTCAACATGCTATCATTGGCATTACAACGGGAAACCACTCCCCCACAAAGTCCAGGATTACCCTCAAAGCTTGAGCTGGAAAAGCTATAAAACTGCCCTCCTGTTGGAATCTGTCCCTTCAAGTGATTATAAGCCACGTTAAATTGTGAAAGGAATGTGAGTCTCTCAAATGATGGTGGTATTGACCCGTACAGTTGGTTGGATGATAAATCTAAAGTTTCCAAATTTATCATTTCTGAAATTGAGTCGGGTATCATCCCAGTTATGTTGTTCCTGTTCAAGTCCAAGACATGAAGCTGCTTCAACAGTCCAATTTCAGGTAAAATTGTCCCGTTTATCCAGTTGTGACTCAAAAGAATCGAAGGTGGAAAACTTGAGACTTGTTTGTACTGCAAACCCTTAGCACTCTGGTTTCTTTTTACATAGAGAGGAATACCAGCTGAAGCCGTCAAGTGACTTGAGTTTGCATATCTCAGGCTCTTTAGCTCAGTCAAACTTTTTGGCATCTCTCCGCTGAGTGAGTTATTTGACAAGTCCAAGTAAAACAAGTGCTCCATCTGACCAATACAAGAAGGGATACTGCCATCCAATTTATTCATCGACAAATCAAGAACTTGCAACTTGGTACAACTACACAACCAATCTGGGATTTGGCCTTTAAGACCAGAATTCGCAAGCCCAAGGACAGCTAAATTCTGAAACCCACTTATATTCAAGGGGATTTCCTCACCAATAAAGTTCCTTGGAAGGATAAGAGTTGATAGATTTTTGCTACGCTGAAACACAAATAGTGCCCTTGATATATTCACGAAACTATTGTTGAACAATAGGACAGATGAAAGGGCAGTAAGCTTCACAAAACTGTCAGGAATTTGACCCCTTAAGCGATTCCTAGCAAGGCTCAAAATTTTCAAGTTATGGCAGTCAGACATGGAACTGGGGAGATGTCCAGAAAAAGAGTTACTGGCAAGATCAAGTGTACGAAGATTTAGCATTGCAGTAAAGTTTAGATTAATCTGACCAGTTAAAGAATTGTTTCTGAGGTCAAGTATTTGAAGCTTCGAGCAGAATGACAATGTTGGAGGTAGTGGGCCGGAAAACAGATTAGAATTCGCAAGAAATTGCTCCAATTGAGTAAGGTTGCGAAAAACATCTGGAATGTGGTCAGAGAACTGGTTGCCACTAACATCAAGAATCTTAAGGCTATAAAGCTTGCTCAATTCCTTGTTTAACTGGCCAGAGAAATTGTTGCTGGAGATTGAGAGTTCCTCCAAAGCCAACAATGAGTACAAAGAGTCTGGTAGAGCACCTGAAAGTCTATTGTAATTCAAATGCAACTGCTGGAGAGACGTGTTGCAGTTGTTTAAGCCTCCGAGATTGCCCATAAGACGGTTCATTGATAAATCCAGAATCTGAATTTTATTGAAGAAGCTGCAAATTTTGGTGATAACTTGGCCCGTGAATGAATTGTTACTAATGTTAAATACAGCTAGATTTGGAAATTCACCAAGCTCAACCAATTCCTCATTGAACAAATTGCTGGAGATATTCAGTGACTTGATGGATAATAAACCAGAAAGCACTCCTGAGACAGGTCCTGATAGCATGTTATGGCTCAAATCAAGAACCTCCAACTGCTTCAATCTTGACAGCTCCATTGGCAGTTCACCTTGAAGATAGTTGGACGAGAGATCAATTGAGTTTAAGTGATCCAATCGGGCCAATGAGCTTGAAATGTTCCCTTTCAGACCCTTTTTGGGAAGAATCAACATAGTCACCCTTCTTCCACCGATTGAACCATTGTTGTAGTTGTCACAGACAACACCATCCCATTGACAGCAGTTGTTCGTGTTGGACCAAGCTTTTATAATGGATCCATCTTTAAGATTTTCGGCAAATTCCTTCAGTGCAAGGAAATCATTCCCATCACAAGATTGGCTATTTGTTTGAAGAACCAAAAAAGAATATAGAAAGCAAGCAAAGTACATCCACTTGTGGAGAGCCATTGGAAATTGGAACAATCCCCAGAACCAAAATTACGAAAACTGAAGCTTTGCCTGACGTGAAATCAAGCCAAAACCCCCATATAAAGCTGATTACTCTTGTCAAGAACAGAAGTCTAAAGAAGAATCTTGCAAATCCACAGACACAATATCCCACCCAAAAGAAACGAAACTTGTTAACTAGCAAAGAACCAGCAAACTACAAACTAGAAAAAACAAAATCCTCCCCAGTTTGATTACTTTGCTCAATGTGTGAAAGAAGCACAAAATAACCAAATTTACGACAAAAAACTCTCGAGTAACGGAAACAAGAACCCACCCACAAATTGCAAGTGAAGAAACAATGTTCACCACAGAAAAGAAAAATCAGCTGAGCTGTTTAGACAACGGAAGCAACTAATCCCCACCAGGAACCAAAACCCTTGACTGTAATGGACAAAACCACCCCAAAGGCCTAACCATGCTTGGGACAGCGACTGCTAACCCAGAGTGACAGCAAGAAAGTCTTACACGAGCGAAGAAACTTGAAGGCTGAAGCACACATCCCCAGGCACCTGCGCACCAACTAAAAGCAACCGTCATCAAATGAAGCAGGGAAGAGGATTGATAGTTAAAACTAGAACCGGATCCCAAGATCACAAATTCATAACAAGATTAGAATATTTGGAAAAGAAAGAGTGTAGACAAATGAACCCACCAAAGATTTCAATCAAAAAGCATTAAAACATCCCTTGTAAGTGAAGTAAAAGAAAGCTTCCCGTGAACCCAACACCTACAGTGACAACTTTTCAGCAAATGGGTTCGCTTTCCATTTTTAAAAGTCTGTATCTGTCTATTGCTGCCTGATGTGAAATCTCTTCAGTTAGAAATTGTTACTGATTCACATAAACAAAAGAAGCGGGGCTGTGTGTATTGGTAAAACATGTTGAAATACGAGGGTTGTAAGAAGTAATTGAAAGTCTAATATGCAGTTGGACCAAAGATTTTGTCCAAATCGATGAGCCTAGAAAAAGTGTTCCAATTGTCTCAGTTTGACAACTTAAAACAACTATATACGATGCCACTTTTTCATATTAAGCAGACAAAATGCTAAGCATTTTAATATGAAATTAAAAAGCCTTTCATCATAATAGAGAAGTCAAAGCGTGAAAAGAGATAGTGAAGGCGTGGAATAGAAAATTGAACTTGTACCCAAGAGTCTTCGTCTCTGTCAAATCCCAACGGTTATGTTGACTCTTCCACATCCTATTCCTCAATTCACATGTGATGTGATGGAAGAAAATTTTAGGTTTAGAT
Organism: Erythroxylum longipes; assembly: GCA_027563885.1. Classification (NCBI taxonomy): domain Eukaryota; kingdom Viridiplantae; phylum Streptophyta; class Magnoliopsida; order Malpighiales; family Erythroxylaceae; genus Erythroxylum; species Erythroxylum longipes. The sequence goes on along the minus strand of JAOQMS010000005.1, from coordinate 28,963,117 downwards.
CCAACATGAAATGTAAGGATAAGATTTGCGTGTGAGTTTGTTCAACTTTTCTTTTCTTGGAGATTGAAATACAACTCAGTTTTTATTAGTCCAGAAACAACAGAATACTCATTTTTCACGAGAGCTGGGATTTATGAGGCTAAATTAAGAATAAATTTAAGTAAATTATCAAAACTTGAAAAAGGTTGTACCCGGTCATCATGATGTTTGTCTGGTTACGCCTTCTACAGCAAAATAATGACTCGTGATGAAAACTTCTCTCAGTGCGGTTGAACTTTCATCTCTCCGTGTATCCATCCACTTATACCTAATAAAAACATAATGGCAAAAAAGAAAGCCCAGTTGTTCGAGTTGGTTGATTTTAGTCACAGACTACTGTAAATATATTAAAAAGATAACTATCTTACAATTAGAACGTACATATTATTAACAAAACTAAAAATTGACATAACTCCAACAATCAATCACGAAAACTGACTGGTACTTGGACTAAAATTTCGCTAACCAATATTCCACCTTCAAGTATTAATTTTAGAAACATAACATTTCTATTTTACCTTAAATTAAAAAACAAGAGTTAATAGAATTCTGCATGGTGGATCTGGGTGAGAAGCTACTAGCTATATGAATGCATGATTGTTATTGCCTTCTTCATCTGATTCTCCTCTGCTTCATTTTCCCACCTTGACATCCCTTTATTTCTTCTCATTTTATTCTTGTACTTAAACTATTTCTCTTCCACCTTATTTCTTTTCCAAACTCTTACATACTTAATTTCCTCTTAACTCTTTTATCCTTCTTTTGTGTTTAAGTTCCATGTTTCACTCACCTTCATCACTCTTTAAAGTTATTCATCCTTTTCTTCTTTGCCTTATATGACCTTTCTTTTCTACCATCCTCTATTCTTATTCTTCGCCCTTTCCCTTTCTTTTCTATTGTTTTTTTACTCGTCTCACTTGTTTTCTTTTTATGATAATGTTAAATTTTAAACCTCACCTCTCTTACAAAATTCCTTTACTTCTCTCGCCCTTTCTCCATCCCCCTTCAACCCACTTACATCATCCTCTCCTTCCATCCAACTTACTCCCAAACCTCACTCTATCTCCTCTTCCCTTTCGAACCTACAAGATTCTAACTAGCAAATAGTTTCTACTTTAAACCAAACCAAGAGAACTTGGTCCCATGCTTTAGGTGATATTACTCCAACTTTTAAGATCTTCTGTTGTCCCGCTTCTCCCTTTGCAAGGAAGGCTGTAACTACACTTCTTGTCTTAGTTTAGAAGGATGGTGTAACAAAATCGAATGCTAACTTATTTGAATTTTTTCATAGGAAAAGGCTAGCTTTCCTAGTCTTAAGCAGGTAGGTTAAGAATTAGTGGAACAAGCTTTCCTTGCTAGAAGTCCTTAGGAATGAAGACAATCTCTTATTGTATAATTTGACTCCCCCACTTAGGCATGAAAAATTTCTAGAAATGGTTCCATGGAACATTAATTCCAAACCAAACTTCATTAAAAAAAAATAGAGACTAGGGATCTAACTTCATGATCTTAAACTCAAACAACTCCCTATCTAGATCATCATTTATAAGGTATCATTAAAATATTGGAAAACATAAAGCCTTACTTACATAGCTAGCTTTATAGGGAAGCTCTTATATCTTGGATGAGGGAACTGCTAGGATGAAAATAATCAATTACACAAGAAAGTGTGTATTGATAGACATTAAGAAAAATATTCCAGATGAGATCCCTCTTATAAGATTGGATGAGTAGAATAACCTCTTTAATGATGTGGTAATTATAACCTACTCTTGGAGGCCTAAATCTACAAAGTAAATTGGCTTATGGAAGCTAACAAGTAGGAAGTTGTACACAGGGAGCTTTCAAGAGTTAATGCAAATGAACATTGAGAATTAGATTAGTAGGGTTGTTGCTCTTTAAACGATGATCCAACATGACTTTATTGACAAACTTATGAAGGAGGTAGTAGATAGAACAAGTGGTGGTACCTTTAATTCTTATATTGAGAGGGTTATTTGGAAATAGTAAGTTCTACTCAGTTGTTAGGTGGAAATATTGTGATTGAATCATAATAGAATAATGAGTTGAGTAATGAAGATTTTATAACTCCTAAGGTAAGCATAAAAATAGCTGAGGTAAGTGACCCCTCTATTGAAGAGAAGAAGGCTCTTTCCCCTATAATTGAATCTGAGTCCTAAGAGATCGTGGTGGATAACACATAGTTTAAACAAGCTATAAGGAGGAAATTTAATAGAAGGAAGAAAATTCTCTCTTCTTCTAACTATTTCAATTGTTTAAAGGAATGTTGTTGAGTAAGTTTTAATCTTATAAAACCCTTAATATTTTAGTAAGCGCATGGGTCGTAGCATAGTATTGAGGTGTCGATCCCTTGAGGAATTAGTAAACTAATCGAATCCTAATTTTTCTAAGGCCTAAAAATGTAATTAAAATGAAAATAAAAACTAAACAAAAAAGTAAACAATTGAATGTGGAGTGATTGAAATGAGAATTCTAAATTAATGCAAGAAATAAAATTTAAGTACCAACAATTGACAATTTGAAATTCAAATAAGGAAGATCAACAAATTATGAGAAAGAGGATTTATCTTATCATCAATGCTAATTTAGTCACTTTTTTGTTAATGCAGTGTCGATCTTAGACTTTCGAAGGGTGAATTAGTCTCTTTCAAATTGTAATCACTAAGCTGTAAATCATAAACCTAATTAAGTTGAGTTACCGAACGTGTAATCTCTCGATTAATAAAACAACCTTTAACCTAATTAGTTCTTAACATTCCAATAAACAACCGGGTCCTCACACGAGATTTCTCCCCATATAATTACCGATTTGGTTATTTGCGTGGTCTATTAGATCATTTAACTCTCATTAACCAACCTAATCATTTTACATTCTATTCGCTTCCTCGACTTATTACTGAAGCATGCAATTACAAAAATTAATCATAACACCTAACATCATTAACAACAAAAGCAACTAGAATAACATTAAATCAAGTATAAATCCTTAAAAGAAGTTAGAATATCCTTAACCTAAGATTCATCATCATCATCGATTCCATCTCATAAATCAAATGAATGAAATAAAAGCTGAAAAGAAGAAAAGACGACTTGGAGGATTTGAGGTTGAAGTAGCTGAAGCTCCACCTTCTTCTTTCTCTTCTTCTCTCTCTTCCTTCTTCCTTTTCCTTAGCTTTTTCCCCAAAGTGGCAAATGGAGGCTCTCCTTTCTAGTTCATTTGTCTGCTATTATGTAATCTTTTCTAATTAGGGTAAAAACTAGGTTTTACCCAGGACCAAAAGTTCAAAATATCCTGCAAAAAATTAAGGTCAGGAGGTCGGTCTGCGTTTGTCCTCGAGAAAGCCACTACTGTGGCCTGGTGCCAACTGAAAGGGTCTCTAACATGATGTCACGCACGATCGTGGCCCTAAGTCCTCCACTGAGCTTCCTCCAACTCTTCTCCTTTCTTCGATATCTTATCTGAAACATTAACAAACATATCAAAAGTATCTCAAATACACAAAATTAAAGCTAAATAGCATGCTCTAACCATATAACACTCAAAAAACAAATATCTAACCAACTAACACAATTTTATACCTAAACATGCATGAATTAATTAATTAACAACTAAAAACATACTAAAACGCCTATTAAAACATCATGCAACCTACTACTATCAAATGCCAGAGGGCTTAATAGCCCCTTTAAGAAAAATGTACTATGTAACTTTCTTTTTACTTAAAACCCTGTCTGGTAGGACTATTAGAGACAAACTTGGTTGAAACTAGATATAAGAATCTATAGTTTTTTATTTGTAAACATTGGCAGATGAGAACCAATCACTAATGCCACTTTTATGGGAGAATCTTAACAGACTTTGATCTCAATACAATTGATATCCTTCATTTCTCTCACACTGTTAAACTTATTCACCTGTCAATATGGAAAAAACTTTATGTAGTCATTATTAGCAACTGGTGGAAATAAATTCCAAACCAGGTGATGATGATGCACCTAGGCCCTAATTATTCTCCTAATTGTAGGACTTATAACATCTAATCTTGGTTAAACCAACCCCTAACTCCTTTTCTGGCAAAGTTTGTAGGGAGTGGATAGCACAAGGACAATCCAACTCATTTGATTGATACCTTATATTTTGGCATAAGATCTTAAGACCCAACATCTTTTGTTTATTACGGTTGGCTATAGTGAACAAAATGGTCACGACTAACAAACTAAAATTTCTAAATCTGACAATGTGTCCTATGCAGGAATGACTGTGAAACTAGAGACCACTTTTTTTCCAATGCCCTTTTACAGCGGGCTTATGGAAAAGAATTAAAGAGAAATATCACTGGATATGGGAAGGAATTTTCTTATTGACATATTGGAGAAATTAAAAGACCTAAAGACTGACCCAAAAATAGATAGAGTTGTGTATATCATCTTACTTACTTCTAGTATTGAGGAGATATCGAAGGAGAGGAATTTGAGAATCTTTAAAGGCAGAGTTTGTTCAAATCAAGAAGTGATGAATTATCTAATTATAAAGATAAGAGAATTGATTTTTATCTTAAAAGACCTTCCTAATTGTAGCGAGAATGTTGCTAGAGTATGGAATCTGGTCTAAAAACTATCAGGTACATAACCATAAGCATGTAGTACCAAATCGAAAGAGAAGAATGGATTAAGTAGTTACTTGAAAGAAGATGAAGTCCCAAAGCTACTTTGTGGTAGTTGTTCCATTGGAAGACATGGAAGCATCGTCTCATTGCTTAAAAAATGAAGTACATGACAGATATGGGAGGAGAAAGTAAAGAAAGCTTTGGGGAACCAAAACATCTAAATGATTCTTCTTTCTAAAAGTTTTGGAGAAACAAGATGTACACACTTGGGTGGGTTATTAAGATATTAAATGTATTCAATATACGTTCAATAGATGATCATTTTCTTGTATCAAATGGTTTGATTCATAGCTTGATACCTCATAAACCAATTTGAAGCAAGGTCCTGGTATGGAATGCTCCTTCTTCCTCTTAGTTGAAATAAAATATTGATGGATTTGCAAGTTCAAGATATGTTCAACATAGAACAAGTTTATATCCTGAATTGATTTCTCTTAAATTACCACTTTAACATTGTCATTTAGAAGGAGTTCAAAAGCCATATATAGAATTAGATTCTATGCTTCTGGTTCAAATGGTGACAAAAAAAAAAGACTTTTCCTTAGAGATATAAAGATCTTATTATAGCCATTTCTACATCTCTACAGATTTTTGAATTTAACTTCATGTATGTCTATAGGGAAATCAATTCCATTGCTAATGCTCTCGTGACAATAGTAAGCTCAACAGGATCATTAATGGAATTTAGCAATATTGATCACTTACCTTGACATATTAGGGGACTATTTTCTTTAGATAAACAACATTTTCCTTACGTAAGATGATTTTGCTAGTTTTACAAAATACATTAAGTTTAGATTTAAATGTATGTTATTACTTTATCTTTTATCTTTTAATCTCTTAGACGCAGTGGTTAATGCCCATGTCACTATAATTTTGCCTTCTGAGGTAAGGTTTATGTCCCCCTCATAAATGTAAAAAAGCTTTTATTGTTCATAAAATAGGGTAACCATCCTCTCTAGGGTATCGTCCTTGTTTTAAAAAAAAGGATGTATGGCTAGTTTGGTTTTTTTTAAAGCATGTGCAAATTCCAATTTCATAAATTTAATTTAATTTTTAAAAAAATATGGATAAAAATTGAGAGGGAGAGAATGCTGGTTACTTTTGTTAATGGCTCGAATCTTGCTTTATAAATAATAGTCATATATTATGGAATAAACTCAAAGAACTTGACACTACTACTAACTCCCTTTGGTTGGTTTTAAGGGACTTCAATAGTGTGTCATCTAGCTTTAAGTTGAAGGCTATTCTTTAATAAGGAACTACTTAGGAGACTTTAAAGACTATGCAAGTTCCCTATATGTAACTGATCTTAAGATGGAAGAAAACTTCTTTACATAGAGTAATAAACAAATAGGAGAAACTTGATAGAAATTTGATTATTGCTCAATGGTTATTGTTTATTGCAAAACCAATTCACTAGTTTTACGCTCAAAACTGTAAGTATGCAGGGTGTAAGTTGTAGTAAAGAACAAATATCTATCCTTCAGAGATTATGTTTAGACACTACTTAATTCAGGCTACTTTGTTTGAGAACCAATTTTAGTAAATATAAACTGAAAAATTAAACTAAATCAAACAACTAACAATGAACAAGTGAAAAGCAAAAGTGCAAAAACTTGGAATTCAAGATTTAACAATTAGAGATTACTTTTTCCCTTTCTTATCTCCCTCCTAACTTGTTAATTGAATTGTGCCTCACCCAAGATTCCCTAATGTACTAACTACCCTCTCTCCAGGTGTAATTAATTGTCCCTAGCTAAATTAAATGAAAATGATTAAGTAATCTCTCAATCTACAGAATCAGTCCACTAATTCAACTAGTCATGAAGTTATCCTATGGGTAATCAACTAATTAGACAAGTTCTCTCTCTAACTAATCAATTAATTTGATGAATGTAGGTTTATAGAGTGTTGATTCTCATTGTACAACCGCACACAATTTACCAAACTCAATTTCTCAATATATTGCAAGGTATAAGCTCAACATTCATCAAAAGCATCATTCATTCAAATCAACAAAGTAGGAGTTCAATAAGTAGTTCAAAAGTAATCTCTACAAATAACTCAACCACTCATAATGTCATTAACATCCCCAACAACCAGAAAATCCATAGTAAAAATGCTAGAAGAGAAAAATGAAATAAGAACTAGATGAAGCAAGCTCCTCCTCTTTTTTTCCCAAATCTGGAAAATCTGGAGTTGGTGTACTCTTTACCTAATTTGGAATGGAAATCTTGATTCTCTACCTCTCTTTAGGCTCTAAATAAGTTTTTTTTATCTCGAGGAGCAAGTTCTCATGATACCACCTTCAGACTTAGGGATTTGTGCCCTTAAATAGTCACAAGAACCTAAAAATAAGTGAAACCCATGTGTCTCTTCAGGTTAGGGATCCCACGATCGTGGGAATTAGCATAAATCCCACAATTGTGGGTTTTGTCTTACAACTCCTCCACTTCTCTTCTCCTCTCTTGGTCCCTAGCTTAATCACAAAGGTGGCTACCCTCCATTCCTACATCAAAATGATCACTTTTTACCCTAAATCAACATCAAACATAAAAGAACAACCATGAAAATCAAACTAAACAAAAACATACAAAATAAGTCCTAAAACACAACAATAATAACCTATTATGCAAGAAAAACAGGCCAAATTGTCGGACCCTGTTATTGGAGTCTAACTCCTACTTGCTCTGATACCACATCTGTCGGACCCCGGGTTCAGAGTCCAACTCGCATGCAAAATATCTTAATACCTAAGTTATCTCCCAAAGAGAACACCTTGACCATTATCGGATTATCTTCTCAAACTCCCCTTTTAAAGTCTCAGCTCA
>JAOQMS010000005.1:28851316-28884336 GCA_027563885.1 Erythroxylum longipes | reverse complement strand
AATATATTTTTTAATTATTTATACAACAATTAATAGTTTATTAAATTAATGGACTTTTTAGTCATTTTATCTCTTTTTAGCAATCACAATCGTAATTGCCAAACACCTATTTTTACGTTTCAACAGTTATCAAAACAGTAATCTCAAACACATAAGTATTTATTGAAAATAAATACTTATCATTTCAGCAGGTTGATTTCAGCAGGTTATTAACCGCTACCACTATTCCAAATCAAGCCTTTATCATATATATATATATATATATATATATAAATGTTTTTAAGTAATTATCACCAAATTATAATCAACGGATTGGTTGGAGGGTATAAACTAATAATCTTCGTAATATAAACTACCAAATTATAAATACTATAATTCTACACTTAGTGATCAACTTGATACATGATCAAAGAAAAAGGTGGTTATATATATGGTGGAAACTCTGAGGTTTGCCACGAACGAGATGAATGGTTGGATTTGAGCAGTAAGAGAGGCATGGAGTATCTGGGTAAAGGTGATTTGAGTCCGAACTTTTTAGCTACTGAACTTGCACGAAGATTCTCGTTCGTAAATAAAGCCCAAGCAAAAAGACGTCTTGCAAATGGCATAACTCTTAACGGTGTTATTGTCTTTCGCAATATCGTGGAAGCAATGCCTCAAATGACAGAGACTGTCAGTCTACCTAAAAAGGTGGGCAAAGATGCATCTTCCTGAAATCAGTGTAAATGTGGCAAGTTAGCATAGGAAATGAAGAGACTACAAGAATAAACCGGAAGCGAAACCGCCGATTGAAATTAAGATCCATAAATGTAGTTAGCATCAGTGTGCATGTAGATGGTTTCAAGGCGTAGTTGGTTTCTGATGGCATCATTGGCAATCTCAAAAAATAGTCTTTAATGGATTAGGAAGAACGAATGACAAGACAGTGACCACAAAGAAGCCTCGGACCAACACACAGCAGTATTGCTTATCAGACTCTTGAGTCTTGATACAAGTTCTTCCATGGAAAAAATTTCTCTTTTCGCTAAAATCTAAGTTGGAACCATTCCGGCAGCAACAAAGACGGCGCCGACGAACGGAGAAGTCATGCTGTCGAGGCAGGCCTATGCAGAGAGCGAGGCGGTGAAGGAGACAAGGGTATTGTCAGCTGACCTCTGCCGCCATTTCTACACCCTTGGATGGGTCTCGGGGACCGGTGGTGGCATCACCATCAAAGTCCATGATGATTCTATCCCTAAGCCCCACCAGCTCATCGTCATGTCCCCCTCTGGTAACACTGAGTTTGCATGCAAACCTAGTCCTTAATGGTCTTGTATTTTGTATATGCTTAACTGTTTATATTGCATCTAAGCTTGTCTGTGTTTCTGCTTGTGAATTTGAGGGCATTCAGTACTTAGCAGCTTAATTCTAAGTCTGTGTGTGATCGTGTTTGTTCTTTTCTTTTTTCAGTCTTATCGTAAAGCTCTTTTGCTTGCGTTGGCTTGCTTCCTAAGTGTTTCATTCTTGGCTGCGCGCAGTTGACGATCATGCACTTCCTTTTGTTGCTTGTTTACCTTTTTGGTGTGCACTAATTATTGACTCGTTTTGGGTGTCCCTAATGTGAAGCTCAATTCTGTTAACAGTGTCTTATACTCTGCTCAGATGCCCACGAAAGTTCTCGAATATTCAAAATAATAAAAAAGGTGGTGAATTTTCATCTTGATTGCAGAAGATATTGATACAATTAACGCAAAAGAATGATCAATTTGACCTGGTTAGACCTGCCTAAGGTTTTTGGATTTTATTATGGTTCCTATCAGGCTTGATTTCTTTATCTTTCTCAACATTATGTGTAACGTTTGTAGATCAATGCATGCTTCATCGTCGACGAGCCTTTGTGGTCTCTTTATGTCACCGATGGGTGTTCATCTGTCAGCTTGACTGCCAGTTTGGTCAGCTTAGCTGTCTCTAGATATTAATAATGGCCCCTTGTTTCTCAAATTTACTTACTATATGTATCTCAGTTTTTGGTTCGTGACTTGGGATTTGACAGGTGTTGAGAAGGAAAGAATGAAACCAGAAGACATGTACATCTTAGATGGAAATGGGTCTATTTTGTCGGTGCCATCTCCAAAGCCATATCCACATAAGCCCGTCAAGTGTTCAGATTGTGCACCTCTCTTCATGAAGGTATAATCTGTGTGTTCTCTTATGCCCTTCATGCTTTAAGGGATTATTTACCTGGCTATTATCTGTTATACGATGGAGATGCCTTTTTGTGCAGACTTCAAATCTGAAACGAATTGTTATTGTTCACTCTTTGACATATATCCTTGGTATTATAGATGGTTTGTTGTTTTTTCTAGTATTTTGCTTGCTAATTACCATTTTTACATTGATTCGACAACATTATCTGCGGAGTTCTTTTATTCAGTATGAACTATACAGAAAGTTTATACCAAGTATCAATCAAGGACTACAATTTCTTACGTCACTTTGAATGGGCATTACAAAATCTCCATTTTCTATCCAAATTCCATAATAATACAACAAAGGACATAATGAATCCATGATTAATATGGTTAAGGTGTTCTTGAGTGTAGAGCTTGACCTTAATTTTCAATAATTTTGGACTCATTAAATTGGGCTCTTAAAGCTTTTGATCTAGAATCAAGTATTCCTAGTGAAGGTTCTCCGTTATCAAGACGTCGAAAATTGGAGATTTAAGATTTAAGACTTGTTTAGTTTGTAGATCTATCCTAAATTTTTTAGCAAAAATTCAAATAAATCTCAATATTTTACTGTTTATAAGTTAAGTTCTAAACATTTGTATTCAATCATAGAATAGCTTATGTATACAATACTTAATAAGAAAAATAAAATTTATGAGATAATAATAAAAACTTATTTATATTAAAAATTTGAAGTACTATTAAGTTATAAATAGAAATTATTATGCGCAAAAATGTCAAAATTAATGATTAACTCACAACATATTGGGAAGTTATAATTTCAATTTTTATAAAAACCTCTTATACATGATCATTCAACTTTTGTTTTCCTGTTTTGATTTTATTTTTGTTTTTTGTTTTCTACTTTTTATCATAAATAAAAGTTTATTTAGTTATTAATATCAATATAATTAGATATTTATTAGAGATAATCATTAAATATCGAATAAACATTAGAGATAACTTAATTTTTTAAATTAATTGAGTAATTATATAAATATTTTAGAACATTTTAATTTATTATAAAATAAATAATTAAATTCTATTATTCATAATTATTTTAATAATTAATATTAAATAATTAAATTAGATTATATAAATTGAAAGTGAAAACTAGTTTACTATTATTTTTATAAGTTATTAAAATACGGAAGTATCAAAGTTAAAATAAAAAATTAAAAATATAACCAAACAAAATTTCACTAAATTATAAAATTGTAACAAAAATTACCTTGATATTTTTATTTAAATTAAGAATATTACAAAACAAGTTATGTATTTTTTAAAAGTTTTTTCTCTTATCATATTTTTATGGATAACATGGTTAAATTTGACCATAATGTTTTCATTAAAATCTTATTGCTTCGATACTTACAAGATGAATTCTAACATTTCACCAACATTTACAAAAGACGATATTGTTGTATACAGTTTGTTAAGAAAATTAAAATTTTGTCAACCTCTTATTAAAAGAATACAACTGGTAATTCTTATTATTCTTTGCGGGCCTCTTGCCACATGTGTTTTCTATGTGGCAAGTGGTTGTAAAATAAAAGTTTTTGCAAAATTTTCCAAACGACAACGTTTAGGATTTTTCCCAAATGTTGTTGTCTGACGATGGCTCATGCAAGTTGAAACAATGAGGAACCGTTGATTAGTCTGGTAGGAGCCTCACCTACTTGTCGCTAAGCACCACTTCTAACAATACACAAGCTCAAAATGACAGTTATTGACATGAAGGAGGCTGTTAATAAAGTTTTGATTCAACCACACAATCGCAATCACACAATAGTATCCTTCGAGTAACAGAAAATACGTTTTAGAGAGAGAAGTTACAGAAGATTGACAATAGAGAGAGAAAATGATTTCATTTCATTCATAACAAAAAACATGTCCATATAGTTGTTGGAGGTCGCTTTAATACATATGCGAGTTATCCAATATGCTCGAGTATAGGAAGTCACTCTGAGGTTTTATTTAAACATTGGGTATAATACTAGTTAATTTCCAGAGTCTTCCACTATCCTTGCTCACGCTTCTTCGTCTTCGTCAATCTCTACAACAATTCCCTTCCCCTTAATGTCTTTGTCTACCAGGTTGACTTCTAGAAATCGCTTTTGGAGGTTAAATACATATTCCCATGTTGCACTGGTGTTTTTGCCATCTGACCATCGAATCAACCACTATGTAACTGCTTGATTGTTCCTTTTAGTCATCTGCTCGTCCAGTATTGCTACTGGCACTCATTCCACCGGTGTGAGAAACTCAGGTAGTAATGAGAAAGTTCGGCCTTGCCAATCGTGTGCCTTTTTAAGCTGAAATACGTGAAACACCGGATTTATTGCTACCTCTGGTGGAAGATCCAGCTTATATGCCACTTCACCAATGCGTTGAATCACCCTATACAGCCTGTAGTAAAGTGGAGAAAGCTTCTGATTACTCCTCCTTTGTAAAGAAATTGTTTGTACAATGGTAATGTTAATAGTATCATGTCTCTCGCTTTGAATTCTCGTTCAGAACGTCTAGAATTTGCATATTGTTTCATTCAATTTTGGGCACTCTGTAAGTGAAATTTAATGACGTTAGTCATGGGCTCCCTTTTTTGTAAAACTTGATCTCCTTCTAAAACCTTCGAGTCCCCTACTATGTAAGGAGTGTATATTGGTGGCGGGTATCCGTATAAAGCTTCAAACGGAGTGGAGTTGATGGTGGCTCGATATGTTGTATTATACCACCATTCTGCCAACATTATCCACTCACTCCATTTTTAAGGTGTTTCTCCACCAAAGCATCGTAAATATGTCTCAAGAATTTTGTTCACTGCTTCTGTCTGTCCATCCGTTTGTGGATGATAGGCGGTAGAACAATTCAACTTAACGCCCTCCAACCGAAGAAGTTCCTGCCAAAATTTACTCAAGAAGATCGGGTCTCTGTCACTAACAATTGACTCTACCATACCATGTAATTAAACACATTATTGAGGAACATTTCAGCTATATCACAAGTGGAATAAGGGTGTTTAATAGGAATAAACTGGGAATACTTAGTAAATCGATCCACCACCACTAGGATAATTGATTTTCCCTTTGAAACAAGGAGCCCTTCCACAAAATCAATACTCATCTCCTTCCAACTGCCTTTTGGTATTTTGAGAGGTTGCAGTAACCCAAGATAAGCAAAGCTTTCATGTTTATTTCTCTGGCAGCTCATGTAATTTTGAACACGAGCTCGCACATCCCGAGCCATGCCTTTCCAGGAAAACATTTTCTACAACTTCTTCGTAGTAGCCACTGCACCTGCATGTCCTCCCATGGCATTGTTGTGACTAATGCCAATGATCTGTTGACGGGTTCTTTTGTTGGCACCCATTACTAGGTGCCCCTTCCACCTCAATAACCCATCCTTCCATTCATAAGCACTTCTTTTGTTGGCACCCATTACTAGGTGCCCCTTCTACCTCAATAACCCATCCTTCCATTCATAAGCAATAGACTTAATATTATTGGATTATAACTTCCTGATTAAATCCTGAATGGCTCCATCTTCCTGCCAACTTTTTTTTATTTCTTCTAACAGTTCACCCTACATTTGTGTTACAGACATCATCAACATTTCTGCACTAGTGATCGTTGAGAGAGCATCCACAGTGGTCTTCTCCTTACCACTTCAGTTGCACTTCAAAGTTATAGCCTAGGAACTTCGGTAACCACAAATATTGAAATGGAGTCAACAAACGCTATTCAAGCAAGTATTTCAAGCTCCAATGATCTGTTCTGACTATTAAAGATTTGAAACTCAGATAATGATGCCAATGCTTGATGGCCTTAATTACCACCAAAAATTCTTTTTCTTATATAGATAAGCCATGGTGCCTCCTCGCTAGTGACTTACTTAGGAAAGCAATGGGTTGACCTTCCTGTTGTAGTATAGCCCTGATCCCATGCCTGCTTGCATCAGCTTGAATTACAAAAGTTTTTGAAAAATCTGGTAATGCCAACACCAGAGCTGACACAATTGCTTTTTCAATTTCTCAAAAGCTGTCTGTCCCTCCTGTTGCCATTTCCAGCTGGTCAGTTATTCCTTCTTGAGCAATTCTGTTAATGGTTTTGCCAACATCCCATACCCTTTAATGAACCTTCGGTAGTACCCAATGATTCCCAGAAACCCCCGTAAGTACTTAACGCACTTTGGCTCAGGCCAATCTTCAATTGTTTTGACCTTCCGAAGATCAGTTGCCACACCCTCCTCTGAAATTGTATAACCCAGGTATTCCACCTAACGAGCCCCAAAAATAGATTTGCTTCCCTGCAAAAATAGTTGATTGTCCAATAATGTCTGAAGGGAAACCGAGATATGTTTTACATGCAACAGTAACGATGAACTGTAGATTAGTATATCATCAAGAAATACTAAGATGAAGTGATGCAAATATGGCTTAAACAGTTCATTCATTAATCTTTGAAATGTTGATGGCGCGTTCGTCAACCAGAAGAGCATCACCAAAAACTTGTAATGTTCCTGATGTGTTTTGAAGGCCTTCTTTGGAACATATTCTGGTTGCATTTGAATTTGGTGATAACCTAAACGCAGGTCCAATTTGGAGAACTAATTGGCTCCATGCAATTTATCGAACAATTCTTCGATGAGGGGTATCGGAAACTTATCTTTCATCGTATGTCTATTCAGTTTCTGATAGTCCACGCAGATTCGCCATGAATTGTCCCTCTTCTTGATGAGAACTACTGATGATGCGTATGGTCTGTAGTTGTGACGGATGAACCCTTGCTTCATGAGTTCATTGACAGATTTTTCTATTACATCATTCTGAGTCCCTGAATAGCAGTATGGTTGCACATTGATTGTGTCGACTCCTTCCTTCAACACAATCTGATGGTTATACTTGCAATCCGGAGGAAGATGGGACGGTTCCTGAAATACCTCTGCATAATCAGATAATACCGTGTTAATCTTGTCAAACACCTTTCCCTGCTCCGCCATTCGCATTTGTTGTAATTGATACTTGATAGGAATGGAAAGTTGCATCATGAGTAGCTTGTCGCTCCAAGAACGTTGTAGAGCCTTTTGGAATCCTTTGCTCAATATGACTTTTGATTTGCCTTTTGGGTTTCCCCGCAGGGTCACCATTTTCCCTTCCCAACTAAATGTCATCGTCTACTTTTTAAAGTTACACAACACATTGTTTAACCCCACCAGCCATTGAACACCCAAAATAACGTCACAGCCCCCTAACAATAATACCAGAGAATCCATGTTGAATTGCGTACCTTGTATAGTCCATACAAAGTTTCTACAACATTGTCGACATTCTAGTTGTAGGCCTCCTCCAACCGTAATCGAAATGGGTTCAATCTCTCTGAGGTCACAATTTCCTTTTCTTGTCATCGCAATATCCACTAATTTGAGTGCGCTGCAGTTATCAATGAGTATATGAATTCTCCTTCACTGATGCATTCCCATGAATCACATTTGCTTAAATTTTGTCTTCCCCAATAATCCTAACATAGCTTGTATGGAAACTATACAGTCTTCGTCTCTGCACCCTTCCTCCAGTTCTTCCTCCTCCTAGTCTGGTGACATTTTTCCACTGTCATTCTCTTCAGAAACTATGTAAAATTGTAGTTGCCTCTTCTTACATTTATGGCCTAATGTATACTTCTCATCGCACCAAAAACAAAGCCCCTTTGCCCTTTTTTCATCGAAATCTCTCTACCGATGGGTTTAGAAGATTTATAAGATCTCATCGACGGTGATTGTAATGTTAAAGGAGGTGTAGGTAGTATACCTTTTGTGCTTGGACTTCAAGTAATTGTTGTTGAATGAGGTGACCTCAAGGTTGAATTGAAGTTACCTCCATTAGTCACACTCTTTGTTGCATAGGTTCGGTTCAACATCGTATTTCCAGTCGACATCAGTATTGCTTCATGTTTTCGAGCTAATGTGTAGGCCTGATGTAATGAGTGAGGTTCGTGTAGTTTCACCATAACTCCAATTTTCGGTTTAAGTCCCTTAACAAAAAAACTGAGTAAGTACTCCTCTAGAAGCAAAAGTCTATTAGAGTGATGATCAAACTGAGCACAATATTCTAATGCCATTCTATGTTGCTTTAACTCCTTAAAATCCCCCACTGGATCATTAAAGATTTCCGAGTCATATCTCTGTTTGAGAGCCTTCGTGTATTCTGCCCACTCTACCATCTCTATCTTATTACAATTTTTGATGAATAAACGATACCATTCTTGTGCTCGTTCATCCATGTGAAGAATGGAGACATTCACCTTCATTTTCTTCGGGGTCTGGCCTAACTGAAAAAACTGTTCAAAGCGATACAACCACAACTTAACGTTTTCCCCGTCGAATGAAGGGAACTCGATTCTACTTAATCTCGTCGATGTAACATTCCTTCCCCTTCATGTCGTGTCTGACTGTTCTGGGGCGTGTGTTCTACTATACCACTTACCTTCCCCTGTTTTGGCAATCCTAGCAGAAGCACGGTTCGCAACTCCAACATTTCTTTTTCTAATTTTTCCATTCTATTTTGAACCTCCGACAACAGTAACTCACTCCTATCATAAAATTCCAAGAGCATTTGTTCATGCCGACTTTATACTTCTAAGAACAGTTTCTCACTCCGACCATGCGCTTCCATGAAACTTTTCAGATTTTCTTCCAACTGTCAAACTCTGCTCCTCTTGTCCCTTCTACCATTGTCTGTCTAGATTCGTCTATTGTGATACCAAATTGTTGATAAAGTTTTGATTCAACCATACAATCGTAATCACACAATAGTATCTGTCGAATAACAGAAAATACGTTTTAGAGAGAGAAGCAATTACAAAAGATTGACAACAGAGAGAGAATGATTTCGTTTCATTCGTAACAAAAAAAATGTTCATATAGTCATTGGAAGTCGCTTTAATATATATGCGAGTTATCCAATATACTTGAGTACAGGACGTCACCCTGAGATTTTATTTAAACGATGCATATAATACTAGTTAATTTCCAGAGTCTTCCACTATCCTTGCTCATGCTTCTTCGTCTTCGTCAATCTCCACAACAGAGGCTCATAAGAGGAATGGTGCTTATGTTGGCTACCAGGAGTGCTCATTCATTTTTGGAATCTTGAAACACCTAAGTTTTGATTAATGCAAACTTTTGGTTTACAAAACTCTGGAGGAATGGTATGCACTGTTCACCACAAGAAGTGGAATCATCATATAGCTGCATCATTAAAAAAATTATCGTACATAAAATTGTTTTCTAGTAAAGTAAGCTGGTTTAGCTGATACTTGAATTGGTTTAGCGTGTGCAAAAACTTTGTCTACGTCCTCTGTTAAATGAGCTTATCATTCATTGGTCCGTACAAACAGTTACCTTTGTGAGTTTTTGGGTCCTGAAATGGTTATCCTACATCACCATTTGTAGGATAAATATTCTCCATCAACTCTAAACTTGACTTATTGGAATACTTTACTGCTGTTGCAGCATGTGTTGAGATCATGGGATTGCTTATTTGCTCTTTTTTCATTCTCATCACATTTTTCCCTCAGTTGCCGTAAGATCTCTTTTTATTCTGGTGTAATGCAGGCATATCAAATGTGTAATGCTGGAGCTGTTATTCACAGTCATGGGATAGAATCTTGTCTAGCAACAATGATTGACCCATTATCAAATGAATTTAGAGTAAAGTTTCTATGTTGCCATCTCTAATTGATTGTGATTTGATTTCTTTCTATTGCTCTTGGCAAGCTTTTGCGTATGATATCTTTTAGTTAAAGCAGAATGATAGTTTTGATACCATATAAATGGACTACCATAAAAATCAGAGAGAGGATTCTGAAATCTCATAATCATTTGGACGAGTAAAATTTTGATAGCCTATGTTTGTAATTGCTTCTAGTTTGTGTTAGTAGTTCTAGTGGAGATAGTATTTAAAATATTTTGAAATATATATAGTTAAGGCTTCAAATATAAGCTCTCAAAGTCATATGTGAAGATGCTGGAGAGAAAGAAAAAGTTTCTACATTTTTATGTAAGACTTTTAGTTGATATTCACCATTTTATGTTTCCTAAGATTCATGTCATATCTAGTGTCTCTTGTGTACAAACTATTAGGTTTTATCATGCAGGACATACAACTGGTTTAGTGAACAATTATCTGTAGCTTCTATAACTATTTTTGTCAACTTTAGTTTTTGATTTGTTTATACGTATTTTACCAATTTGCAGATTTCACATATGGAGATGATCAAAGGAATCCAAGGACATGGGTACTATGATGAACTTGTTGTTACAATAATAGAGAATAAAGCAAATGAATTTGAGCTTACAGAATGTTTTGCTGAAGCTGTATGTCTTATATTTTGATCTCTTCCCTGCCTGATTGTTCTTCTTGTTTGCTGTTTGCTTTATCTTTCTCCATTCTTCTTAGCTCAGTTGGTTTAAAGCATTTCCATTCTTAAGCTTAGCCTTTTTTTTTCCTCCCCCCTACCAACTTTTTCTTTTTGATAATATCTGAACAATCCTAGGAAGCATTCTACCTCTTCCGTCACCTTTTGGCTTTAAAAACCCTTTAAACCAAGCTCTTCCTTGCCTCCCTTAGTTTTAGATGACCTTTCTCCTCAAATTGTAATTTTTGTTCACCCTACTCCTTCAAAACCTTTCCCGTCGAAGCGAATGTAGATTCAGGTAGTTGGAGACTCAAGCTTAGAGTCCAAACTCCATTATACCCCTCCCAACAAACTAGAGGGTCAACCTATAATGACTCTGCCACTAGAAACCTTAAAGGAGGATGCAACACGACGGAACTCTGTGTTCATATGATTCTTTCAAGACAAATGTGTTTCTTATCCTACCATGAAAGCATGGACACTCTAATTGGAAGCATTATGGATTTTTTGAAATCTTAGTGAACAAGGATATATTTTTCTTAAATTTCTCAAATCATGTATCAAATAGGAATGTAGAAGAGGGCCCATGGTATTTCCATAACAAGCCGCTTTTGCTCCAAAGTTGGCAAACTAGCATCAGCTTGGAATAGATAAGACATTCGAATATCCCAATCTAGATGTGTATATACAGAGTCCTATTAGAATACTAGATTTCTAGTGATCTAGTTACATAGCAATCTTTGTTGGAAATTCCCTATGGCCTGGCCAATCTTCTAAGCAGATTCAATGAGGGACCTACTAGAAGGAATTCCCATAGTGCGGATAAATGACAACTTGGAGTTAGTTGAGGATATAGTAAAAGTTATGTATGCATGGTAACCTAAATCACTAAAGTTTTGAAGGCCTACAGGGAGACTATTCAAAACTACTGGGTAATTGTAGCTATTGGGAAACAATAGCTCCAATCTAGTGGCATCTCAAGTGTTTGGCTCTGCTAATGAAAAGAATGATTACACTCAGAATCCTATTTAGCATGTAACACAAGGTATGATAAGTTTTGATATCTCTATAGTAATAACTAATGCTGACACTAAAATTGTTATTTCTCATAAGGATTAGGCAAAGGTCAATGAATGTGAGGGTCCATGCCATAAGAATTTAATAATTGAGATGAGTAGGGATTATACTATCACCATTCTAGAGCACCACAAGGAATTTGGAACCTAAGGGAGAAGGAACCATTGGGAAAAGGAGATCTTCTTCCTCTAAACTATAAATATGACTGCAATTTCTTGGAACATTAGGGAAATGAATTCCCCTTCTAAGCAATTAGCAATCAGACTTCAATTTTTCCAATAAACCTCTCATATTTGATTTTATAGAATCAAGGATGTAGAAAGAGAGTTGCAACACTCTTAATTTCTTACCAAAGCAATGGAAGCTATTAACCAATCATTCTGATCATTATAACGGCAAAATTCTTATCCGCTATAATGTGGACAAAATAGATATTCTTGTGCAATTTTTGATAAAGGATCCATTTGAATGCTAAGTTGAAGTTAGAGAATTGCTTATTGCATTTATCCATGATCTCATGCATTCCAAAGAGTCCCTCTCTAAAACAAGGTAAAAGACATAAGCTAGTTTGGGTGATTTTAATTCATTGTTATACCCTAATGAAATTGAAGGAAACTCCTGTTTAAGAAATTATAATTAATATCTAAAGTAGTGCGCATGTGGCATTCAAGTTACAGATCAACCAATAGGGGGAAACTTCTATACCTAGTTTAACAAGCGAAAAGATAAGTGGTTCATGAGGAAGAAATTGGATAGATGCAAGTAAACCTGGAATAGTTTCAAACCTTTCCACAAAGCATTTCACTATTTCCAAACACAATGCAATCTGATTACTCACCCATTATAGTGCAGTATTCCAGCTTGAGAAAATACTTCAGAATTCCATTTTGGTTCAATAACTATCTAGTTAAAATAGAAGAATTTGAAGATGTAATTTTAAAAGGTCGCAACTTTAATATTTCAGCTACCAAACAGTTCATTTATTGTAGGAAACTTCAAAAAATGAAGGTCGAGTTGCAACTCCTTAATAAAGATAGGATTGGTAATACTCAACATCTCCTCAATACTACCAAAGAGCTGCTCTCTAAGGTCCAATCTAATCTTTATCTTAATCCATCTGATCCTAAGTTCCAATGCCTAGAGAAATAGGCCATGCTTAGTTACTCTTAAGCCCTCAATTTTAAACACTCTTTTAAGGCTTTCTAAAGGAGACAAAAGTTACTCTTACTTTCACTGAGGTGTTGTAACAAGGAAAGCGTCCAACAAAATTATTTCCCTTCAGAAGGACAATAATTTTTTTACTTCCTAAGAGGAACTTCTTGTTGAAGTAGTGGATTACTTCTCTAAAGTCTTGGGATCTAGCTCTAGTGCCAAGTCATCAGCACCACCTATTGTAGAAATTGTACAGGATCACCTCACTCCCATGAAGGTAGAATTACTTTCAAAGCTTGTCACCATTTCAAAAATTGAGGATACATAAAATCCCTCAACCCTTTCAAAGCCCTAAGGCCCAATGGTTCGAATATAAACTTATCTCAGGGGTCATGTCCCTTTACTAGAAACTTGATCTTAGATGCGATTAATGAATTATTTACTAAGAGGAAGCTGTTAAAGGAAAAAAAACAGGACATTTATCATTTTGTTTCCAAAAGGAAACGAGCCAAAATCTTTGAAGGAATTTCGGCTCATTGCTTTTTTTTCAAAAATTAAAGATTGCTTTGATAAAAATTTACAATCTAGAGTACAAAAGGTCGAGGCTAATCCAAAAGGTCTAGATTCCATAGAGTTGTGGTTCCTAGTAATCATCTACAACTTAAAAACTAAGGGATACTTGTGCGACCACATAACCAATATTACTCCAATCTCCATCTTCTTTCATACTACTTGACAGTATTGTTACTATTCCTTTTGCTAACATTGCCAATCTGCAAAGGAGGAAAATGCCTTGAAAAACCAATTCAATGCTTCGGCTTTGTTGTCTAAAGATTTTGCAATTACGCTCCTTCCAGATGAAATACGCTAAAGCTGCCCAACTTAACTTAATGGCTTTGAGATCAACTGCACTATGCCCTCTAAGTTTCCCCAACCAAGTCATCGTTTCACTCCAAGAGTCCACCAGTCTGTCAATGTTGAGAATAATCTGCATCCAGCTCCAGACTTGCCTGTCAATTTACAAGATTATAGCCCGACCTTGGCTCGTGGCCCGTTTGTGGCCCTGGTAGGCCGGGCCCTTTTTGCCATCCTTATAAGGCCTATGATTCAATGGAACAACCATTCATTCTGAACACCCTCAAAGCATATGGTCTCACTACAGGTTTCATAGAACTGTTGGAACAGTGCATCACTATAGTAACTTTCAATGTTATGGTTACTAGTGAACCGTTTGGAAACATTAAAGTAGCAAGAGGGTTGAGATAGGGAGACCTCTTCTCTCCTTACCTTTTTGCATTGGGTATAAAGGTATTCAACAACATGCTTAAAAGAGTTGTGGAGTGCAACAAGGTTTTTAAATATCACATAAATTGCAAAAAGCTTGGTATATTGAGTTTTGACTTTGCAGTGAAAGGTCTTTAAATGTTAAAGCTCTAGATACTTGATTGCATCTGGAATGATTAGATGTGAGGCTTAATATAGATTGAAGGAGTTCAACACTAAAGAGATCAATTGAGCTCTTCCAATCAATGATAAACATATAGAACTCTAGCTATGAATGCTGTTATAAATCTTTTCCATTAGTGGTTCATAATTTGTGTAGGAGGGTTTTGTTGAGGAGATGGGGACTCCAAGATAAGTCACTAGAAGACGTTGTAGCTTGAAACTAGTAATGGATGAAAACCAGGTGGCTTTATGAGTAACACTAGCTAAAAGTATCATAGAGCTCTTCTGATTGTTTACTTGCAAACTTGATAGTTTGGAGAACACTTTCAAGGCAGTTGTTAGAGAGGTTATAGTATTTTCATTTTCTTTTACAAATGTTAGCAGATCGACTGCAATGTCAAAACTCAATATACCAAGCTTTTTGCAATTTATGTGATATTTAAAGACCTTGTTGTGCTCCATAACTCTTTTAAACATGTTATTGAATACATCTATACCCAATGCAAAGAGTTAAGGAGAGAGGAGGTATCCCTATCTCAACCCTCTTGCTCCTTTGATGTTTCTAGACGGTTCCCTAGTAACCATAATGTTGAAAGTTACTGTGGTGATGTACTGTTCCAATAGTTCTATGAAACCTGTAGTGAAACCATATGCAATCAACTCCCTTACTGCTGCTTCTTTCAGGAAACAACTCTAGTCCAATCTGCCTAAGCTTGCATGGAGCAGTATAATCTATATAAAACATGCACTCCTTCGAGCTTCTTACACATTATGGATGGCCTTTAGAAGGAGACTTCAAACGCAAGATAGATTAAGCAAATTCATTAGCATCTCAAATTGATGCCCTCTCTGCAAGGCTGGCCAAGAAACTATAGATCATCTATTTTTTAAATGCTCTTATGTAAACAAGGATAGAAATTCTCAAGCGCTGCAACCTATAAAACCCATGCTTAGTGGTGAACATATGGGGAGAAAGAAAGAAAAGAATTTGTTGTGATCAAGCGACAAATGAGGAAATGTTCATCAAAGATCTCTTGGCCAAAATTAGACTTTAATGAAGCATTTATAAAGACAAAGTTCCAGTATCCTATCAGAACTATGTCACGTGATGTTTAAGTAGTTAACATCTCTCATTGTTTGTACATGTAACTTAATAGCTTCTATTGACAATGGACCACTCACTTCTTGGTGATATGTTGTAATTCCTTCTTGATATCCTTAGATGTTCAATGAATTATTTTATTCTTCCAAAAATTATTTTTTAGAATTTGAAATCTACATTTTGATGCAATCATGCTTGATTGTCATAAGTCTTAGATCCACTTCTTGCTAGAGTCCAAAGAAAGTCAAATACACCTCTTAGACACTAAGAATTGATGAATATATGCTTAAAAATGAGAATATTTCTATTGTATGAAAACCTTTGATAGTTTTAGATGTCCTGCTCCTACAAGAATATGTCAGCTGAGGATGGTTTTTTGTTAGGTGTCAATCAAGATGTTCTCTTTTTTTGGAATAAAGCAATTCTTTTAAATAAAGCAATATCTCTCTTCTTCTTTTTTCAGATAAAAGCTTACCCAAAAGCAACAGCTGTGCTAGTTCGCAACCATGGCATATTTGTGTGGGGAGAATCATGGATCAGTGCCAAAACTCAGGTTCGTGCCACCTACTACACAATGCATATGAATGAAGGAATTTTTTATTCATATCATTATTCTTTTATTTTTATTAATATCTTCTTCTAAACTATTACTGAGCTTGTCAATTCCAAAACTTGGTTTAAATGATTTTAGCATCTTGTGATGTGGTTAACCAATAATAAGTCACTGATCATGTGATTATTTTATCACTTTTGCTAATGATTTATCAAGGACTGATCTATTGTTGAGAGACCCAAAATAAGCATTTAATAATGTTTTTGCTCATGGAAACATGGAATGTTAATGTATCTTTGGCTTCAAGTGGACCTTGCTATTGTATACATGAAGCGAGGAAGGACCTTTTTAATCTAGTCACTTAGAATTTTGATTTTAAGCTTCCTTTTTGTACATAGAAATTGAGTTCATGCTAGGTAGTTTGCTTTTGCTCTGTATAATCCTATTCAACTTGCAATCAGATGGTATTGGATTATAATTTATTCTTTATCATTAACAACCTACTAAACATCCTTCCTTGTGGCCGAAAAAGATATTTATTTCACCTACAATTTAAAGTTTGTTCATATTTCTTCCGTAGAAGTTAAAGACAAATCACAAACTAGTCCATTTTTAAAAGACAATCTATTGGTGTGCGATAAGACATTCAAGAGATAAACCTATTTTTAGAAATCTTTTTACTAATGAAGACTGCAAAAATATAAGTTGAACAGATGTATATTATCATTCCCTTAGCAGTTAATACATAGGTACAAGTATATATAGGAATACAAGGATCTATTTTAGGAAACTAACAACTGTACATAATATTCTAATTGATCTAATTTAGCTAACTTTTAGGAGTCATTAACACCTAGGAAATATCTACCTGGATATTTCCCAACAAAGACTGTTGTTTACAAGTAACATTTCATGAAAATAAGTCTTGGAGTGTTAAATTAGGTGTTCAAGAACTATTACGGGAGTACTCATTGCAAACCTTTGCAGGCCGAGTGTTATCACTATCTATTTAATGCTGCTTTCAAAGTTCATCAGCTTGGCTTTGACAGGACTACAACAAACCATGGTCCAATCAAGAATCTGAAACAAATTTGTGGTTCTCACCCAAAGACAAGCAAATCTACGAAGGCTAGGACAATCAATTCAGATCATAAAATAAAGCCATCACCAGTACATTCTTAAATCCTGTGCTTATTTAATAGGGTGTCTTGTTTCTTGAGATATTCCCTACAACTGAGGTCTTGACAAACTTTGTATAAATTAATTGCAATCTACTTTGGTATGAGAAATGAAGTGTTTTATGTTGCAGTTTGTCATAGATTTGTTCATATATACATTATCTTTCTTTAAATTTTTGGTTGTAGTGTTGCGTCCTTCTTGACATTGAAGGCACTACTACTCCCATTTCCTTTGTGGATAATGTCCTCTTTCCATATGCCTGTGAAAATGTTGGGAGGTATTTGACTGCAACCTACGAGACTTTAGAAACACAAGATGACATTAAGTTGTTGTGCTGTCAAGTGAGTTTTTTTTTTTTTGCAGCTGAAGTTTTGGTATAAACTTCTTATGGAGTTACTAGTTATGTATGTCAGAGCACGATGCATCTCTGTCTAAAAAAATTAATTACTGTTGATATGTGATAATGAAATAAGTGTAAGATTTCGTAGCATTCCAACTAAATGTTTCAGTGACTATATGCAGGTTGATAACTTGGCAAAAGGTGTAGAAGGTGTTGTGCCTATCTCAGGTGATGATCATGCGAGGAAAGAGATGGTAATTGCAGCTTTGGTTGCTAACATGGAAGCAATGATAAGAGCTGATTGGAAGATCACTTCCTTTAAACAATTGCAAGTAATTCTCAATGTTAAATAAGTTTTATTATAATGTTAAATGAATTCCAGCACTATACTTTAAGCTATTCTACTTTTTTTTAAATTCTAAAATCACGACATACAAAACTTAATATGGGAGCTTCTTGACCAATAGCAATTTGATTGAAGTGAAAATGTTTAATAAAAGATGATAGTATGAAAAATAGAACAAAAGCTAGTGAAAGAAACAGACAAAAGGAAGAAAGAATATAGGTAAGGAGCTTCATGTATTTTTTTTGAAATGTAAATAATTTCATAAATAGAAAGAGTTTCAGAAAATTACAAAACAACTACTCCACATCAAATGGAGTTACAACATTTTCTACAATTAGAAGATCCCTGTAGTTTCAGTGCAAATAAAGCATCCTACTTTACATTCCTATAGACTCAAATCTCATTTTCAGGCCTCTTGTGGTAAATTCTTCCTATGAACTTGTCATAGCAGCCATCCTTAGTTTGATGAAACACCCTATCTAGTTATAATTTAGAATATCCTTTGATTCTCCAAATAGTATAGCATTCCTCATTGTCCAAATATAGCTTACTAGCATAGTTTTTGATGAATTGCTAAAAGGAAAGATAGATTAGATGTGACAGTGACCTCAATAGGTTGTTAGAAGTAAAGATAAAATAGAGATAAAGTGATTTAGTAGTGTTGAACCAAAGTGTGATTCAAAACGAACATGTTATTAATGATTTTAGTTCTAACTTTGATGATATTAGTAATTCAATTATCAAATAAAATAAAAAATAGAGGATTGGTTCCCAGAATTAGAGCTTGTTCCTAATATCGTGTTAAATTAGTTTTCATACCGTGCTAAAAGTTTTTTTGGTGACAATATCCTCTAACTTCTCTCTACTGAAGAGTCAGTTTTGTGCCTAATATTTACTGTTTTTTTTACTATTCTGAGGTGGTTCCCGCCTTGTGTTCCTTACCAGTTTTGGAAGGTAGTAATGGAAGCTGCCAGAGGAGGCAGCTCCAGCCTCTCCTCCAAACTGCCCTGCATAGATCTTGGAATTATGATTTCTTCGAAGCTAGCATGTGCAAAGGAAATGCACCTCCCATCTCCGCTTGAATCTATGAAAGCTACTTGGAAGGACACTATGGAAACATCCACTAGAGGCTCATCCAAGACTCACTTGGTGCTTGTTCAGGAGGACCATGATATGAAAGGTGTTAAGTAGGTGGGAAATATGAATAGTACAGTGACAGAGACAACCCTTGAGAAGAATCCATTTCCTACTTTACAGGAATTTATGGGAGTTGCAAAAGTCGATACCTAGAGAATTGGAAATGAAACTAATAGAAGGAAACCCTAAAAGTTGGAGAAATATAAAAGCTGCCTCTACCATAATAGAGAAACCAAGCTATTTCTAGTCCACAGTGGTCAATAGGGTTGTAACACCCCTAATGGAAATATTGCAAGTTGGTGGTAAAGCTTGGTCTACTTCCTTTGTGGTTATTTTTTTTCTTAGGTAAGAGGCCTTCTTACCATCCAGTGTAGGTATAGGCGCAGAACAAATAGGGAAACAAGGGTTTGGATAAAATCCTCCTTACAAAAGAAGATTCCTTGCTCTTCAAGTTCACTAACAAATACAACATGAAAATGGTGATGGAATCAGGTTGGTGCAAAAATGTATACCTAGAATGGAGCTTAACAGATTAGGAATAGAAACCATTCCCTTGTAGATTAATTTCCACAATATACCTCTGGAGTACTGGACTTCTGATGGCCTAAGCTTTCTAGCAAGCTTAATGCGTAAATCAATTTGCTTTGACTCTCCAACAGCTAGGCTAGAAAGGATTTTTTCCTTAAAATACATGTAGAGGTTAAAGCTAATAAAGAGCTTCTCGAATTTCTACCTGTCATGAGGTTGAATGAAAGTGGGGAATTCTGTAAATTTGAGATAAAGTTAACTTACAACTAGAAGCCTAAACAAAAAACCAAGGTATGTAGACCCGCTAATAGACTTTTTTCAACAGGAAAAAACTATAAAGCAATGGGTTGATGGAGACTGAAACTTCAACCTCTCAAGATAACAACCCGGATGAAGTTGAAAAGGAGATATAGCAGACACACCGAAAAGCTCCACAGGATAATTCTCAAGCTAAGTAAGGTGATGCAACTCTCAATTCTAAAGCAGGGATAAATGATTAGGAAAACCAGCTAGACCAGAACTTTAACAACATTGAGGATTTGTTTGAGCTAGCCTCGCCATCCTCCCCAAGAAAATCAGGTAGGAGAAGAAGGAAGCCTAAAGGAGGCTGGTGAGCCCCTACTAACTAAATATTTAAGACCTTGCTTTTTTGGAATATAAGAGGTCTGGATGAGCCTTATAAAAAATTGGCAGTTAAGGACCTTATTTTGGAAAAGGAACCTATTCTTTTGGTACTTTTGGAGACAAAAATAAAAGTCCCTAGACGTCAAGACAATTTGAAGTTCTTGGGATATAACTGGAAATTTGGACGCAATCATATGCATCACCACAATGGAAGGATTGTGTTTGCATACAACCAAGATCTTATCAAGATTACAAATATTACTAGCCCTGATCAATTTATTCATCTCATGCTCACTGGAGGGCCTTGAAGTCCTTTTGACATCTCCATTGCCTCCAATTTTGAATTTATAAAGGGCTAAACATTGGGATGATTTGAGTGTAATTCAAAATTCTATGTCCAGGCCTTAGGTATTAGCTAGGGATTTTATGTTACAGGTCTTTGAAGAGAGTGAACCCCAAAAGCTAGCTTAAAGGGTGAGAGAGTCCATAAGCCTATAAACCCCACATCAGCCTCTCTTATTACCGATGTGGGACAATTAGACCATAACATTCTACCACGCTTCGTAGCCCTGGCACCTGTGGGCTGGCTGTGTGCTAGACCCTTTCTAGCTCCGAGTGAACATTGCCGTACTAGTGTTACCACCCACGCACCCGCGGGCTGGCTATGGATTAGACTATTTTTTAGCCTCGGGCGAGCACTACAATACTGGCGTCCCCCTCATGGGCATGACACAAGGATTAGAAGGAGTGGTGTTAGCTCTAATACCAATTGTTACAGGTCTTATGAGAGAGCCAACCCTAAAAGCTAGCTTAAAGGGTGAGAGAGCCCATAAGCCTATAAACCCTACATCAAACTCTCTTATTACCGGTGTGGGACAATTAGACTGCAAAATTTTGTATTCTTTAATCAAATGAAGTTCAAGGTGATAGAGTCAAATTGATGGTAAGGAACTGGAGAATGATGCTCGTAGATTAGGGATTCTAGACTTGAAATAATTTGGCAATCTCTTCACTTGTAGTAATATGCAGCAAGACATAAGAAAAAACTGTGATAAACCAATTACGGATGGTGACATTTCCTGCTTCTTTGCCTTTTTCAGTGGCCCGTTATCTTATGATCATTCCTTGATGGAGTTATAGAATTCTAGCCCTCCATCTCTTAAAAATTCCCAATTCAGGTTCTTAAACTTGCTTGTTAAGAAAGAAGGTTTCCTGGAATTGGTGAGGGAGGCTTGGGAGGGAGATATTCTTAGCTGCAAAGCATTCCAGCTAATGAGGAAGCTTAAATGGGTTGAAAACTCTTCATAAGGTTGGAGGCCTTCTTACTGCTCTTAGATTAATAAGTGCGAAAGAACTCTTAAGGAATGTACATGATGAATGCTATTATGACCCCAACAATCAAGAGCTCAAAATGATGGAAAAGAAGAAACTAAAGAAATACAATCAAGCACTGCAGGATCATATTTCTCTATTATTGTAGAAGGCAAGAATCATCAGATAAAGGAGGGTGACTCTAATATCAGGTTCTTCTACAACTCTAATAGATGATGAAGGCAAGGTGTGCATTGATAAAAGCAAAATAGAGGACAAGGTGGTTAAATATTTCAAAGGTCTTTTAGGGTCAACCAATCAAGTCCACTATGCAGGGAGGACTTTGATTCTCACATTGGAAACTTAAATGTTCTCTCCGAAGAGGCAAAGGAGAATCTTGTAAAACCAGCTTCTGTACAAGAAATCAAGCAAGTTTTATTCAGTCTTAATCCATGGAAATCCCCAGACCCAGATGAATTTGGTGCCTATTTCTTTCAAGCCACTTCGTCTCTCACAGGTGAATTGCTAGTAGATGCGGTGCATGATTTTCTGGCCAGTTGCGAAATGCTAAGGGAGTTGAACTCCAGTTATCTTTGCTTAATTCCTAAGATGCCTAATGCTAACAAGCTGAATGAATTTTGTCCTATCTGATTTTGTAACACTGTGTGCAAGGTGATTTCAAAGATTATAGCTAGTAGACTGTGGGAAACCTTAAAACATATAATACACTTCACACAGGGAGCTTTCATACCTGATAGATCAATTTCAGACAATATCTTGATGGTGCAGAAATTGATGAAAGATTACGAGATAAAGAGGCCTGTGATGAGTTGTGCAGTCAAAGTGTATTTCACCAAGGCATTTAATATATTGCAATTGGACTTCATCCTCACCAGTTTGGAATGGTTTGGCTTTCTAGTAAGGTTCATAGGCTAGATTAAAGCCTGCATATCTACTACTTCATTTAGTGTTCTAATCAATGGCACTCCAAGCAAGATTTTTAAAGGGTCCAAAGGAATAAGGCAGTGAGATCCACCATCCCCCTACCTATTCACTCTTTCAAAGGAGGTGTTATCTAGATTGATTCAGATGAACACTCAATACTGCACTATTTTTATTTATCATCACAAATACAAGGAAGTGAAACTAAAACATTTGGCTTTTATAGATGACTTAATGATGTTCTGTGGAGCTCAGCATAATACTGTTGCCTTAATGTTCAATTCTCTTAATTTGTTTTGCAGGCTGTCAGGTTTGAGATCAAACCTCCAGAAGAGCAAAATCTATTTCTCACCTAATGTAAATGATTTAAACAACTTGAGTGATATTACTGGATTGAATCCCTAGGGTATCAATCACCTCTTAAAAACCAAGATATCAAGATTGCTTGCCGCTTATGGAGATGCTAAAGAAGAGGATATGTGCTTACAGAATAGATAATTGCCTCTTGCCAGAAGACTACAACTCATAATAATCTTAAGAAACTTGAACATCCACTGGAGCTCTCGTATCTTTCTGCCTAAGAAGATCAACAAGGAACTAGAGAATGTATCAAAAACTTTTTATGATTTGGAAAAGCAAAACACTCAGAAGGGGCTAAGATTAAATGAGAACAACTTTGTTGAAGAAAGCAAGGGGGAGGCCTTGGAATGATTCTTTAAAGTTGATCAAATTAGCTCCGGTGGCTAAGAGGATTTGGAGACTACTTAGTGATCAGGAAGCCTTATGATCGAAATGGCTGACTGAGTATTATCTCAAGGAACATAGTTTTTAGCAAATTGGTGAAAAGAAAGAACAGTTCTAGTGCTTTATACAAATGCTAAGGAAAAGGGAGTTAATATATCCTCTCATCTAAATCATGGTGGGAAATTTAATTTTGGTTTTATAATTGGGAAAACCAAAGTCCTCTTATCCTTAGGGATGGATTGAGTTTTTACTACAAGGATTCCACTTAATTTTCGAGTTAATCAAATAATTCAGGAGAGTAGATGACTTTGCAACTTCAGGGGCTTAGACAGACTGGAGACCTACCTCCCTAACTATTCCCTTAACTCAAATTTAATGGATAGACATATCTGGCTACCTAACAAGAGTATAGTTTTCAATAACTCTTCTTATCATAAACTTTTCAGACCTCATGGCTCAAACATTCAATGGTATAGTATAGTATGGAAGAGAACTCTGATGCCTAAGCTTCCTTTATTACTTGGCTAGCAGCAAGAGGCAGGTTGAAAACCAAGGATGGGATCCGTGGCTTGACAGACCAATTATGCACACTATGCAACCAAGCTACTGACTATCCTTCACCTATTTTTCCCAATGCAAATATACCAGTGCAATTTGGGCAAGGATGCTACACATACTAGACCTGAGATATCCAGATAAGTTACTGCTAGATTAGGGGAATATTAGTTGCCTACAATGCTAGAGATGGAACGAGTGAGTCAATAAAACAAAGATGGAACCTTGAGTTCTAAACTTAGTTGCTCACAGCTATGCATTGTATTGACACCTCTTCTGGGTCTGCTAATGAAATTCTCTTAATTCTTCAAAAAAAAAGCTTTGATAATGAAAAATAGTAATGGAAGACGAGGTGGAAGAATAATCTTTTATTTGACCTAGAAGCTTACTTCCGCAGAATCAATGATTACAAAATTACTAAGATATATTATTTATTAGATAAAATACCATTTGCTTAAAATAGTAAGCTAATATAGTATTTTAAATAATACACATATTAGATAGTTAATAATATTCTTATAATAAACACTAAATTTTCATAACTTCAACACAAAAAGATCATGACATTTTAACCTTATAAAGGATAAAAATGTTCCTTCTACGAAAAACTTATCTTAGGAATATTGCTATCATCTACTTATTTAGGGTCATATATGGAGGGCTGGATTTGGAAATAAAGAATTGGAATCAGTAGTTTTTGATGATGTACCAGAAGCATTGGAGAAGTGGCAGGCTTTGGGTGTAAAGGTATCATTTTGATTATTTTCCCCTCGAATGTCCAAACTGTTTATTTGTATATGCTATATTGTAATCCTAAATTAAAAGCTATTAATGTGGATTACTCATTAAACCTTTCTTAAACAAAATGACATTGGAATGTATTGTTGACTTTTTTAATCTATACAGTTGATCAATGATGATTTGTAAGTGGGAGGTTGCCTACTTGTAGATGTTGAAGACAATACAACTAATAAGTAAAAGCATTCTATATACATAATGCTGATAATTAGTTGTTAGTCATTAATTTACAATTTAAGAACCATACCTAACAAAAACTTGTAGAAGCAAAATAGCATATGATTTGTTCAATGTTAGATGAGACTAATTATGTCTTACAACACAGGTATACGTATATTCTAGTGGCAGCAGGTTGGTGCAGAGGCTAATATTTGGCAATACAAACTATGGAAATCTAAGAAAGTACTTTTGTGGATTTTTTGACACAAAAGTGGGGTAATATCTTACACTAGTTCCAAATTTAGTTCCTCGCACTTATGTTTGTTTTCAAGTTACTAGTGTTGAGTCAATTGACCTAATGGTTCCCATAAAAGAAAATAACTTTAAAATCTAATGCCTTTCTGTCTGGTTGCCTTGAAAAGAAAGCTTGTAATTCTCATCTCCCTGTTTGCAGAGACAAGAAAGACAAAGAAAGTTATCTTGAAATCACCGAGTCAATTGGAGTTGATAAGCCATCTGATATCCTGTTTGTTACAGATGATGTTCAAGAAGCAGTAGCTGGTAATAGCTTTATCTTATCTTTCTATATATAATCCTCCTCTTTAAGGTGCCTCTCAGTCAGCATTCCTTGTACTAAACGAGTGGTTTAGACATTCTATCTTTTTCTCCATCTTTCAATGTCAAATTCTGGGACCTCAGCATCACATGTAATGCCAGTTCTGCCCAGACAATCTCCCAGTCCTCTTCCTATACATTGCATTCTGTTAAAATATAAAGGCATAAGAACAATCACATTCACACAGACACGCACGCACACACACAAACACCTATAAGCCTATGAACTTGAACATATATAAAATTGCATAAAATGTACCGTGATACTAGAATCAATCCATCATTTAGTTGTAAGACAAATACGTATTCATTTCTAAATTAGAAGTAGCATTTTGGCTTAAGTATTTCTTTTGGTAATTGTGAATGGCGCTTTGCGAGAGAATAGACCAAGTTTAAATCCATTCACCTTATAATATCCGCCAGTGTTGGATTTCACATTAACTTTCTTTTCAGGTATGGAGGTTCTGGTATCCGTCCGGCCAGGAAATGCTCCTCTTCCAGAGAACCATGGGTTCAAGACGATCACCTCATTGCTGGAAATATGAAACCCTTTGTTGTCTGCTTTAGTGTTAGAAAATGCTAATTACGACTATTTGCCCTCAAAAACAAAAATAAAAAGACCATGACAGAATAGATCTTCCTCGGAGAATTATTTTCTCATGCTCCAGTTTACATTAATGTTTTGCTCTTCTGTTTCTGGGACAGAAAAAGTATTTGCTTACATCATTTTCCAATGTAAAACTCCCGTATGTTGGGTTCCAGTTTTAATTACTTTATTTTATCTACTCAATATGTATCTGCTTTTTGTACATCATGTAGTGTTTAACTGTTTAATGTTAGTTATTTCAAAGTCCAATAGTTATCTGATAAATATTAGTGTCTGTTTGGTTTAGCTTTTGGAGGGTGAAAGATTACTTTTTTTTTACCACGAAAGTTATTTTAAAAAAAAATGAGTTTTTGGCCGTAAAATTCAAAAGTACTTTTTTAATAGAAATGGTTTTTTTAGAAGTTAATATATAGCTTTTAAGAAGCTCAAATTTGGAGCTTTTCAAAAAAGCTCTATTGATAAAAATTTTACTGATATAAGCTCATCCAAATAGATACTTAGCCTATAAAAAGTTGGTTGTTACCGGAAAGGAATGGGTGAATCGAACACTCGTTTTTTACATAAACATTTGTGCTTTCAATATAACAGCTCTCTTCTTTTATTAAACGAATTGTATTAGAAATGGTCAAGTTTTTCTTTTCAATGGCGTCTGAGTATTACGTGCAGTCAGTTAATCAATGTTAAAGATGGTCACTTGGATCGGTAACATTCTGAAAATTATTGGCAAGTGGTTCTGTAGTAGCAAGAAAGCAGAAGCCAAATTAGAGGCCTTGAAGATGAAAGATTTTAAGGCTACAAATAATTTGTTTCGGGCTTGTCTCAATCTTAGAAACAATTAATCAGACATAGGTTCCTTAAAAATAAAATTTTGATATTCAACATGAGCAAAGAGGTAACAGTTTCGACCTCTTCAGTAGGAATTTGAAATAAACGCCAAGTCTATTTTCTATCATTTTTCAAGAACAATTACCATTATCACAAAGATGTTACATCGTTGGGTTTGACTTCTTAATTTGTCTCACATTAATTGGGGAGCACATTTGGGGCAAGACTCTTGCTTATATAAGGAGGGTGCTACCTCCTTAATTATGTATACCAATATAAAGTTAAAGATTTGTATAATAACTTTTGACTCTAGTTAAATTCCTCTTTTGAGGTGAGAGTTGGAGAGTTTATTTCGGATATTTCTTTGTAGGTGTATTAAGGTATTGGGTAAGAGAAAAAATTGTGTGATTGTAAGAATTTTTTATATAAAGGATTTTTTTTCTTGATGCCTGTGGTTTTTTCTCCGATTTGAGAGTTTTCACATAAATTCTCTTGTGTTGTTATTATTTATCTATTTTTTGATATTTTTGTCTATGAAATACCCTTGGGTGTAGGTATGGGAGGTTTGAATTCTCAACAATTGGTATCAGAGTCAAGATGTGTTTTTCTTGAAAATTTTGAGTATGCTCTCTGGTCGCACTTTTGACTGATCTTCTACATCATAAAAGATTTTCTTAAAAAAGGTTCATTTGTATGGTGGAGCTTTGGTGTGGTAGTATAGAAATGCATGTCTAGAAAAGTTCTGGCTAAAGAAAGATTTGGTACTTAAGTAGATCCATTTGTGACCCACCTCTCTTTCCTAGGAACTTACTTGGTGTACTACTTATTTCTACGGTAAAATTCATCAAGGCAGAAGTTCAAAGTAAAAAATGTTAGGAAATATGGTTTCGAATCTTGTCAGATTTGAGGTGGAGAAATTCAACGAGAGAATCAATTTTGGTTGTGGCAAGTTCAAGTCAGGGACATTTTGATTCAGTCGGTGTTACACCCTGAAAGGCAGGCAAATCTCTGATATCAGCATTGCTACCAGTGATACTAGCAAAACGGCTAGTACGAACAGATCTAGTATGAGCGATAAAGATCGGGAGAATCTGGATTTGAGAGCAGCAAGCGGGATACGACTGTGTTTGGCCAAAAATGTCCTTGAGAATGTGCATGGAATATCTGCAGCAAAGGAGCATTGGGAAAAGCTCGAGGAGTTGTATCAAACAATGGGCATCTTAAATCGGGTGTACCTGAAGGAGTAGTTTCATACACTGCAGATGAGGGAAGGTATTACAATTTCAGATCATTTAAGCGTTCTCAATGGGATCGTCTCTGAACTGGAAGCAATTGGAGTTAATATAGATGATGAGGATCAAGCTTTGAGACTTATACGGTCTCTTCCACCTTCCTATGAGCACATGAAACCTATTTTGATTCATGGGAAGGAGAAGATAGCTTTTTCTGAAGTTACCAGAAAACTCTTTTCAGAAGAGAGAAGACTGCGTGGTAGAAGAAATGTTCCTCCTGAAAACTCATCTTGGGTGGTAACTAGATATAGGAAGAATAAGAACTCCATGAAGGAAAATATAGTATGTTAGACGTGTGGACAATCTGGGCACGTGAAGAAAAATTGTCCGAGAGGTGGAGGGAGTTCAGCAAGAGGCTCTGGGTCTGTTAATAGAGAGACTGACAATGTCGCTAACATTGTCTCCATCGATGATGATTTTGCTCTCTAAAAGGGGACATGTATATCCTCATAACATGCCGCTAATCCCGACGTTGCCATGATAAAGGATGTATTACTATTAGCGGGTCCACAAGTTTGCACACAAGCATTAGTTTGGCATTGATGCAAGGTGTGTGGTGGAATTTATGTTGACGGCTGATGAATTTCCAGGAAAGCTAAACATTGGAGTTGCACCATAATGTTTTCAGCAAGGTTATTTTCAACATGTGCTGAAGTGAAAGGTTTGGAATTTGTTTATTCTGAGTGGATATGCTTTTATGGTGGAGTATAATGCTGTGAAGCATGATAATTCTCTACATTAAGAGTTATGTTATTTTAAGGAGATCTTCATTGAGGTAGAGTGTGGTTGTGGGATCAACTAAAATCTTCAAGGTGGAGATTGTTGGGTTTGGCTCCTTAATTTGTCCCACATTGGTTGGGGAACACATTTAGGGCAAGACTCTTGCCTATATAAAGAGGGTGCTACCTCCTTGGTTATGTACACCAATACAAAGTCAAAGATTTGTATAACAATTTTGACTCTAGTTAAATTCCTCTTTTGAGGTGAGAGTTGGAGAGTTTGTTTTGGGTATTTCTTTGTGGGTGTATTGGGGTATTAAGTGAGTGGAAAATGGTGTGATTGTAATAATTTTTCATATAGTGGATTTTCTTCTCGATGCTCGTGGTTTTTTCTCTGATTTGAGAGTTTCCACGTAAATTCTCTTGTGTTGTTATTATTTCTCTAATTTTGATTTTTTTTCTATGAAATATCCATGGGTGTAGATATAGGAGGTTTGAATTCTTAACAACATCAAGAAGATGGAGTATGTGAGTGTAAGAAATTTCTTCTTTCATTAAGGGTGCGTGATTTTGTTCAATTAAAGAACTAAAGGATCCAAGCAATTATCAACTGATGAAGTGAAAAGTCCATTACTATTTTTTAGGAACAAAAACTAATTTAGGAAGATGGAAAACAAGTTCTAAATGTATTTTTAAACAATTCATTTGTCAAATCAAACAACAGAGGTCGAAGTCAAGGGAGAGGAAGAGCTCGATGAAATAAGAATCATAAAAATTTGCATTATAATTTAGAAAATAACCATTCTTTTGAATCTCAAACAAAAGGGAAAAGGTTAAGGTGGCTACAAAAAACATAAGTCAATAGACATTCAAATGATAAGGGTTTTCGATGTCACAAATATGACTATAATTTACCAAATGTTTAACTAATTTGTATATAGAACATGACAAGGAGTCTAATTTGCAGAAAAGGAAGAAGAGAAAGAAAAAAAACATCCCTATTGATAGTTTGTTATGCAAAAGAAGAAACCAATAAGCATTAACAAGGCTTCATTATCATATTGCGTTAGTATTAAAGAAATTCAAAAAGAAATCTACAAATATCAAAATTGTTATGCTCATGTCAAAAAAAATTGGTATGTTTGTTTAAAACAATATAAAAGGCAAATCTCCTCATACGTTAGTAGGTAGGGAGATTTCCACCTCATCCATAAGGACCATTATACCTATAAATAAAGATAAAGATGGTTTATCCTTATCATATATGGTCTATCATAGAATTTTGATTTGAATCCATCTCAGTCTTACAATTGAGTTTTATTAAAACTCTAGGTCTTCAATAAAACATCTATATAAAATGGGCACTTAAAAGAGGTGAGAATTATTTGATCTTCTATTCTCAAGCTATCTAATTATCAATTTCATTAAGCGTCGGTCAGACACATTGACATTTTATAGCCTACTAAATTTTTATTCTTTATCATTTGGCATTTGTAGGAACTACTGAGAAACTCAATGTTACAATTTGAACAACCAACACCTAAATCAACTATCCTGTAAAAATAAAAGGAAAAAATAACTATAAAAACCTATAAAATAACTAAAACTAACCAAATTTCAATAATAGAAACCCTACAATAATAAGTTAATACTAACTAAGTTTTAGTGCTAATCTTTGACTGCCTTTCTCACCTACTTCTCTTTACGGTAAAGGGTCATTTTAGTCTCTTCTTATAATTAGTTCCTGACAAGTTTTACTATTTTGGATAACAATTTTTAAACCCTTTCTTGCTAAAAGATGTTTAGTTCCTAATTGAGTATGTCTTTCTACAAAAATATATTAGCTTCTATCCCTACTACAAGTCAGTCCCACCCTCTGCCCTCAGCCATTTCTGCCTCACCCTAGAATGTAAAAAGGAGCTCTCCTCCTAAATCTAAGAGTGATCCTTCTTCTTCGAACAACATCTCAAGCAAGAGATGGAAACAAGTTTTAAGAGATCCTAGTGATCTCTCCATACACTATTGCCTGCCAAAGGTGGAAGAAGGCCAAGCCATAGTTGACGCAGAGATTGAGATGCTCAAAACTGGGGCAACTACTTAGGAATCTTCTCTAGTAGGTTTCTTCATAGGAAAATGTCCACCATTTCTAGGAATATCCTAATGGGCTCATAAGCTATAGAGGTACAAAAGTTTTGTAGAAGTTCTCCTCTCCAAAAACAATATAGTCTTCTTCTCATTCTCTAACCAAAGTGAAGCCTTGAAAATTGTAGAAGAAGGGCCATAACATCTTGGAAAACTTCTATTTTCTTACAAACATGATAATTGGGAATAAACTTAAATAAGATTAAGGATGAAAGCATTCCGATACGGTTCAACATGCATGCTATTCTATTGGAATATTGGACGACAAAAAGGTTAAATTTGTTTTCTAGCTTCATTAGTAAGCCTTTGTGCTTATGCATTAGTAAGATTCCCGATCACATCCGTATCATGAGTTTAGGAGAAGACAACTCACTATATCAAGATTCCATTTTAGTTACATACAATTAGAAACCTTCCCTCAAGATGCAAGGTAAAATAAAGGAAACCTAGAAAAAATATTTAAAGGGGGAATACAATTAGTTAATAGAGCTAGAGGTAATTGATGTAGAACTTGAGCACTCTAAACAGAATGAGCAAATAAGTGGAAAAGAAAGTGACAATTTTAATGTAGATTCAGAGCAATTAGATGAGAAAGAGCAAAATAGAAGAAAAGATAGCGACTAGCCAAATGAGGGGTCTCAAACTTCTCCTTTAGAGATGCAGGATAATAAGGATAAAGAGAATAGTCAAGTGGAACAAATGGAGAATATTAGTGAAAATGTGGATTACAAGCAACCTAATATACCTCAAAGTGGAGTGGACATGGAGTAGGTTATTATTTTCTCAATGGAAATAAAGTAAGTTGAGTTTTAAAGTGTCAAAAGAGGGAAAGCTGAAAAAGGCATTACGAGCAAGAACTTTTAAAGTAAATCCATCCTAAAATGAATTCTTTATATGGTATGTTCATAGTTTAAACTCCCCTAATAAGCTTCAAGCTTTAAGGGATTTAAATATGAAACAACCTTGATTCTTATGATTTTTGGAAATAAAGATTAGAGATGTTAATCTTAATAGTGACCCAAGCTTACAAGCATTAGAACCTTTATTTGGGCTAGTCATGCTTGCATCACTTTTCCAATAAGATCTTTTCTATATGCACTCAATTCTTTGCCTTGTAAAATCGCACATCCTTGACTGTATCACTCATCGATCTATATTTCTTCTAACTTCTCATAGTCCTTTAAAAGTTAGTTTGATCTACACCATTGATAGTAAGAGTATATGATTGAGTCTTTCTAACTATGTCTTTATGATGGCCAAATGGCTGGTCTTAATCAATTAGTGGTTATACCATACGTGTGTCCTCTTCCTAACATTATTTTTTCACTTGAACCATAACTTCCAATGTCTTTAATATTTATTCTAAATTGTTTTAATTTCACTTCTACCACTTTTAAACTAAAAATGATTTATAAGCAAGGCGAGGCTCTTGAGATTATAGAAGTTGGTTTATGGCATCTTGATAACTTTCTTTTTTTTCAAAAATATGGATACCAAGGATTAAAATAGTCATCAAACAAAATTAGGTTCCATTATGGGTGAATTTTCATCAAATTTCACTTGAATATTGGTCCACTAAGAGCTTAATCCTTTTGATAATTTTCATTGAAAGACCAATTGGATGAAGCCACTTCCTTACACTAGAGTGGTATATGTTACGTTTTATTAATATACTGACATAAATCAAGATTTATAAGAAGAGATCCTTATAGTTAAGTTGGGGGAGGATGACTCTTTGTTGAAGGAAACAATAAGAGTCTAATACCAGCGGAACCCATCTTCACAATAACAAGGGAGGACTTAGAGACCAATGAAGAGGAAATTCAAGTAGATTTTATGATGAAGTAATAGGTCTGGGATCCTCTAGTAGCTCAGACTCCTACTTCCATCGATATTGTGGTAATTCCTACTAATAGAATTAGTGAGAAGCTTTTTCAAACTAACAGTGCTTTAGTTGAGAAATTAAAGTTGTCAATTCTTGAAACATCTAAGATTCCATTTAAGAAACCTACTAAGGAGAAATCGATCCGTCAAGATCTTACTTATTCTAGGACTGATATGACTAAATTTGTGGATACCTATAGCTCCACTGGCACCTTAGCAATGGACTCAGTAAACATTATGAAAGGGACTTCTTTATTGGTTCTTCTAAAGGCTTCAAAACTGTGTGAAGAAGGAAATTAGGAAGTTAAGGAGTAGATTCTCC
>JAOQMS010000005.1:28830875-28851241 GCA_027563885.1 Erythroxylum longipes | reverse complement strand
AACCCCCCCCCCACCCCCCATATAACTAATGTATTTGTGTGCCTAAATTATTAGGGGATTGAGTTACTCTAAAAACCAAAATATAGCTTATAGCTATATTAATTTAATAAAGCCAATGATGTATATCCTTTTGGAGACTAAACTAAAGAGTGATAAATGCTCTAGCTTATAAATATTTAAGAATAAATGGTCTCTAATAACTGACCATAATGATCATCACTTGATTGTAGTAGCTTATAACCCTAATTAGATCAGGGTTATTTAATCTTCTACTATTGAATAGTATGTCCATATATAGGTTGGTATCTTAGCAAAGGTTTAGCTTTGATCACCTACCTTTATTCCTTAAACTTTGCATTCCAAATATCACACTTTGGAATGATCTTTTAGGTTAGAAGAATTCTACGAAAGAGCATTGGCTCTAGTTAAGGGACTTCAACAATACCATTTCATCCTTGGAGCCTAAAGGTATAATATGTATTAGCAAATCATGCATAAAGCAAAGCCACTGCATCATTAATCTTGTAAGTCATCTGTTTTAAATTTTATGGTTGTTTAGTTTGCCTAGAACAAAAAAATGAGAAGGGGCCTTAATTTTTTTAGAAAAATATTAACAAGGCTGTAGTTAATCTTGAATGGCTTTATAGAATTCAATGTAGTGGATCTTCCTATAATAAACCCATATGCTTGGATCATTCACCAATTGAGATCCTTGATCTTTACGGGAGTTCCAAAAGAGTCTCTCCTTTTAGGTTCTTCAACTTCCTATATAAGGTGGATGACTTATAGAGGACTTTGGATTATAAATTAAACTTGTATGTTTAAAACTATGCATCTTATAGATTTTATAAGATGTGGCTGAGTTTTAAGTAGGAATTTAAACAACTTGAACTTTGAAAATCTTGGTGATATAGTAAAGGCTTTTGAAGTAGCTAGGAGATCTATTACACTACCAAGGAGAAGTAGATGTTTATCCTAGCAATACTTTGTTGAATCCAAAAGAGAGGCAAGCCTTTGCAACTATGGTAAAGCTCTAAAGGCACATAATTCTTAGGGATGCAAAATTTTAGAGTACTTTGGTTAAAGGAACACTATAAGAAAATAACATATTATCGACAGAAAATTACAAGCAGAAAATATTCCAGAGTAAATTAGCGATGGAAATTGACTTTCTATCGATAAATTTGTCAGGAAAAATTATTTTTTGTGACTGCCAAAATATCTGTCAGTAAACATGGAGGGAAATTATCCCCGTGACTTTCCCGACAAAATATAGCGACGAAAGAGTAAAGTCCGTTGTAAAAATAGGCGGCAATGGCTGACGGGAAAAATAATCATCCAAATTACCGACGGAACCACATTTTTATTGGTAAAATACCGATAGTCTATAATTGTCGAATTGTCCATAAATTAAAACAACGTCGTTTGGTTTTAACCCAAACGATGTCATTTTGAACACTAACTTAAGCTACCCGAAACCCCCTTCTCCCTCCCCTCTATTGTTTTCTGTTCGACCTCATTTCCGGAGCTCAACATCGGACTTGGGATCATGAAGCTTAAGCATGGAAGAAGGCTTAGAATTTGGAAATTTGAAAGAAAAATCCTTCGGAAGCAAAAGCGAGCTTCGATGTGGCGAATTATGGTTTCACCGTGGTGAACATATTGAAAATTTCCATGGAACCTTCACGAATTTTAGGCTGCGGCGAGTGATTGGACTTTGTCGTGGTAAGCCTGAAATTTTATTTTCGCCATGGCGAAATCTGACCTTCACCACAGCGAAAACCCCTATGGCAGAACCCACAACCCAAAATGTCCTATCTTACTACATGTCAACTTAAAAACCTTCAAACAAGTTCTCAAAAACTTAATCCCATTTCTATAAATGGATACTTTGCAAAAAACAAGAAAAATCATAGACAAATCTGAACCCATATTTCATTTATAACAAAAGACATAAGTTTTACAAAGCTTTAATGGCATTTCAAGCCATAATACATCAGTTGAGTTCGAAAATCAATAATACAAAATACATTTGAACTAGCAAAACTTGAAATGTGGTTAAAGCCTTGAATTCCCAAAATCTAACTCAAAATATAAAAGTATGCAAATTCGAAGTGATACCGTAACTCTTGACTACTCGGTCTCTTACTTATCACCTGAATAGGGGGAGGAGAATGAGGGTGAGCTTAAAGCTCGTGGGTAATAATTTTATAACCAGTAACAAGCAAAACTATTGAAAAAATTTACATTGAATCATAAGCACATATTTCTCAAATTTTCTTCATGCAAACTAATTCACAAATAACACGATCTATGCATTCATCAACTTGTTCACAAATCATAAACACGTAGGCACATCCAAAATGGTTTGGGTGGATCCAAAACAGAACGTACTACACATTTCTCATAACGTACTATCGTCATCCCACTTAATGGTCTTGCGTAGCCGTGAACTTATAGGAGTCCATGAAGGAGCTCCATGCCACTAGCGGGTAAGCGCGAGAAGCCTTTTATCAAAGTGCACTTAACTTAACTTAGGAGACCACCGCAAACCCATATAATCATGCATTTCACAATTCATAAACATATTGCCTCAATGACATTTGTCCGAAACTTGATTTCAGAACTTTAATATCGTTTCAAAAATCAATGTCCTTTCAAAAAATCATTTTCATCATTCATTCCATAAACCAATAACACAATTCATATACAAACATATGGCACATTATCAAAGCATTCAAGAAGCCTTAATAGCACATGTATAACACAATTGAAAACATTTTAAACTTTCTTGGTTTAGAAGAAACATTAGGAGCTTATTACTTAATTATAAAAGTATAACTCACCTTGAAATCCTTGCTTATAAACTTGCTTAGGGATGTCTTTGCTCTTTCTCCTCTTTACTCTTTTGCCTCACTTGATTTCCTTAAACAATAACCAAAATTTCATTTAATTTGGTTTAGCAATTGAAAGGTCATATCTCAACAATTTAAACTATTTCTCATGCTGAAACAAAATTCTATATCCAACTTCAATCCCAAAATTGAAATGCTTAGAGAATGAATTTAGACTTGATTCCTTCATACAATTTGTATCCCTATGTCTCTAGTTTACAAAAAATAAAAAATCAGTCTATTTGGGTAACTATACCAGAAGTTATGCCCTAAATACCAAAGCATGTTTGTGCAAGAAAAATTAAGTTAGCCGCGGTGAAACCCAGAAGTTCGTCGCAGCGAACTTGTCCAGAAATATGCTCCGAAGACGTGTTCTACAACTTTTTCCAGTTTTTAACTTCCCATCTTTTACATAAACCCATCTTAACCCTAAACCATCTCTTCTACTTCATTTTCAACTTCATTTCAACCCAAAATCATTCACAACAAATTCATAATCTACTTTTGATCATTAACCACACACTAAAACATTCACATAAACCATTCATCAAAAACTACCTACATATATTCACTTTATTTTCACTTCTAACCATCACTAAATATGCTTCATCTAACAATCAAGAAGGTTTAATGCTCATACTTACTTGTTTTAGCCTCAATGTCTTCAAACTCTTCAAGAATCTCCAAAACCCTAACTCTTCTCTTCTTTTTTCTCCTTTCTCTTCTTTCATTCACAATTTTGCTTCTCTAAAATGCAATACTACAATTTCCTCTTTCACTAATACCCTAAATGAATGAGCAAAGTCCACTATGCCCTTCCATGTATACCTAATGTCTATTTAAACTTAAGTGGTCTTCCAAAAATGTCCTTATATCACTTTACAACATTAATACTTTAATTCCATCAATCTATGAAATAAATCCTCCCAAA
This sequence comes from Erythroxylum longipes, assembly GCA_027563885.1. NCBI lineage: Eukaryota > Viridiplantae > Streptophyta > Magnoliopsida > Malpighiales > Erythroxylaceae > Erythroxylum > Erythroxylum longipes. The sequence continues at coordinate 28,847,416 of JAOQMS010000005.1, read as the reverse complement.
CTTGACATAATAATTAAACTCCAAATAAAATGATTTATCTAACAAGACCACAAAATTTATTTAGATCATGCTTAATAAAATAAATAAAACAATTTGGGGCCCAACATTTTCTCTTTTCTTCCCTACATCAACGTCATCGATCCCTCTTCCTCCCAAGCTTCCATCTTCGATTTTTGTTTCCTTTGTTCCATTGTGTATCGTTTTCAGGTAAGTTTGCTCTTGGGTTTATTTTGTCTCCAAAAAATTTGTTGTTAAATGGTTATACATATGAACGTGGGTGGGTCGGTTTTGTTTTGATAGATTGTGGGTATTATGCATTTTTACTTAATGTGGTTAGTTTATTTGTTGCTTGAATGTGTTTTTGTTGGTAAATAATGAAAGAATGTGTTTTTGTTGTTAAATAATTAAAAAATGCAGTGGTTTTGTTATTAGTTAGAGATAATTCAGGTTACCTATGAATTGTTCGATGAAATGTCTCTTAGGGATATTGGTGAGACTTGGTTAATGCCTTCGAATCTAAAGAAAATGCCTAGAGTAGTTACATAAGACTTGAAATGGAAAATGAACAATTATATGGAAGGTACTTTGAAACTATGGAAAATTAAAGTAACTCCTCTAGGCATTATATGTAAAAATGAACAATTAAACCAAATTTTATTTTTTAATTCAATACAAAATTCCAATTATATGATTAACATTATGAAAAGGCTATAACATAATTGTAGGTTGATCATATATTATAATTTTTTTAAAAGAAACATCATTTGGATGTTAGCAAATGGACTATGGACTCGAAATTTGGGTGTTAATAAGAAATTTTAGAACATTTCTGGCATGATTTCAATAAGTTCAATCTAATATTTTATATACAAACTAATATTATAATGAGTAGCTAAAAATACAATAATAGAAAGGAAAATATTCTTATAAAAATAGACTATTGTGGATAGTTTTAGAACCCCAAAAAAAGAAGAAGATTTGTACCATGGTAATACATTCTACAAAATAATTTATAACAATTTAATCAAAAAATTTAAAAATATTAATTTTATATAAAAAAGCAAAAATGTCAAAAAAATGTTATCTAAGAGTTTATAATTTAGTTTTGTTTGGTATTCGGGTTAGTTTAAGCCACACCCAAGAACGAAACTACACTTATTTTTAAATTGTAAAGAAAAAGAATTTGATTTTGTAAATATCAAAATCTAACCCTCTAAAAATGAATAATAACTATTAAATTAAAATTTTTTAAAAATTAAATTTGGTTATGTGAGTTAGGTAGTTTGTAGTCAACCTCGATAATATGTATATAATTGTTTTTATGTAAAAATAGACAAAGTATAAAGTTACAATTATATGCCTAGAGTAGTTACTTTGATTGTTCATATAATTGTTTTAAAAAAAGAAAGCTAAATATAGTGCTTTTGTACATTTTGAATCAAATTTTACAAATTTTCCTTTTAATACTTGATGGATTGAATTTGTTTTTACCAATTATGTCTTAAATATGATGTAGGGATTCCTCATGACCTAAACCATAAACTCAAATGAAAATTCTATATTTATGGGTAATTAAATCAAAGCTCAAGTTGAAGCCATTAGAACTTATCATTAGAATTTAGGTATTAGACATCATTTATAACTTTTCCAAACACTTTATATTCCTACTATTTCTCAAATTTTAATTTCTTTGTCTAAACTTGATAAAGTTGGATATTCCTTTAAGCTTTGAAATGTATGTTGCATTTTATTTAATAATAACAATTTTATTAGTTTCGTGATGATTTATACAAATTAAAGTTTGATGATCTTTTTGTTGAGACTTTGTTGGCCTTGCCTTAAATGTTGGTATTAAACATAGTTTAGTAGAAGAAAGTTTAGCTCATTTATGACATAAACATCTAAGTAACATATCTAAAGAAAGAATGCAAAGATTGTAAAGAATGAAATCATTCTAATTTAGATTTTACTTATTTTAGTAAATATGTGCATGTATTAAGAGAAAACATATAAGACACATAGTTAAGAAAACAAACACAAGAAGCACACAACACCTTGAACTTTTATATATTTTGATATATATGAGCCTTTTGATGTTTCATCTTTTTAGTGGGAAAAAGTATATTGTCACTTTTATTGATGATTTTACAATATGGATATGTCTAATTGCTATGTGAGAAATCATAATAAAAAAAGCCTTAAAGGTGTTTATTAATGAGGGTTAAAATATACTTAGACCAAAAAGTGAAAGTTGTTAGGTCTTATAAAGCTGGTAAATTTTGTGAAAGGTGAAATGAAATCGAACAATGTCTTGACCTATTTGTTAAATTTTTAAAAAAGCATTATGTATGTACTTAATACATAATGTTCGTCACACTAAAATACAACAATATTGCATAAAGGCATAAGCATACTTTAATGAATATGGTTAAGAGCATATTGAGTTATTCTTATCTTTTCTTATCATTATGGATATATGCTTTGGAAATTACCTTATGTTTCTTAAGCATGATTCCTATACTACAAGAAAATTAGGAATTAGCGACAGATTTTTTTAAAATTATCATAAAATTAATTTTTAACATTAATCCCACTAAAAGTACACATATTTCTATTTCAAAATAAACAATATTATTTTCTGATTTGCTTGCTTTAATATATTAAAAATATAACAAAACCATTGAACAAGTGTATTGTATTAAATACGAAATATTCTTTTTCACAGGCCCTATATTGTGTTGAAGAACGTCACTCATCCTTCTTCTTTGTAATCTAAAGTTGTTCGTCCCTCTAGGTAAGTCGTCCAATTAATGTCTACCATATGTATTGCTTTAATAATACGATTATGATGCGTTTGGGTTTTGTGTGAATGCAAAAGAGGTCTTGATTTTGTGTTATTGTTTAGAATATTCTTATAATCATTGATGAGTTTTTTTGTTATTCTTTAATAGTCTAAATATTTACTTTATGTGAAACGAGTTTGAGATCTTATGGGTGATTTGAGGCATAACTAATAAATCCCTAGGACGGTATATAAGATGGAAACCCGTGATGCAGCTCCCGTGAGGCTTATCAATGAAAAATTCCATAAGCCTAGAAGTCACAGTAAGAACTTACTTTCCTGATTCACAAGCGTAAACAATACCACGTACCATAGTATTGAAATAAATTGTAGGAGGTGGATTTAATTAATTAATACTTTAACTTGAATGTGATTAATTCAAACTTAGTATTAACATAAAAAAATTCATAGGTTTAATAGACATGAAAATTCTTTGCATAATAAACCCCTAAGATGGTACATAGGCTAGAAACTCACGATGCTACTCTTGTGAGGCTTATCGGTGAAAAATTTCATAAGCCTAGGAGTCACAGTAAGAATTTACTTTCTTGATTCACTGGTGTAAACAATGTCACGTACCATAGTATTAAAATCAATTGTAGGAGGCAGATTCAATTGATTAATACTTAGGGGATGTTGTGTAAAGTTTAAATGTTCTATAAACTTAGGGAACATTAACTATACTAACTATAATAGCGATTAATTTGTGTTTGCAATAGAATATTATATTTAATAAATCAATTATTGAATCAACAATATATTGTTATATATTAAATTGAAATTATATATTTCTGGAATATTCAATAAAATATAAATTTCAGGTTAAAATATGTCACCAAAGAAAAAACATGATATGGTGGGACTAAAGTTTAGACCATGATTTGGAGCTAGTTACTGTCAGGTGAAGCATCACATTCTGCAGTTGCAACCGAATTAGATGTTGTACCTCCAACTGCTACACTTGCAGATGAGACATCACCTTTCGTACCTGCTGCTACATCATCCACCATCCCTATACCGATAGAGATATTAGTGATAAACGATGCAGATGAAAGAGGCAGCCTTCAGCCTGGAGTTAAGGGAGTTGATGGAAAAACTTACATACATCAGAATTGTCAACAACCTGTAAGTGAAAATACATAAAGCATCATATATTTATAATTAAGTTATTGGTTTAAATTTAAAAATGATATAAAATTAATTGTTTTTATATTAGGTTGATTCTGTTTGAACCGTGCTTAAAAGACATGATATCCAAATTCAAGGAGAAGATTGATCTTAAGATTTATACATAGAAGAATCTCTCGGGCGACAAAGGATTTTTTTATCAGGAATTTGAGGTACAAAAAATATATTTTTGTATTTTTAATGAATTTTTATACATTAATATTTTTTTATCAGGAGTTTGAGGTACAAAAAATATATTTTTGTATTTTTAATGAATTTTTATACATTAATTAGATAAATATTGTAGGTTATAAATACTTATCGTATGTTTTTCCTTTTTTCAAAAAGAATTTATTTTTGGATTCTCAATTTGACCCGGTTATTTATCAAGTATGGGAGAGATGAGCTCATACATGTTATAAAGAATTTGTTGGTGCAATACACAAGGTATACGACCTCCTTATATTTCTGAACAAATATGGAGTCGTTGACAGTAGTAGTAGACATCACCAGAGGCAATGCCTATTTCAGAGCATAATTCTACCAACATACGTAGAGGACCGGGAGATGATCTATTACCCACCACGAGGATGCAGAGATATTTGTAAGTATCTAAAATTTAAGCTTATATTCTGATTTTTTTAATTTGATGTGTGAATTTTGGAATGAAAATATGTGTATTATGGAGAATGACAATGTTATAAATGTCTGGTGCCATATATGGTTGTTGAGTTACTTTCTTTGTTCAATAAGGGGTAAATATCATAAAAATAGAGGAAATTCTGTTAAAATTTTTGTAAATTATAGGTCAATTAGAACATTTTTATTCTAATGTAGGAAAAGTCTATAGGCATAAAACCTACACCTCGTCAACTCATTTTGCACACTCACACAAGAAGCATGACGGTGTGACCTTCGTCAACACTCGAAGTAAAGAACTAAATGTATGTGAAATTTATGCTTTAATACTAATGCTTAATAATTATCACTTATTAACATAAACATTGCCTTCTGATAGGACTAAGTACAAGAAAGCATTCAACGACAGTCTTAGCAGTCTGAAGATGTTGATGAGAGTCAAACTTATCTTCATGCAATAGGTAGTAGGGATCGTCGTGGAAGGATATTTGGCTTAGGTTTATTTACGAACACATGTTATTTGTAATCTTCCACATCCAATACAATAACATCTTGTAGGCGGTCTGCACCCAATGAAGTCCATGAGCTTCCGAGCACAGTATAAATACTAGCAATCTAGTTGCAACAGTCGATGGAGTACATAGCCTAACTTCGTAATAAGATAGATGAGTTGAAGGAGAAGGGCAGCACCTCATCACAATATTCAGAACATCTACAGTCACCAAATGAATAGTGTAGTTGTAATCACCAAATGAATAGTTGTTAAATACTTATTATTGTACAAAATAATTTTTATTATTATTTATGATAATTTTTACTTTATATCATCATTCAACTTTCTGTTTTAACAAATTAATGTAGAAACAAATAAAAATATCATCAACAGATAATTGATAATTATATAACTTATGCGTCAATTATAAGATTATCAAATAAAATGAATTGTAGGAAAAAATTTTAAAAATAGTCTCAGTATATTTACCGACGGAAAACAAAACTCCGTCGATAAAATGTAATCAATTTACCAACGGACAATGAAGTTCTGTCGGTATAATATTCTCGAATTTACCAACAAAATTGCCAAATTCTTCGGTAAATATATCGACAGAGAAGCCTTATCCGTTCGTTGATAAATTTATCGACCGAAACAAACGTTTCCTTAGAAAATTTACTGACAGAATAGCGATGGAACATAAATTATCCGTCAGTAAATTAGCGACAAAAAATATGTGCTTCGTTGGCAATTATTACCTACGGCTTTTTCTCTGACAACTTGTGTTGTCGATAAATTCCATCACTAAATTAACTTACCGACGGAAAATCTACACATTTTGTCGGTAATATCCGTTACTAAATCCCATTTTTTTTGTAGTGGAAGGGAATTCTAATACCCCTTTTTTTTCACTGATCCTTAATGGACATGTAGGAGGAATTGTAATAGAATTTCCAGGCTAGAATGTGATGTCGGTGGTAATTTCACTAATATGAAAGAACTTCTAAGACATGCGAGAGATTATTATCAAGGCATAACAAAAACTCACATAAAGAGTGTTCGCTCAACTGATGCCGCCAAATTTGTTGCTCATAAGCTTCTAACTAGCGAACATATGGAGTTGTTCAGTAAGCCTTTCTCCATTTACATAGAGAAGGTGGTATTTAACCTTAATCCCAATAAAGCTCTTGGCCCGGATGGATTCAATGCCTATTTCTATCGGAAATCTTAATTAGGGACTTATCAAAACTCATATTTGTGAAGCGGCTTTAGAATTCTTCTCTAGTTCCAAATGCTCTCTGCCTGGAATGATACTCATCTCTTCAGAGTCTTTGAAGGAATTCAAACCTATTTCCAATATCAGCACATTTTACAAGATTATTTCTTAAATTCTTCCCTTAGGCACGTTCTGTCGTACTTTATAAGTCATTCATAAGCTGCTTTCATAGAATGTAGAAATATTGGAGGTAACATTATGCTTGCCCTAAGTTAGCAATTACACCATTAAGATTAATTTCCATAAAGCTTTTGACATGGTGAACTTAAACTTTATCCTGCTATCCCTTGACAATTTTGATTTCCCTACTACTTTTATCAAGTGGATATAATTCATTATATAACCACCACATCTTTCAATATTCTCATAAATGGACAAGCTTCATGCATTTTCCCTTATCTCTTCACCATTTGTATTGGTTTCCTATCCAAGATTATGATGTAGAATGAACTAAAGAAACAAACACGAACCAACAAGAAGGTTTTTAATAAAGTTCGACCAACTAAGTACGCCTAAATCCTCGCAAGCCAAGAGCGGTTAGTTTCATTGATCAATAACTCAATTAAAGATTACATAGTTCCTTTATACATAAACTAAATTCACACAAATATTAATTGAATGTAAGCTCTAGTTAGTACAATTTTACCCAACTTATTTCTTTACCAAAACTTACCTATTACATCGTGAATCTGTCTACTTCTCCTTATACTAAAACAAGACCTAGAATATGAATGTGTACCCAACCGTGTCTTCCATGCAAGAACTTCCACCACATCAAGAGGCTCATATCTTCAACCTATGTTTTCACCATTGATTTTTAGAAAAGAACACGTCATGTGTTCCAAACCGTATCACTCAAATACTTCTAATAAAACACTTACATACTTCTAATAACACTTAAGATTGCACTAGTATATATGAATCATACATAATAATGTCCATCTCAACAAATATATTGTTTTAAATCAATACACTTCATGGAATACTTCTAAGATTACACATCTATATAGAAGAGCCATACGCAACAAGACAAAAACAACATAAACAACCATTCATAGTTGCTTCTAATTATATTAGTCCTCAAAAATAGATGCAAAATATCTGTAACAGCCTCGATATAATCGAAATTTGCGTGTTACATAAATGTGTTCCAGTCAATTGTTCACAACAAGAGCGGCATTTTGTAGTTAGTGCTCAAATGATGGCCATATTCTTCCACATCCATCATTTGTCTGCAGAAGCTAAAAATCTTACATTCATAAACAAAAACAGCTTTCATGGAATACTTCTAAGATTACACATCTATATAGAAGAGCCATACGCAACAAGACAAAAACATCATAAACAACCATTCATAGTTGCTTCTAATTATATTAGTCCTCAAAAATAGATGCAAAATAACTGTAACAGCCTCGATATATTCGAATTTTGCGTGTTACATAAATGTGTTCTAGTCAATCGTTCACAACAAGAGAGGCATTGTAGTTAGTGCTCAAATGATGGCCAAATTCTTCCACATCCAAAATGTCATTTGTTTGCAGAAGCTAAAAATCTTGCATTCATAAACAAAAACAGCTCATAAGAGACGGAATAGGAATAAGTAGTGAAGGAAAATTCCTAGTTGTATTCGAGTATTGTGGGAATGCCTAACTTTGCTATACTGGAGTCTGATTGTTGCAGACAGATGTAGAATGTTCACGATTGTAATGGAACTCGCATACGTTCAATCCTGTCAAGAATGAGGTATTAGGTGCAAGTCCGGGATAGGAACACGTTTTTAGAAAAATCTTCCACAGGCTGTTGTGTTCAGATTTGTGGATATAGGTAATCTATTTACATTGATTTTGTTTCAGTTTTGCGGAGAAAGCAACGCTAGCTATGAGGTGTTTAAGTCTCTGCGATCCTGGACCCGGTTTAATATTGCTCAGATCACCAACCTCAGAGCATCTGGGGCTACCGGAGCACCAGCCACCAGGTGTGAAACTCCCATTTTCCCGGCCAAGTAAATCCTTATCAATCTTATTCAAGACAGGATCATCTCTTTTAAATTTTCTTGCAAATGCAGCACCACTAGCAATCATCTTGTCCGTGTCATTAAGCGAAAGGGTGTGCGGATGCTGCCTAGGTGGAAAGTCCCAAGAAATATAGTGCAAGTCATGGCTGACAGCAGTCTGAGCAAACTCTGGCACATTGCATATTACTGTGTGAAAGTATCCCTCAGGAGAAGAAACAAAGTTTGTGTAGTACATAAGTAAAGTTCTTGGAAGATTATCCCAACCCCATACTAAATACTCCACGAAAGACCGTGTAAGAACCATCCACGCTGATCCTGCAAAACAAATAGTTTCCACAAATCCCAGTTCAATGAATGCAAATATGCAGCTTTCATAATGTTAAGCAATGTTCCGTTTCAAGTGTCAGATACAAGTTGTTGATGAATGCAGACATGCAAATTATAGATCCTAACTTTCTTGGTGCAGATTTGCTCTTGGAGTTTTCTTGTACATCATCTGCACTCGTTGGTAGGGATCTCTCTATAACAGATCTATTTGTCACAAAATCCCACACAATCATAAATTATGTTTCTAAACGCAGACCAGAAACATATTAAATTCTGATCGCCTGTGAATCCAAGTAGTACTTTCTAATTAAATGATCAAATTTCATGAATAGCTGCCATGACCACTATAAACAAAAAGGAAACTAGATAAACTTCTTCCTCACATGAAATCACATGTATGATCTTGAAACGAACCAAATAGTAGTGAATAGCCTTTTCGGCCTAAAAGTAGGTTAACAATGAGCACCAACCTGTAAATAACTTAAATGCTGTTGGCAAGGTCCTCCGTGGTGCGGCCCAGTATATGTCTGACTTGGTTGTTGAATAAAGGCCAGGATCTACGATCAAAGGCATTGCTCGCTTGTCCCTAAAGAACAATGAAACAAAGAATCAGTCACAGGGCAAAAAGCTTTCATTTTACCACATGCATAAAGAGAGATGGAGAGTAAAGATAACTTACTCCTTCCAGCCTAATTGACTTGAGTGCTCAATAAAATTCAGATTTCGATTTATGGTTGAAAATGTGTGAATAAGATCTGCATATGACAGAGCAGTTAATTTCTGTTATCTCTATGCACATACACAAAGCTCCGTCCTCCGTACCAGAGAAAAGAAATGTAAAGAAAGAGAGGAGAGGTATCAGGGGAAGCTAGACCCTGGTAAATGAAATTGAGGATAAACATACTGACCGTCTTGAGTTACCAGAGGGTAGTCCGAAGCGCTAAGGTTGATAAACCAATCCCAATCTTTACTTCTTCGGAGAAGAATTGCACAAGCATGAAGCGTATTAGAGACCATGGTGGGCCCTCTATAGGTAACCATATTAGCCCTGGTGATCATGAAGACATTCCCAACCTTGGAGAAAATTGGATGCTTCTCCACCCGTGAAGCAAGCTCCAATCTTTCCTCCGCTGGGGATTCAAGGTCCAAATGCACAACATATTGGTTCCGAGGATGGTAAAGAGCATGAAGAGTCCTCCAAAGCTTCTCCAAATCACCTTTAGACCCAGAAACCAAATAAGCAAATCGTGTAACTGTGACATTGAGATGAGGAGGGGAAGATGATAAAACTTTTATGTCCCCGTATGGTTCATTTCTCTGGCTCATACGAGCTGGGAAGATGTTGAAGACCTGATTAACAGTGTTTATTGAAGAAACAAGGCCCATGTTGAATGATGTTGCTAAGAGGAAAACGCATACAAGGGAGCTTATGGCAAGAGGGAAAACCCATTTCCTCTCAACATTTAGAGACCCCATTGCAAGACCTTATCATGAGCTCCTGTGGATGATCCTCACATCCCAAATTTTGATAATTTGCAGACCAATTCAATAAGTCAAGGTAATGGAAGCTGAACAAGAAATAATGATAACCTCTTATATCGTGAGAGTATGGGTTAAGACTCGACCTGCAGCCATATAAAGAGTTAGAGTTCAATTGCAGCTGTTAAATCAACCACTTATATCACAAAAAAAGAAAAGAACACGAAAATTGTGTTGCCTTATGCTAACAGCCAACTACTGGAGGAGTAGAAGTTTGCACAAATATCTAGCTTGACTGTTAGGAAAAAGTTCTGATTAGAAAAACAATTATGTTGCCTTACGTTAACTCTTCAACCAATGAAAGCGCGGAAGCATTGAATAAACATCTAGTTTATCTGGTTAATAAAGAATTCAAATAAAAATAAGGATGAAGATATCGTATCCGAGAGCTACTATAAGCCAAGTACGCGAATACTGGAATGATAGAGAGAAAAGAAGACGATGAAGAAGAGTGAGTTCCACAAGCATCACCAACAAAACATCAATAAAATCGACCAACTACCAACAAATAATTCAAAACAAAAGAGAGGCAATTAGTTAAATTTTCACCATCAACAAACCAAATTGAGTGTCAGCTTACAGAGTCATTTAAAAAGTACAAGATTACAAGCTGTAAAACTTCCAATCTTGGGATAATCACAGCATCACATGTAAAATAGATTTAAATTGGCAATGATAGCCCCTACTTCAACCATCAATTTTCAAAATGAGGAAAAGAAAACCACACCTTCCCTCTCCAGAAAATAAAGATAAGGTGATAGAAACCAAAAACCTAAAATCTTCTAAATCAAAGATTATAAGTAACTAAATGAAGGAAGACTACAAAACAGCCGTAAATAACAAGCTGATCTAAGAATCAGTTGCATAAACGGCAAGCCGCGCAGAAGCACAACTTAACAAGTAACACACGAATCTATCCACGCAAAGAAAAGCGGAAGCCAAGAGAACAATAAACTTAACAACAAAGATGGTAAGCAGTTACTTATTAGAATACAAGAGTCACAAGAAAGGTTGTACCTTTATCGTTACAGGGAACTTGAAGAACGTTTTGTTTTCTTGTGATGTGCACAAAAACAAGAGAGAGATACAACGAGTTTAAGAGAAAGAAACTAAATCCAACTTTTATAAACACCCTGAATAGACAAACCACAAAGGAAAATGAAGATAATTGAGAGGCGAAGAGGGTATGTGCTCTTATCAAAACAAGAAAACGTTCGGTTCTTTTGTACGGAGACGACGTGTGTCTATAAAGAAAGATAGAGAGAGATAGAGGTGGATCCAAATTGTTTATTACTATTAAAGATTCTGTCTCTCTCTTTTGTCTCCAACTCCGAACGATTCTCTCTCTCAATAAGCCTTAATTGCTAGGGGTAGTTTCTGTCCTGTTGGGACGACCAAGCAGCAAAGCTAGGCAGATGGTTACATGGAGTTGACCGATGACGGCCATGGAAACAACTTCCGTAGTAGTTAATTTCACACTAGCAGATACATACTGCGTTAATAATTTAATTTGTTATATTATTATATAATTTTAATATATAAATAAATATGGATATTTTAAAATTTTGTACTTAATTATATGCTTTTTATTGTGACCAAAGATAATATAAACACTAACGTTAATGTGGTCTAGATACGTTGGGTTATGAAAGTTGTCTTGAATGTGATACTAAGACCTTGTGTGGTAATCAGCTGATTCCATTAGTTGATAGCTGATAGCTGATTATATCAGTTGATTTGATTAGCAGGTTGCATTAACTTTTTGTTAGAGTGTTTGGTAAAATTAACTGTTTAGTATTAGCTGTTTATGTATAAAATGGCATATAAGGACATGACTTTAAAAAAATTATAATGATATGAGTATTATATTTTAATATTTTTTAAATATTTTTATAAGAATTTAAATTTTAAATATTTAATTTTACAAAAATTAAGTTTATAAATCTATTAAAAATATAATAATTATTATCATCATCATAAATCTAGATAAATCTCTACTTCTAAATAATATCTGATCCACGTTGAAGCCTGATCATTTACATAGTTACTAAAAGTATACTATTACTGCAATAAAAATAAAAGCACAAGAGTTCCTACTTGAGTAAATCCATTTGAGATTGGAGGGCATATTTGGCATTGGAGTATGCAATAAAAATAAAAGCACAAGAGTTCCTACTTGAATAAATCCATTTGAGATTGGAGGGCATATTTGGCATTGGAGTAATCAGCTAAGGCAAAACACTGCCCCTCTATAGCTTGTTGAAAATCAGCTTATTATGTTAGTAAAAATAGCTGGTCAATGTGGTCAACCAGCTAAATTAGTTGAATCAACTACTTTTTCAACTGATAAGTTACTATCCAAACGGGGCTTCTTAATACGTTAGCTTTATTCAGGGCCAAAGTTTTAAGAAAAGACTACCTCAAGTCTTGAGTTACGGATGTGACTTATCTGTGTCTACAAATCTTTTGAAAGTGCGGATACCCGTAATTAAAAGTTATGAAATAAAATTTTAACGCCTGTAACTTATTACTCAAAGGCGTGACATCTTTTTTTTTTTAGTTTTTGACTTAACGTTTACTTAAATACTCCATGCATGTGCCATTACTAATAATAATAATTGATTAATTAAAAATAATTAATTGATTAATTAAAAAATATTGTCAACACATTTATAACAATTAATTATATATATATATATAACATTTTTTATTAAATCATTGGTTAATTAATTAAAATATTATTAATTAGTATTAATTACTTATAATAACTTTAACACATATAAAAAATAAATTTTTTCTTTAAAATATAATAAATTAATAAACTAATTAGCTGATTTCAAATAATCAAAAAATAATACATTAATTAATTTATTAAATTATAATTTATTTATAAATTAATTATTGATCGTTAATTTTTATTCAGTTATCTTTAATAATAATTAATATATAATTAATTAACTGATGTGTTAAATAAAATATAATTAATTGATTAATTAGTACGTATTAATATTTAGTATATATGCTACTCACGACTCACTAATTAGCCCATATATTTTTTTGTCATTTTTAATTAACTGTAATTTAAATACAATTAATTTACTAATTAGATTATAATTAACAGGTTGATTACTTAAATAAGTATAAAGTGACTATTTTTTTCATTCTATATTATATATTAATTATATCTTATTTAATCAATTCATGAAATATATTTAATGTCATCCTCATGTTTGTGCACGAGGGTGACAAGTCACATGAGGGTGAGTGTCACCCTCATGCTTGTGCACGAGGGTAACACGTCACTTTAGTATGACGGTGCTTGTCACCCTCATGCTACGTCACCCTCATGCATGTACATGAGGGTGACCGGCATCAAACTCTCACCGTCGTGCACAAGCATGAGGGTGCGAGGGTGATAGATATACCAAAATGACGTGTCACCCTCGTGCACAAGCATGAGGGTGACGTGTCATCCTCATGCTTGTACACACAGGTGACCGGAAACTCTCATGCTCGTGCACATGCATGAAGGTGTGCACGAGCGTGACAATGTCACGAGCTTTTACTTTAATTTACTTATGACAATTATTATTTAATTTCTTATTAATTTTAAGAATAATAAAAAATTGTTCAAATATGAATTTAGTTATTACTTTAAAAAATAATTTATAATAATGGCATAAATTTAGATGTCATCCCGTAACTTTAATTTATTTATAATAAATAATATAATTATAATTTAATTTGTTATTATAAAAATTGCATCACTAAATTCACAAGTGTGATTTAAGAATGTACGCGTGCACAATTGATTTTAAATTTAGTTTCTACTTAAATAAAAATAAATTAAATTATAATAATGGTGTGATTAAATTCATAAAAATGTAAAATTTAAAAAATGTAATAGTTTTAAATTTTACTATTTAAATATATTTTAAAGAATACACGGCACAATCTAATTAAGTAATACAATTATTACAAATGATTATCGTTATATTATTAATTAATTGATCTATTAATATGAAAATTAAATATCACTCTCATGGTTGTGCACGAGGGTTACCGGCACCAAACTCTAACTCTTTCGTGTGTCACCCTCATGCTTATGCACGAGGGTGACAAGCACCCTCATACCAAAGTGACGTATCACCCTCGAGCACGAGGGTGATTTGTGACATGCAGCTTAAATAAGTTTAATTTATTTATAATAAACAATTTAATTATAATTTAATTTGTTATTAATTTTAATAATAATAAATAAAAATTTTGTTGAAATATGAATTTAATTTATATTTTTAAAATAGATTATAATAATGGTATTATTAAATTTATAAAAAACTTATATTAAAAATATGCACCATATTTTAGTTTTTAAAATTTAAAAGATGCATTAGTTTTGAAATTGTTTTAATTTTTATATGTTTTGTTTCATAAAATTAATATTAGAATGAAGAAAAACTAGTTAATTTAATTTAGAAAATTTTTTATTCTAATTTTGTAATAAAAAAACAACTGTGACACTTTTTTTTCTCGGATGTCACAGGTGTGACTTGTAAGTCACATATTATAAAAAAATTTATTCAGGTTATTTATGATAATTAGTTATTATGTGTTTTTAGCAATTTAGATTATTAAATAATTGTTAATAATATACTATATTATTAAAGTTATAGTAGTCGAATGTCACAGGTGTGACTTGTAAGTCACGGGTATGAGTCACACCCGTGACCTTTTAACTTGATGTCACGGGAATTGTTAGGTCACACTCGTGACACTTTATCACATGATTAACATTACACATATTTCCTCTTAAATTAATAAATAAAAATGCTTATTATTTTAATATACTTAATTATAATTACTTTTGATATAATAACTAAATATTATTAAATGATTTTATTTATCTTTAATTATTGTACAGTTTATATGACTGATAATTTTTTCGTCTAATTATTTCAATATGCTAGTATTATTTCAATATACTTAAATAATAAATTTGATATGATTAATAATTATTATAATATGATCAATTAATTATATAAGATTTATATGTTAATTAATATTAATACTTACTATTTAAATATATTATAAAGAATGGTTAGGTTGATTAATTAAAATGTAAGTAATTCATTAGTCAAATTATAATTAGATGTTATTATTTATTATTTATTATTTATTATTATTAAGTTAATTCAGCATTATGTAAATATTTTAATCATTAATTAATTAATCATATTTTATATATTTCTTAATTATCATTTCATTATATTTTATTTAATCAAATTATTAATTATATTTAATTAAAAATATAAAATTATATATGTGTCAAGCAAGAATAGTTTACTTAATAATTAATGATATTAAATAGTTTACTTATTATATACATACATGCATACATATATATATATATATATATATTTTGTAGGACTTGTTCGTGACATGCAAGCTTATTATTATTATTATTATTATTATACTAATTATTATTAATTTTATTAAATTCTTATTATTAATTAATAATAATACTAATAATAATAATAAATTAATAAGAATAAGTAAATATATTCAAGTAGAAAATTAATTATAATAATAATTAATAATTATAAGAATAATAAATTTATCAAGAATAATAAATTTAATAAGAAGAAGAAGAAAAATAATAATAATAACGAATTAAATAATAATAATGATAGAAATAAAAATAATTAATAAAATTAATAATAATAGGAAATATAATAATAATAAATATAATAAATAATAATAAATAATTTAATAATAATAATAAATTAATTAATTAATAGAAAATTTCATTTTTAATTTTGTCTTCCTATTGTCACACCAGTGACTTAACTAGTCAGTCACACCTGTGACTACTATACTTACATGTCACGCATTTAAGTCACACCTGTAACTACACATTTGAAACATAAATTTAATATATATTATAATAATCTTAGCATTAAATTTTTTTAGAAATTTAAAATAAGAAGAAAAGAATTGGTTAAGTGCCTAAAGTTGCACTTAGCATAATCGCGATCGTGCAGAAGCACGACCGCGACAAATGCTTGTACTAAGCAAATTTGCGATTATGCATAAAAATTTTCAGTCATATAAACTATATAATAATTAATGATAATTAACAACAATTATTAATATAGTAACATATACATCAAATATTAAAATTTAATACTCAATAAAGTAAATATATTTTTTAAAAATAAAATAATTAATTATATAACAATTATTA
>JAOQMS010000005.1:28814468-28827023 GCA_027563885.1 Erythroxylum longipes | reverse complement strand
GGGGGGGAGGAGAAGATGGTAAGAAAAATGATGCCTCTCTTATTACATCTAGTGTCCTTTTATAGTTACACTGATATCTATTTTAGTAATTATATTATAAAGAATCTAATAGGATTTAATATCTTTTAGCAAGCATTTTTACAGGCTTTAGTATTTTGCAAGGTATCTTTGTAGGTTTTAGCATTTTACAATACATCTTCTAATTATTTATCTTCTTGCAGAGTATTATCCAATGTGATATTTTAGGTCCCCACATTGGGGTTACACTAATTCTATTTCCTTATTATTTTGGCCCAAATCCATTTCCTCTTTGTTTTTCTCTAAAGTTGAAATGGACCAAGATTTTAACAGCTACTTCATTATCTCAAAATATTCTTCTTTAATTTTAGCTCTAGAGAGAGGACATTTGCTTTTGACTTTTTTGTAGGAATATAGTGAGCTCGTTAGTTTTCTAGTTAATGGGTTAAGAGTTTTAAACAAGCCATTGTTCCATAGCTTATGGTGAAACTTTTTCTCCTTAGACAAATGTATCCCACCATTTGATTTCGAACCTCCTTACCAAAATAGGAACATTTTATTATTGATCTTACTTGTACTCATACCTCCCTGTTATAATGCAGGGGATGAAGAATTTTAAGAAAAATAAAAAGGATTGATGAAATAACTTTTCAAAATCTTTTTGCTAGTATTTGGTATTAAAAATAGAATATCCTTGTTATTTTTGTTATGAAAAGACTTAGGGTATTGACCTATACCATTTTCACTAATAGGGAAGTTGAAAGTAGTTTTAGTGTTGAAGAAAAATAGCTAGGAGTAGAATTTTGTAGTATACATTAATAGAAAGTCGTTATACCAGATTTGCTGTTAGTCGTAATAATTATGTGGGTTAATATAAGAGGATGGTTGAAAATAAAGTTTCAAACTTTTTAATCCTTATGGTGCTTATCCACACTTTATAAGATACATGACTTTATTAATTCTACAAGTTGAATAAGCAAGATAATTTTTTGGGTTCCAGGAAGTGAAGTTTTACTTTTATGTAATATATTTCTTCTAGAAGGTTCAAATAATAGCTTTAGGGTTTTAATAAATCCTAAGGTTTGCAATGCCATCCGTTATGCAAAAAAATGTTATTGCTTCAGAAGGATTGGCATTATAAAAATCATTTTTAATTGTTAAAATTATTTGGAAAGAATTTTTTCAAAGTAACAACTTTGAAAAGAGGGTTTTTTAAAAAGGTGTATTAGTAAATTCTTTGAAAACTAATCACTTTTAGCTTTAGAATTTAACATTTAAAAGGGTCTTTGTCTTATGTAAGAAGACTTTTATAGTCGCATTTTCAACAACCACTTTCTATAAAATTTAGTTTTAGGGCTCTTATCATGGGAGTCCTTAGTTATTGCTAGCTTAGTAGTTGTTGACAAGTGCAAAGCCATTTATGAATATCGAATTTATAGGATGAAGATAAGGGGGCTTTGCCTTAGGCTTTAAAAAAGAGCGAAACAATGTTCTTCTTTTAATACATCACTCCAAGATTTTACTAATTAGGCAAGTAGTGGTGCTTTAAGCTCATCTTTAGAGGGGATTTGTTAAGATTAAAGAGGAGATCTTTTTGGGGTTTCCAAGGTTTTCCTCTCGAGATCATTGTCTTTGATTGCAAAAACTCTTAAGTTAAGAAATCAAGAATATAGTTTGCTTCATCTTTAACAAATTCAACATCAACATAAAAAATATTTAAGATAGCATACACTTGGCATAAATCTATTTTTATGCAATGATTTGATTATTTTTTAGTAAAACTTATTTTTAAAATTTGCAATCACTATGTAAAAGTAATATTTTTCTTAATAAATTACTTTAAAATTTATTAATAATAAAATATAAAGAATTTCTTCCTCAATAGTAGAATAATTGCCTTTAGTGGGACTCCAATTTCTAGAAGTGAATTATACTATTTGTTCTTTATTATCCATAAGTTGTTTTAGCATTCCTCCATATCCTTATTTTGAGGCATTAGCTTTTATAATTTTATATGCATTAAGGCTAGCTAAATGTGGAATTGGAATTGCCTTCACTTAGGACTAGATTTGTTTGATTATATTAGCATGTTGTTTACTAAAGTGTGGGTTGTTTCCTTAACCTATTGTATAAAGGTTTATATAATCTATTAAGGTTTGGGTAAAAATCCAATACATAGTTTAAGCCTCATAGGAATCTTTGCAATTGTTTTTTATGTAGTATTTGATCAAGAGATTTGTTACTAAATTCCACTTTCTATATGTGTTATTATTCCACTTTGTGTATAATGTCCTAAAAATATTCTGCCTTTTTGGAAAAGACTCAACTTGTTTTTAGATACTGCTAAGCTATTTTTTCTTTAAAAATATAGATAAATATTTTTCACACTTAAAATTTTGTTCTATAGTAGTAGAAAAAAGTAATACATCATCCATATATTATGCATAATTCAAAATATGGTGAGAAAATTTCATTAATTATTTTTTGAATTTGAATGGGCCATACAAACTTAAAGGCATAACATTTCATTCCAATTTCTTAAATGGGACTGTGAAAGCACTTTGACTTATATCTTTATAATGTATTTGAATTTATTGGATCTCAATTTTATATCAAATTTTGAGAAAATATGACCATCATGTAACTTTTGAGGTAACTCTCCTTTGTTTGTGATTAGATATTGAATCCATTGTAAGGCTTTATTAAGAGGTTTGTAATTTATTACTAATATACAAACTCCTATTTCTTGTTTAGAATGTTTATTATCATATAATGTTGCACAACTTTATGAGGATCTAAATGGAGACATTAGTTTTTCTTTAATAGGTCTTCTATTTCTTGTTTATATTGTACTTCTTAGTTTTTATTCACTTGTATAAGTCTCACTTTAATTGGGTTTGCATTTCACGAAAGTTTTTTAATAAGGTAAATTTATGATATGTTACTTTCTATCCCAAAAAGAATTTAGTAGATCCACAAAATTTTCTTTTTCAATTTTTCTTGTAAGGTTTTAGTTCTTTTTTTGTTTAATATGTTCATTTTGTAATTTTTATATTTTTGTTATAAATCATCCTTCTTTAAATAAGTTCATTGTTTTTGTTTTGCATGTATTATATTATTTGGTAGCTTTAATAAATGAAAAAGGATTTTATTAAATTTATGCTAATAGTTTTTTATTTTTTTATAAAAGGAGTACATAATTATTTATTATTTGTTTTTATCAAAATTTTATCATGGTTTATTACCTATGAAGTGATTAATTTTATAAAAGGGGTTCCTAAGGTGATCACATAATTTATATCTTCTACAACAACAAAAGAGGTTTTAATTATGAACTTATTAATGTATACGTATGCATCAGTTTTATAGTTTATGTTTAGTTGAGAATTATTAGTAGCTTTTAATCTTTCTTTTTATAATAATTTTACGAGGTTTATCCCTTGTTTAATATAATATAAGTCTATACTTGTGTCAGATAAAGAAATAGTATCAATCTTAAACTCTTAATTTATTTTAAGGGTGATTCTAATTAGATATTTTTTTAGAGGATATTTGGTTTAGTATGAAAAGGAAATCATCTGATAACTTTTCATTGTTGCTTCATTTAAGATTTTCATTTATTTCTTCATTTTTGTTTTGTTCTTATTTTATGATAGTTATTTCTTGATTTAGGATCGATAAGGTTATTCGAGAACTTTTTTTCTTTCCTTAAATTTATGTAGGATGTTTCTTAGATTATAAGAGGGGGAAAAGGCACTTTATGAGATCCAATACGGGTTTTCAAAGGATTGTTGTAACTTTTCAAGATAGCTCTTTTACAATTGGGATCTTGGATAAGGTTTTTAACTTTTAAAAGAAAATTTTCTTTTTTTTTACATTTTAATTTCTTTTTCTTCTTCAATTTCATCATTTTATAACCAATCATTATTTTCCAAACTACCTGTTTCTTCTAATATTAATACCTCATTTTTGAATTCTTTGAAACTTTTTCTATTTAATATCACTAAGGCTTATATTTTATATAATATCTATTAATCTAATTCTAGACTTTGAACTTGTTGTTAATTCTATAGTATTTAGTGATATTTATTTTTTACCACATTTATAGCATATCATATTTCTAAACCTTGAAGAGGATGGAAACTTTTTTTATTATAATAATTTTTATTTCGTTTAGATCTTTTATAATGTTTTCCATGTTTAGTGGGAGGAAATTTGGTTTTATAAGTTTCCCAATTTTATTACATCCTTTACAGATCTTACTACTATTATAAGAAATATCAAATTGTTAGCAAGATAACCTTAATCCTTTCTTAGTTTTAAAAATTTTACATTTTAGTTGTTTTGTGGTTTTATATCAAGGTATAATTCTAAACCTTCTTTTTCGATATAACTAATTAGTTTTGCATATGTTAACTTATTATAGAGTATTTGGTTATAAATTTTCCTAATCTTGTTCCTAACTTTTTTCCTAAACTAGTGGAAGTCTTACAAGAGCCTTCTCCTTCCAAAAAAGTTGGTTTATATTTTATCTAAACATTACTCTTGTTAAAAAAGTTTCTTTATACAATTTGAAGTTTGAAATTTATTTTTAAAAAAATTTTAAGTTAGAAATTTTGTATTTTTATTATTTAAATGAGATAAGTAACCTATTAAATATAAAGAGATTACTAATATTAACGTTGGAATTGTGTCTTATATACATTCATTATTTTCATCTATATATTTTCTTCTTCTTCATTACTCTAATAGCTTTTAGTATGTCATATATTTAAGAATCAGCCAAAAGATAATCTAACAATTCTTTAACTTTCTTAAGAACTTGACTAATAATAATTTGACAATAGTATGATCTATAACTCAACGTTCTCCAATGCATAAGGCTCCCCGCTTTGCGAGGGTCTCGGAAGGGTCATCAATATACATAGCCTTCCCTTTTAATTTATTACAAAGAAGTTGTTTCTGTGACTAAATTGAGATGGATTATACGATAATGGATTTGGGATTAATTATGATGTTCTAACTTTTCTTTAGGGATTTTGACTTGATTTAATGATAATCTAGTTATTTTTGTGTTAATCTCATTGGGTGTTATGATTAATTGCTGTAACTTTATGACTCGGCAATAAATCGAGATGGTGAACCAAATGTAAAATGATTGGGTTGGATTAATGAGACTTAAGCGATCCAATAGACCACGTAATTAATCAAATCGGTTTTTATATGCAGAGAGATCTCACATAAGACCTGATTGTTTATTGTAAAGCTTAAAATCTAATTAAGGTTAGGTTTGTTTGTAATTAACAGATTACATGTTTGGTACTAAACCTAATTAGAGATTATTATTTAGGGTTTGCGATTATAACTTAAGAGAGAGTAAACCTCCCTTCGATAGTCTAGCGCTGACACCTCATTAACACATAAATGACTAGATTAGCATGGGTGATAGGAAAAATCCCCTCTCTCATAATTTGGTAACTCTTATGTAATTTTCCATTATTAAGTTGGTAGTGCTCAATTTGATTTCGTTTGTGTTGATTTTGCAATTTAATTTTCTATCAATCCACATTCCTATGTTTACTTTTCTATTCAGTTTACTTTCATTTTTTAATAATCCTTTAAGCCTTAGATAACTTAGAATTAGATTAGTTCACCAACTCCTCGAGGGATCAACACTTCAAGTACTACAATTCACGACCCGTGAACTTGCGATAGTTTGAGTGCTTAAAAATTGTAAAAATTGCCTAACATCAATAAGTTTTTGGCACCGTTGTTGAATAGTAGGATTAGTTTAGTTCTTGTAGTTGAAGTCATTTTAACCACTCTTGTGTTTGGGTAATTGTATGAACACAAGAGTTACTTGAATTACAAGTCAGATCGTGGAAACCTTAGCACTTGACACCACTCACTTAGAACGGGCCATTCAACGGGCCAAACGCTAAGAAGAAGAAATAGAGGAACCAGCAGAAAGAATTTCAGTAAGAGCTTAATCAAGGAGGACATCAAAGCGACTAGCCATGAACCCTCATGGACATCATGAGACTGGGGTTTAATGCTACCAATCAAGCAATAACCTAACCACTAGTTCAAACAATTTCTTTTGAGATTAAACCGGCCCTATTGAACATGTTACAAACGAATGTGCAACTTTGTAGACTAACCAACGAGGATCCCAATGCACATATTGTAAACTTCCTCGAAATATGTGATACCTCTCAATAGCATAGGATGTCAAAAGATGCTGTTAGAATAAGGCTTTTCCCATTTATGCTGAGGATTGAGCCAAAACTTGGTATCACTCGTTGAGCCCATCAAATGTCACAACGTGGGAGCAATTGCTACGTGTATTCCTAGACAAGTATTTTGCCCTCACTAAGACAACGAAGATGATAAAAGAAGTCATGAACATCCAACAGAGTGATGGGGAATCACTTTACAAGGCATGGGAGAGATATAAGGAGTTACTAAGGAGGTGCCCACACCACAACCTACCAAAAGAATTCCTTTTACAAACTTTCTACAATGAAGTAAATCCACCCACGAGAGGTACCATAGATGCAACATTGGATGGATAGCTTATGACAAAGACTATTGAAGAAGCAAAGGAGTTGTTGGAAGAAATGGCCAGTAATAGCTATTTGTGGACGAATGAACGAAGTAGACAACACATAACCATCTGAGAGTAGAAGGGAGCTATAGTTGTTAACCAAATAACTGAAATGCAAGCTAAGATCAATAACTTGACTCAACAGCTAAACAATATAACGGCCTCTTCGTCAACCTGTAAAAGTTATTGAAAGAAGTTGTGAGTTGTGTGGACAGGATAGCCATGACACTATTAATTATTTCTTGATGAAGCACCAAGAAATAGAGCAAGTTAACTATATGGGCACACAGTTAGGTAGAGATGGAGGGAACAATCCTATTCGAACACGTATAACCCTGGGTGAAAAAATCACCCTAACTACTCTTGTTCAAACAATGCGGGAGGTCAATTCTGACCTTAAGGACCACTGGGCTTCCAACAGGAGAAACCAAACTCTATGGACTCTAAGTTGGATAAGATCTTAGAAAATATTGGAGGCATGAAAGATGCTCATAAGAGGCTAGAAGGGAATTTTGAACAAGTCACAAAGAACCACACTTCCTCCACGCACAACCTGAAAGTCCAAATGATCCAGTTAGCAGATTCATGATCACCCGAAGTGTGGGAACTTTTTCGAACAATATTTAGGCGAATCTAAAGGAGAGAATAATGATGGTCACCAAGGTTGCCGACGAGAAAACCTATCAAGTTAAATACAATAGGGAAAAAGAAAGGCAGAAGACCAATGAAATTCCTTGCGAATTAAATATACCTTACCTGAAATCAAGAAATATCAACCCTCAATTCCGTATCCCATTCTAGAACAGTGGAAGTTAAAAGGAATGGAGTTGAAGGAAGTCCTTGATGTGGTAGAATAATTACACCCTTATGGAATCTATCAAAGAGATGGTTAAGAATTAATTTTCAAGCAAAAGGAACTCCACGGAAATGCTAACACTACCACAAAAGAGAGATGATCCAGGATACTTTTAACTCCCCTGTACCATTGGTAGTGTTAAAATAGATAAGACATTCGCAGATCTAGGGGCTAGTTTTAGTATGATGCCTTACAAATTGTGTCAAAAATTAGAGTTAGGCGAGATCGTACCCACTAAGATGCATCTCGAAATGACAAATAGATTAGTCCATCATCCTAGAGGAGTAATTAAAGATGTTCAAGCTAAGATCGTCCCCACAGATTTTGTTATTTTGGACATCAAAGAAGACGTGGAAACACCAACTATGCTTGCACGACCATTCTTGGCCACCGCCCGATCGATTATAAACGTTGATGGGGGCCAACTGTCTTTAAGAGTAGGGGATGACAAGGTGTCCAAAGTTAACAGCCATCTTCACAAATCTATCAACGTTATGAAAAATAATAAGTTTAGTCAAGAATTTGAGCAAGGGTTCATGTGTAAAGACTCATTCGAACAACCACAACCCCACCTAAAGATGCGAAAGTGAATGAAGAAGCTCAAGAAGAAAGTTGGTGGCAAGAGCAATTTGGTGGTTCACCTGCACTTTATGAAATCCATGATCACACCACCATTGAACGACTCGTTTAAGCCACCATGAGAGAAAAACCTATGTTGAGCTACTGAAGATAAAAGAAGCGCTATATGGGAGGCAACCTATGGTTTTTATCGTTTCTTATTTCATCTTTTGTGATAGGAAGGTTTTGAATTCTGTTTGTGTGTGTTTTAATTTCTAGCAATTATCTTGGAAGAATTGAGGATCAATTTGACATAGGATGATAGGGAAAACAAGAAAAATGAGGAAATGGTGTAAATAATAAGTTAAGGATGGATCTTGGGAGTGAAATGAGGAAATGACAAAAAATCAGAGAATTGCAGGATTTTGCAGGGCCACGATCTTCTCTCCTCTCTAACAGCCTTCAAATCTCTAGCCGTCTCCAAACTTTTCACAACTCTCAATCTAATGGGACTGCGCATCAAGTAGACAGTTAAGCAAACCCATCCTAAAGGCAAAGTCCAAGTATAAGGATGCAGATAATGAAACAGCGCAGCAGATTATGGCGCACCTTTCTTGATTTTCTCGATGGAGGAAGGTAACTGCTATCACACCCTTAGTTTAAAGAACATCATGGTGCCTAAATACTTATATTTTGATACTTTAGAAACAATCAGATTGAGAGAAAGGGTTGAGGCTCTAGGTAAAAGAATTCAATGGGAAAAATTCATGCGATTCAATTATCCTGTTTACGAGGAACTAACACTAAAATTCTTCACCTCCCTCCAATTTAAGCCAACCAAGCCTAAGGAACTATGGTTTCGATTTTGAGGCCAACCATATAGGTTAGATTATGACATTTTATGTGAAATTAGGGGATTCCTCAATTCAACTATAGTTAATTGGCACGATGATTTTCGTGTGACCCAGTATTGGATGGAATTAACTAGGCTGGAGAGCTTTGACACTAAAAATGACCACAACAATATTATTAGAAGCCCTAAACACTTGTTATTACACAAATTTATGTGTCAAACTGTCTTTAAAAAATATAAAACTAACAAGTGTTCAACCAAAGAACTTTTCATTTTGTGGTGTATGGATCATGGTGTCCAAGTTTACACCTCCACCTTTTTAATGTAATTACTGCTTCTCTAAGAAAGAGAAGCAATAATTTATGTATGGGGTACTTGGTCATAGCCATTGTGGAGTACTATGTTGTTAATTGCAATGGAATAACTGTCCATCATCCAAAATTTCTTACCATTCTTCACTTGATGAGAGCTGAAATCATAAAGTCCTACTTTGAGATATCAGTGCTAAATCTTATTTCAAGACCAGGGTGGGTTAGGCCAATTCAAGCTCAACAACACCGCAACAGGAGGAGAACTCAACCAGTAAGGAGTTGGAAAAGGAAGAATAAACGGGATGGTAGAAGGTAATGGAGGGAGTCTCAAACATTAACAAATCCATTTTAGAAAATGCCAAGGTGTTGAAGGAGATGGATAAAGAACAAAGACACCAAAGCTGGGACATACGATAGATTCATAGATATTTTGAGGCTTAAGGGGTTCAACTTCCACCACCATCATTACCTCGATCACCATGACGGGTTCTATACTCTAACCTTTGTCTTTTATTTTATCGTTATTTTCAATTATTCTCATGTTTCTCTTATTTCGTTATTTGTATTCCCACCTTATGTTTTGTTTATTTGTTCTTATCATGTTGAGGACAATGTGTTGTCCAAGTGTGGGGAGAGTAGTATGCATTACATGTTTATTTGATTGTGAATTTTACATGCTAGTTTGTTTAGGTTTGCATGATGTGATTCATGTGCATATGTCAATGGCTAAGATTTAATAGAATCAATTTAGCTTTGAACATAGTCATTTAGGTTGCGAAGATTTATTAGCTTGTGAAATTGGTGTTCTAGATTATTTCGGTTAAATATGCATGTTAATTAGGTTATGATGTTAGTTCATTTACTCTAGGAATTTATCACATTTATTTATAATTTTAGGCCAATCAATTACGTAGCATCGTTAGTCTCTTTTCATGAGATTTATTAGCTTAAGAAATGAAGTAGGTGATAATAATAGTGGTAAAATGAAAATCTTAAATAAATAACTATTCCGTTGACCCTTTTTCAAATCAAGTTATGAATAGAGCTAGGAGCCATATGAGAATGTGATGTAGTTGAGTAACTAGGGGGCATTCATCACAAATGTTTGTCTTCGCTTCAAAAGGCTATAATGACATTCCAACTAAGCCGCTTAATAAAAATATGACCTAGTTAAGTAATCAAGAGATATTCATCAAAAATGTTTGCCTTCGCGTAAAAGGATAGGTTCATGTCAATTAAAATTAAAACAAATAGTATGTTATCTTGTGAACAACATGATTTCTTATAAAAAGATGCTTAAAGATAGTTACATTTTTATTGACTAAATAATTATCAATGTATGTGTGTAACTAATAGGAGTGAATGAATGTGACATTAATTCTTGATTAGTATGTATACTTATTACAAAGTACTTAGACACAGATTTCACAAGTTAATAAGTTGGAATAACTTGAGGGATCGTGTTTGTAGTAAAATTTATTCTGTTAAGTTTAATGTCATTATCCTATTATTGCATTTTGTGTTTTGTTGTTAATTATGTTTGGTGAGTGTGTTTTTCTTGTTTTGTCTTTTCTTGATGATAAGTAAAAATTTAAATGTGGGGATATTGATAGTGGTAGATTACATAATGTTTTAGTAGGTAATTTAGTATGTGTTTAGTTGTTAAATTAAATAATTAGTGCATGTTTAGGTTAGGATTGTGTTGTTTAGTTACACATTCGTACTTTGAGTGTTTTATGGGTTAGAGTACGGCATTGACCTTAAATTTTGTGTATTTGAGGTGCTTTGACATCTTTGTTATTGTTTCAGATCAAATATTGAAGATTAGAAGAGAATTGGAGGAAGTTCATAACCCAATCCAGGCCCATAATCGTGGCCCATATGCCACGATCGTGATAGAATCCTGGTGGTACTACCCCGATTGTGGCTTCCTCTACCCCGATCATGATAGAGAGAAGAATCTTGATCCACGATAGTGGCACTATAGGCCACGATTATGGCCTGTGTGACAAAATATGGGAACAACCTTCCAGACGTAAGTTTTCGAGAGACTTTTTTGACTTTTTGGACACAGGAAATCCCTAGGGTTTACCCTAAATTGAAAATACTACATAAAGAAAGAGAATTGACATAGAAAGGAGCTCCATTCCCTGCAACTTTTGGAAAACTCCAAAAAGAAGAAGAAGATAGCGAGAGGGGGGAAAGAGCAAGGAAGAAGACTTATTCTATAGCTTCAACCTCCAAAGACTTGTTCTATAGCTTCAACCTCCATCTTTCCAAGTTTATTTCTTCTTTACATCTTTCATTTTCATTCATTTAAATGTATAAGATTGAAATGGATTGCATAATAATTGATTCGGGATTGATTATGATGTTCTCACTTTTCTTTAGGGATTTTGACTTAATTTAATGTTAATCTAGTTATTTTTTTATTAATCTCATTCAGTGTTGTGATTAATTGTTGTAACTTCATGCTTTGGTAATAAATCGAGGGGGTGAATTGAATACAAGATGATTGGCTTGGATTAAAGAGAGTTAAGCAATCCAATAGACCATGTAATTAATTGAATCGGTTTTTATAAGGAGAGAAATCTCGTGTGATACCCAATTGTTTATTAGATAGCTTAAGAACTAATTGGGGTTAAGGTTGTTTGTAATTGACAAATTACATGTTCGGTACCAAACCTAATTAGAGATTATTATTTAGGGCTGCAATTATAACTCAAGAGAGAGTAATCCTCCCTTCGATAGTCTATAACTGACACCTCATCAACACATAAATGACAAGGTTAGCATCGGAGATAGGAAAATTCCCCTCTCGCATAATTTGGTAACTCTTCTTGTGTAATTTTCCATTGTTAAGTTGGTGGTGCTCAATTTGATTTCGTTTGTGTTAATTTTGCAATTTAATTTTCTATCAATCCATATTCCCATGTTTACTTTTCTGTTTAGTTTATTTTCATTTTTTAATAATCCTTTAAGCCTTAAATAACTTAGAATTAGATTAGTTTACTAACTCCTCGAGGGATCGACACCTCGAATACTACAATTCACAACCAGTGCACTTGCAATAGTTTGAGGGCTTAAAAATTGTAAAACTTGCCCAACATCAACAACCATCTATGTTCCACACTTATAAATAAACATATCATTATATTTTTTATTGTAAAATATTAGGTTTATTTTTTATATTTATATAAGGAATTATAGGTTTGTATAATAAGGTTTAGTTTCTAATGAAATTTATTTACGGCCAATCCTCTAAATTTTTTAGAGGGAAGTCCGGGCTCAGGCAAGGAGATCCCTTATCTCCATACCTCTTCATTATTTGTATGGAAGTGTTCTCTAGGAG
>JAOQMS010000005.1:28779373-28798833 GCA_027563885.1 Erythroxylum longipes | reverse complement strand
CCATGGGCCGGCTCACGGCCCATGGTTCGCATGAGCAGACCATGATCGGCCCGTGCCCCGCCCATAGCCCAATCTGGATCAAAAATAGGCCGGGCTGAAATTGACATCTCTAATCTTATTATGGCCTAATACTAATCTAGTTTTACATATACGGCCCAACAAAACGGCATCGTTTTGTGTTTTTTTAATTAAAAAAATATAGACGTGCCATGAGCCGGTCCAGCTGGCCCGTGGCCCGACGAGCCACGGGCCTACCATTGGCTGGGCCATCCCGGCTCGCATCTGGAGTCACTAAGGCCGAGCTAGGCCGGGCTGAGGGTAGGCCAGGCTCGGCCCGGCCTATTGACACTCATAAACAAGATTTTGAATTGTGAAGTATAGGTAATGCTTCAGTTGCAATAACCATTAAGGTCGTAATCATAATATTGTAGTTATATGATTATAACTAAAACTCAATTTAAAATAAATATCAAGTTGAAGCCTTAGATATATCCATGAAAATACAACGGATCATAACTACGGTTCACTTCTACACGGACCAGCAGTTGAAGTCCATTTATTTAGACTTAAAAGTAAGGGAATTCGAGAACAGACACACGCTACCGCATATTTCGTTGCTCATACGTCCAAGGCAAGATTTATATATGTCTAGTAGCGACTAACATCCATAGTTATGGAACGCAATCTCCACACAAAAATAGCCATATATCGAGTGCATACTTTTATAAGTTACTTAAAAGACAATCTGACTTAAGTAACTAGTAATAACCATGTCAAGGATAGGTCACGCATATTACTGTCTGCTAATATATTAGTTGGCTCCAGGTATACATTCTCTTGGAATATGGAAAGGCAAAAACAGGTAAATGTTACTCCACGTTAGTTGTTAATTAGTATTCTAGTCCACTATGTTTGATTCAGGGTTAAGTTAATGATTCTTCCCCTCCACCTTTTCCCACATCCTAGTTAGGAACAAATCTTTTTATACATAAGCCAATTTTCGAAATGATTAGGTATTCAGGTGCAAAAATGGTTCGTCTATATGCCTCAAGAGCTTTTATGAAACTCACTGTGGACCGCCATTTGTGATTGCCCTGCGTAAGCTCCATTTCGTTGACTTGACATTAATGTAGTTTAGCCTAACACGACGTAATAGAGACCACCGCTATTAAATCAAACTCTGTTGTTGGCAGCTGTTAAAATATTACTGGAATCTAAAGAGCATTTCTAGGTTTCTGCGAGGAAAAAGTATAATTGAAAACGATTTGAGGAGAGACTTGTCCATCAAAGGTGTCGACGATCTAAACCAATGCTAATCGTCTTACTAATTTTTCTTACGGTGAATTGTTATGACGTTTAGAAATTCGTGGATGGTTTTCCAATCTTGGACTTTCGCCATGTAAAACTTTTGTATTCATTATTCTTTCTTTGCCTTATATTCATTTAAATTTTCTATAATGTTTCAATCAAATTTTAAATTATTGGTACAGTGACAATAAAATTATGAATATAAAAGATAAAATTATAGATTATGATTGTCTAACAGTGATTTTTGAGAAACTAAAATAATTGCATTAAAAATACTCCAAGATATAGAAACAAAAAAGAATAAATATTCCAAGTACATCTATCATTATCTAGTAATGCTAGTCGATACAATTTTAGGAGGAAAACTATTTTATGGAATTCGAGTGAGGCCCTACCAAAGCTATTGTTAAAGTTCAACAAGGAAGAGCTCCCAACATTCAGCTCTCTATCTTAACTGAACTAAGCAAGAAATAATCAATTCCTCTTCAAGCCCACACTACTATCCTCAACTCCAATCTATGAATGTGAAGATGATGTGTACTTTATATCACAAGTAGACGACATAGTTGTAACTAGCGTTAGCGAGTATAGATCAATCCAACGAGATCTAGCTATTCACTACCAATATTATTCTCAAACTTAATTATCTATGCTAACATATCTGATTGGATGAAGAGGAAAATAAGTAAATAATTCAAAAAAACTAAAACAAAGCAATAATAAAAAACAATGTCATTTATGAATAAGCTAGATTTAGGTACGATATCCTTTAAGACTTCACTATGTTTTGACTTTACCCTAATTTAATGAACAACTCTAACTTAAGAAGGAAGCTCTTGACGTATAAAGAGATTCTCTAGGTTCAATGGATCCATAGAAAACACTTACAAGATCAAATCTTCTTGCAAGTGCAAAGCAATTCAAACTGCTTCTGGACTTGGCATAATATTCTTCAGTTAAGGGGAAAAGTGGTTCACACTTTCAAAAGCATAATTGAGAATGATGAAAAGACTTGGTTCTGATTTAATAACTAGAGTAATAAGGGGCTACTCTACCTATATCATGACCTACTTCATATGAAGTACATATTAAAACCTACTACAAATGGTAATGATCTTATTGAGAATCAACAATTAGACATTAAGTTAAGAGTCTTTGATTAGTTAATTCAAACTCTTCCCAACTACATGCCAATTACAAAAATGGTCGATAGAACCTTTAGACATTACATCCATTAGAGAATTTTGAACTAATCTACACTTAAGCTATTTAAACATTTTATACTTAAGGTAAATAGTCAAAAGATAGTATGTTTTTATGAAACAACCCACGTTATGTATTTATCACCAAGCTAACTTTGAGGAACATACTAGATATCATAGGTAGAGTCAAGACTTCAACAACTATTAATCTTTATTGCATCTTATACCCCAGTACTCTTGAGACAAGGAACCACTTATTTTTTGAAGTTAATATGTTATGGTGTTATGGGAGAAAAACAAATAGTCTTTTAACTTCAATGCTATTGCAAACCAATAGGAATAAATAATCTAAAAGATGAGTAAAATATTGATACAAAGGGGTAACTCAAGCTCCTTAAACTAGCTTTATGCACTGGAATTTATAAAATATGGAAAGAAAGAAACATAAGGAGATTCAAACAAGAGAAAGTAGGTGAAGCAAGCTTCTATAAGAGAACAATGTAGAAGATGAAAAAATATTCCATATTATGCATGGGAGTGGAAACAATACGTTTTGAAGTTGCAAATAGATGAAGAATTGTGTAATTTAACGTGATGATGCCAAGAGCTCTTAAGAAAGTGAAGTGTTAAAGCTTGTGGAGTGTACAAACTTCTTCTGAATGTAAGCTTATGAAGTGTTAAATTCCTAAACTCAGGACCATTATAAGGACATGTATGGACCAATTTGTTTAACGTAGCAAGCAGAAATATAGTGACCCATAGTGGAACACACCAAATATGATGGTGTGTATTTGTTTGGTCTTTTTTCACTTATTCCAATATTGTTCTAAAATAATTAAATTCTTCTCTATTTTCACTACTTTTCCTTGAAGAGATGGAAACAAATTTTAAAAAACAGAAAGTAATTAATATAAACAAAAGGAAAACTACAATTTAAATAGCTTAATCTTGTTAACCATCTTATGAGGAAATAGTCTTGTGGTACTATAAAGCCCATGACAATAAGAATTATTCATTATTAGGAAAACTCCATTTGATAGCAATATTTTCATTACCCTTGTGATGGATTTAGTGATCATCGAGATTTTTCCTTAGCTTACATGGCACTCTATCAATTATAATCTAGCTTAGCTTGTAGATAAAAGCTCTTCATCATATCTAAGTGTTAGTGCAAAACTCCCTGAGATCTTGACTATATGATTCACCGACTCTTGTTGGGATTATTTAGGATATGGGATTTTCCTCTAATATTTAAGGTTCAATATTTCCTCAACATTTGCCAACTAAGTGATTTATCAGTAAGCATTATCTTCCTATTTATATTTGAATTCCCTTTCTCAATATTTTATGTTGTTATTGGACTAGTAGATGTAGAAGGTGCATCCTAGAACCATTTTCACTTCTCTCCTACTTCTTTTCTTAGGGCGATGCTCCCTCCACTTTCTCTAATGCGAAATCCAATCTTCAACTATTTTCTTTGAAGTTTTAAAGAGTTAAGGTAAGTTTTATGAACTATTCATATTATCTTTGAGTTTTTAAATCAATTTTGGGAGAAATAGTTGTAGTAATCAGTTCATTAGGATTTGTTGAGTTTATTGGGTCACCTATGGTGATTAGAAGAGCTTTGAGGGGTTGGTGAATTTCTTTGGGCAATTCTTTGCGGTGAATTCAAATTTTTTAGGGACGTTATTTTGGAAACATTCATGTGAAATTGAATCCCCAAAGGGACTGTTGAATGCTTTTGTCTAATATAGTTACAAAGATCATCCAGGATTCTTAAGATAGTTTACAGGACTTCTTATTTTTGTTATTATGTTTTTAATTTTAATTTTTCTATTTTATTTTGTTTTAATAGTTTGCAAGGGATTAGCCCTACTAAACTGATATTATTTTGTTCTTTCTTTTTCTTGCTCTATGTTAATATATTAAACAATAAAATTTTCATAGATATAGTTTTTCTATTTTCTTTTATTTTCATTCTATTATTTTATTTTTCCCTTTTTACTTCATTAGTCAAAGATCACTGAAAGAGGATGGAATTCAAGAAATATAAACATCTTACTTATAAACCAGGCTAGTACTAATCCACCTTACCTTTTCTTCCATTGTTTTTATTTTATTTTATTGTGTACATTAGGGACAATTCATGTTGAGCAAGTTTTATATATAATAACACCCTCAACATATCGCAATTATACAGATGGTATAATACAGTATGCAAGGATTTTGAACCTAACTTTGTCTAAGATATTCAAAATGTGATTTGAATAAAAATAAATAACAAAAATTAAACAAATAAAAAATAAAGCAAATAAATAAAGTAAACAATAATCTACTAAAAAGATTAAGATTTTGATTAAGATATAATACTTGGGACTTATTCTTTTCTAATTTTGTTTCTTTAACTATTGTTGATCCAATTATGTGTTTGATCATAGATTTCCTAAGGTATTGACTATTCTTTCTCAATACCTAATTAGTTAACCCTAATTAAATTCAAAAATTCCAAAATTTGTAACCTCTCGATTCACAAAACTTACCTTAGCATTTTCAATTAGATCTAATAGATAATTAAGTTATCAAATTAATTTGATAATTGCGGGACTATTAAGATTCCAACTCTCATTGTATAATATAATTTGATTACGACATAGGAGTCACGATCGTGACCCTGGGAAATTCCTAGGAGTCATGATCGTGACATGGGATTGTCACCTGCTTCATCTAGCCTCCATCTTCTTCATTCTTCAATTTTCTAATTTCCAACACTCACAAACACATCAAACACCTCTTGAAACACAAAATTAAGAGCCAATTCTTGCTATAAACCAAACAAATACTTAGAATAGGTAAAAACACTAATAATAACATAATTCAAACTCTATTAACATGATAATCATTTGAGAAATACTTAAAAACACACTTAAACGTCTAAAAAAACATAGTATAATTTACATATATCATCACACATCTTTAAATGTGGGAAGGGTTTATGTTGCTTTTGATATGCACTTAATTTTAACTTAAGCATATTTTATTTTTTATTTGTTAAATGTTTTAATAGTCAATTTTGATGAAAGTGCTTAGGATTTTTTAACACAAGAGCCTAAATAGTAAGCTTTTAAGCCTATGAGCAATTATCATTATTATGTTATGCTTTATTTTCATTTGCTTTGTGATAATCATACATAAGTTATATGATTTAAGAACTTGTCTTTATTGTACATGTTAAGAACAAGAGGCATTAAGATGAAAATGACACTTAGACTACACCTTTGTTTAAGCATTTTCTTTGATTTTACCTTACCCTATTTTTATCCTTTAGGTGTAACCAAATTTGAGCCTTAGCCTTTTATTTGGATTATTTTACCCATGTTACAAGTCAATAACCTATTTTCATTATTAGCCTAACATTTACTTTTACACTATGCAAGATTGTATTTACCTGATTATATAAGCATCTAATTACATTAAAAAGTATCAAAAATGAAGAAAGACAAATTTTTCTTAAACTCTACTTATAAGCTTGTAACTAATCAAATAAGAATTATCTTGAAATGAGCTTAGCTCAAAAAAAGAAAATAAAAAATGAGTATTTTAATTTGATGTTATGAGAAGGAGAAAGAGAAAATACTTTTGCTATTCAAATTTTGTTTTATACCAAACTTGCATTTTATTTAGAGACTTAGGTTACATTGAATTAGATTTATTAACCAAAAATTTACCCTTACTATACCTTTATGTAAACCTCATTAAACCTTGATTTAATGACCTTTTAATTTTTTTTCATCTAGTTCATTTTGTATTTGTAGAGATGTGATATATTACCAAGCCTATAATTAATTATATATATTTATTTGACAGTTTCATTGATATTTTTACCCTAAAAAATTTGACTGAATTGAGTGAATCTTTTATGTAAAGGTGTTGAATCTTATAATACTTTATTTCAAAAAGTTTGCTAATATATATTTTGTGGTGTTTGCATGTGGAAATTTGTTACATGATTGTTGTATTCTAATTATATTTGGTTTGATTCTTGAGTTATATTCTAAGTGTAAATAAATAGGTTAATATGGAGGAGAGGTGGATATTTAGAAGGGTTGATAAGCTCGAATTATTATTTGCTTGAGCTTAAGCAAATACCCAAGTGTGGAGAAGTTGATAATTGTTGAATTGTCACATTTTAAAGCAAATATTTAGTGCATTTTTCTTGTTCATTTAAATACTTTTTATTTTTCATTTACTTAAGTTGATTCTTTTTTATTGTCTAATTCACTTATTTGGCGTAAAAGGAACAAAATTTGGCAAGTTTAGAGTAGTTTTGATCGAGTTAT
Source organism: Erythroxylum longipes (assembly GCA_027563885.1). Classification (NCBI taxonomy): domain Eukaryota; kingdom Viridiplantae; phylum Streptophyta; class Magnoliopsida; order Malpighiales; family Erythroxylaceae; genus Erythroxylum; species Erythroxylum longipes. The sequence continues at coordinate 28,791,986 of JAOQMS010000005.1, read as the reverse complement.
GGGGTGAATGGCAAGTACATGGTTGTGTTTGAAGAGTTTGGAGTTGTGTTAATTGATTTATGTTGAACACCTCTACTTTGAGTGATAAGTAGGCGATGTTGACAATATGTTTATACACGTGTTTGCTCTAAAAAGATTGATGTGTCTATTGAAAGTACACAACCACTTTATGTTATGTTAGATATAGTTAGGAACTAAACTCTTTATGGTATCTAGATTAGATGAATCCTGGGATGGACCTTGTAATGATTTTATTTTATTTTTATTTATTCTTTAGTTTTATTGAGATTCAATTATGTGTTCTTTATTATTCTTGAATTATATTATCAGTAAGTTGATTCATATGTAATTTTATGCAATTGAGATTGAGGAACTTTTTGTATGAATAGATTTAGCATAAGAAAAGAGTTATACACAAGCCTAAAGATAAATAACTCTTTTGGATTATGGTTAAACCTAATAGTGAAATTCATAAATCAATTAATACAATTCTAGAGGTTTTAATCTTTAAATAGATTTCAATTAATCAGATTAGGGTTAATTGTCAATAGTCTTGTGAAAGATATTAAAATAATTGAGGAAATTTTACGGTCTAATGAACTTTAGATTAAATCAATGTGTGAATTCATAATTGTATGAGAAGTCTTAGGGGAATTTTAATTCTAGATATTATCTTTTAATTAATTATTAGTTCAATTGTCAATTAAGTTTATCAATTGTATTGACTTGTTCTTAGTTTGTTATTTTAATCTTAAATCTAATTAATCACCATCATCTTAAATTTTCAATTAGATAATAGAAAGAGGTTTAATACTAATAATCATAGTCTCTGTATGAATTGAGAGACATATTAGAATAATTGAGGAACTTTTACAGTCTAATGAACTTTAAATTAAATCAATGTGTGAATTCATAATTGTATTAGAAATCTTAGGGGAATTTGAATTCTACATATTATCTTTTTAATTAATTATTAGTTCAATTGTCAATCAAGTTTATTAGTTGTATTGACTTGTCTTGAGTTTATTATTTTAATCTTAAATCTAATTAATCACCATCATCTTAAAATTTCAATTAGATAATAGAAAGAGGCTTAATACTAATAACCATAATCTCTGTATGTTATTAGTCTCATTATTAACTGAATCGCTTTGTTGTAGTGTAAGCATATGAAAATTTTACGTAGGCTTTGGTTTAAATAAGTCTAATCTTAATTAATGGTTTTAAAATAACAGTGGACTTTGGCTCTTAATATTAATACTTTGAATGCTTGAAGTCAATTCTTAAAATTGATCTAAAAATGTGTAAGTCTTTTTTTTCTTAGGTTTATATATGTAAATACATGACCAAAAATAGAGTGAGAACATAAAAAATGTATAAAAATAATTGTATTTAAAAAAACTCAAACTCTTTTCTTAAAAATTCAAAATCTCTTTTAAAAGCCCAACGCTGCCTATTTAAAATCAATTTCTTAATAAACAAGAATAAGATTTTAGTTAGGCTTGTTATCCCACTTTGTATCATTTTTTAAGATTAGGATATAAAATAATTAGGTTTTAATCTCATTAGTAATAATTTCTTCTATTTAGCTAAATTTATAGTTTTTAGTTACGCTAATAAACTTATTAAGATTAATTTTTATCCCTTAGTTAGAGTTTGGGCTTTTAATCCCATTAAATTAATTTAATCTTTGTCAAAACACCCTTTAAATTTTAGATTTTAAACAATAAATAGGAATGGCACTAGGTTAGAAGCTGGCAGGCCTGTAGCTAAACAAGCTAGGGTTGGCTAGCCCGTGGCCTAGGCCCGCAGCTCGATGGATCACAGAAGGCCTGTCAGGCCTAGCCCGACCTTATATTTTTTAAAAAATAAAAAATGACGTTATTTTGTACTTTTCTCGGGTTACGGGTTAGGATAATTTTGCCATTCCTAATAATAAACATTCTTTTTTTCAAATAATTCAAAAATAAACTAATTATGTCCTGGTAAGATTTTTTTTGGAAATTAAAGAATTATATTCCAAAAGAAGGTATAGCCTTAAAAGTAAAAGGAGAAGCAACCAACTTCATCTTATATAGACTAGATATACAAAATTACAAACCTAAAATTCATCTTATCCTCACTATCTAGTAGAGGACTCATTGTATGCACTATAAACAATTTAGGCTAGATGCCTTATCTCTGACTTATGTCTTCTGTGGTTTTAGCTTTGTTCTTTAGTAGCAAGAAGTGCTCCTTAATTTTTCCAAGGGTGGATTTAGTGAAGTTTGTCATCTCTACCTGCTTTAGCATGAATTTCTTGTTATTTGTCTCCATCCGTACTTCATGTATTACTGTATTGAATGCTAGCTTAAGGAGTTCTTTGTCTCCCTTCTTCCTATTATGGTTTAACAACTGTTAAATTAATTGGCTCCAAAAAATGGCTTAACTCCTATACATTGCGAGTTGCTTTAATTTGTTCCACATGGTGCATGTGAATTGGCATTGAAAGTATAATGATATCTTCTTTCTTGTTGTTTGAAGCACAAAACACTCGTAAGATCTATATAGGTTGAGCATTAAGTTCTATCCATAGTTGGTAATCTATCTATGAGGACCTACAAGGTGATGTATGCAAAATTTGGGCAATTTCCAGGGAACCGTATCAATTGGTTTCGTTTAACTCTGGTACAAATTATAGGAATAATCCCCTTGCAAATTCATTGGTGAATTTTCATGATCTGTTTGTTATCCATTATTTTTTCTTCTATATCTGAGTTGAGTCTGTAGTCAAGTGATGCCTTTGTTAGTCTATCAAACTCTCTTTGTTTGAAGCTCTAATGTTGGTTCTCAATTAGCTCATTCATTTTAGCCTTAGGTCTTATCATATGCCTTAAGTGAAAAAATTCAGGATGTATATAAAGACCCTTAGAGGACTAGTTATCAAACTAAACTGGTTTCTTCTATTGATAACGATTCTTTTTATGTAAGGTGCCATTACAGCTCTCAACTTTAGCAGGTTGTACCAGGTCTAAAAATAATCTAAACCACTCTTAACCTCCCATAATCTTTTCCCTTGTAAGTGTTCAGTATGTGTCAATTGCAACCAGAGATTCTTTTTATCTATTATTAATTTCCAAATTCTTTTGGCAATTAGCACTTTACCGGTGAGTGGTATGGTGTTGAGCCTTAGACCCTCTTATTATTTGGGGTAGCATAAGTTTTCTAATAGACCTTAACTCTTAAACCTTTGTATAGATCCCCATTCTATAGGAAATTCCTTAACAAGTTCTCAATATCCTTAGCCAATTTCTTAGGAAGTATTAAATGAGAAATCCAATAATTATAAAGGTTAGAAAGCAAACTAAGCTCTTTCTATATAGCTTAAATCCTTGTTACAATAGTTCCTTAACTTCATCTCCACTTGTTCTACCAGTGGCTTGCAATCCTCATAGTATGATGTTGATGTAGTAATTGGCACTCCAAGGTAAGTGAAAGTTATATTCTTTAACATCTACTTAAGAGGTTCTACATCTCTAGAAAGTAGCAAAAGTCTTTTTCCAAGATTAACTTCAATCCTTGATAGGCTACTAAATTGTTTTATTAAATTGATTTAGATTTAATAAAGATATGCCAGCCTTATAGAAGAAGAACAAGTCATCAATAAATTTCATGTTAAATAACTTCATATTTCTACACTTTTTATGATGCTTGAACCTGGATTTATACTAATGTTGTGAGCAATTAGTTGTATGAGCACCTTCATACATATTGTGAACAAGTAAGGGGATAGACAGTCCTCTTTCCTGAGTCCCCTTTCCCTATTAAAAGGTGGTTTGACTTCTCCATTCACAAGTATATCGAAGGTAGCTATAGCTATACATTCCCTAATTCTCTGTAAAAAAAAATTAAGGAATCCCATACCTTCCATGGCTAATAGTAAAAAGTTCCAATCTAATGAATCAAATGCTTCCTTGAAGTCCATTTTTATCACACAAATTTTTACAGCTCCCTTTCTCATATAGACTTTGAAAACATACCGAGCAATCAAGATATTATCTCTTATATTTATACCTTGTATGAAAGCACTATGTGTTGTTGAGGTTAAGGAACGAAGTATAGTTCTCAACCCCAATACCAACATTTTGAAGATGAGTTTATAGATGATATTGCAGCAAGGAATTGGTATGAACTCACCCATTTTTCATGGAATGCTTTTTTTAGGCATAAGAGAGATAAATGTATGATTGAGTGTTTTTAGCATTGTACTCCTCCTAGAGAATTCTTGAAAAGCTTTGGTGGTTTGGTCACCAATCCATGTCTAGGCTGTTTTGAAAATTTTTTTATTCAATCCATCAGGACCTAGGGCTTTATTTGGATTTAATCCTTTAAAAGCTTCATCTATATCCCTTTGGCTAAACTCCTTTGTCAGGTTTTCTGCTTCCTTAACTGTGATTTCTATCTTCATTAATGATTGCAATGGTGTATTGTGAGGGATTGTAGCATTTCTAGAACTAAGCAATTTGATTAATATTGTTTGGCTATATGTTTTACTTCACTCTAGCCTTATTGTAATTTTCCTCCATCATCCTCTATACAACTAATATTGTGCATGTTTCTTCTTGCAAAAATTATTTTGAAGTAAAAGTTAGTGACCTGTCCCCATCTTAGATATATTAAATTTTAGATTTTTGGTTTACTATTGAGTGATGAATTGTTTGTGTTATGAGATAATCCTCTTAAGCTTGCTTTTTTGCTTACTTTAGCCTTAAATTTTGAGGATCTAGATATACTTCCCTTTTAGTTTTTATCAATGTGTTCTTTATAGCCTTGACTTCCATGTTATGGATAAAGGATATTTTAGTGTGTAGATGTTTTAGGCCATTTCTTATGATGCATAATTTATTGAAGCTTTTTAATTGCTCATACCCATCTACATTTATTTGAGATCTTTTTTCCACTGCCTCTTGAAACCCTTAACACTTAGATAGGTAATTGAAGAATTTAATAGGACCTTCCTCAAATTTTAGTGAGATTTAAGACCTCAATAATGTAGTGATCAGATATTAAAGGGGACCAAAGTTTGCTTCAACATTTTGGGATTAAAGTTAGCCACTTATTGCTCGCTAGGGGGCTATCTAATTTTCTTCTTAGTAGACACTTCCCTTCTTGGTTGACCTCTCAAATCAGTTACTTCCAACTTTTGGATGCATGTTTGAAAGTCTTTACAAGGGCCTATACTTCCACACTCCCTTCAGTTTTAGAGTGATACAATGAGCTGTTGAAGTCACCAAGTATCAAATATGGCACATTTATGTTTGTGGCTATTTCAACTAACTTCTGCCACAAGTTAGCTCTTTGAAAGCTAGTATTGAAAGCATACATGAAGCTAATACATACCTTTTGGTTATTCTCCTTTAGGATTACCCTTAAATGGATAGCTTATGAATAGGAACTACATGATTGAGTCTCTATTGCAGAGGGATTGGAAACTATAATTATTCTACCGTTAAAGTGCTATTTATGATTTGTACGCACTTCCCTTTATTTTCAAATGAACTTCTACTTAAATATTTTGCTTTCCTTGACTTTATTCTCCAAAAGGCCATATATACTAGGCTTTATTGAGTTTATGTAGTCCTTCATTGTTAGATCCTTGCTAGGGTTATTTATCACCCTTACATTCCACGCTACTTATGTCATTGGGTTGAGTTAGGAGGCACTCCTGTTTTCCTTTTTCCTTCAAATCTTCTAATCACTATTGTAAACTGATTTATAGTTTTAATCTCTTCTTATATAGGTTCTTACAAGACTGTTTCTTTATTTTTTTCATTGATTGTTTCTCCTCTTGAGGTAATTTTACCCTTATCTTCTTTGGTTATATCTATATTAAGACTGCAATCCAAAAACTTAAGAGCTGTGTTAATTTCTTATAACTCTTCCTACTTCTCCTATTCCTGCTGTTCATTTTCAACTGATGGTTCTCCTTTTAAGTTTTAATTTTCTTCTTTTGATAAATGGTGCCCTATAAGATCCTTGGTAATATTTTCTATTGGCCTCCATTCAATTTTAATCTTTGCTTTAGGCTTCCACTGATAAAATACAGTTATTGTTAGATTAAAAAATGTTTTCCCATTCATCTAACTTTTACAGCTTCAGTTCCTCAGGAAGTACTTTAACAATTTCCACTTCAATACATAATCTTGCATATCCAATCGTTCCCACCTCTATTGTGTTCTTATCTAAGTATAATAGTTTTCCGATGGAACTTGCTAGATAGCTAAACCCAACTATCCTCCAATATTCTAATAGGATATTACAGAAATTTTCCTAAATTGGAACTTTTTTATCTTATTCCTGTCAAGTTCCATTCCTGGTTTCCATACCTATAGGATTAAAGGTTTTCTTAAGAAAAAGCCATGGTGATAACTCCAAAATTTTGCTTGCAACCATCTTAGAGGAGAATGTAAATATAAAGAATTTTTCTAGATTTATAAGCACCTTGGTGTGGCTGTAGATTCCTTGTTTTGCCTCTACCCAGCTTGTCACAATGGGGGAATGGTGGTCTTCTATCCCTAAAGTAGCCCACTAGGGAACTCCTCCACCTATTTGCACCATGCTTCAACACTTCCATAAGAGGGATTACAATGTTAGGATTGTTTCCGAGAGGAAGATAAGTTATTTTCAAGCTAGCAACATCATCTCCAACAATGCTAGACCATGCTCATGTGAGTTGGTAAGGATGGTTGATCCTTGGTTGCTTGAGCATCGACAGGTTTGGGGATAGCATAAAGAGTTTTTTTGTCTTTCATTACGAACAACATTTTCAATATCTGAAGGAGGAGCAGACATTTTAATATCAGGGTGATAAAAGTTTTGAGGTTCAAAAATTTGTTAGTATAAACAGTAAAATGAGGTTATCTTTACATGGGAAAGGTAGAAAAATAAACATAAAGACTTTTTTACCGTGAAACAGTCTAGGGTAATCTATTTAGGAGCTTGAGGGAAGTAGTTGCAAAGGTTAAAGGAGTGGATGAGAAGCTCAAGTGGTAGAGGTAAAAGGAAAACTAAGCATATCAATGGGCCAGGCCGAGCTCACGCCGCCCTCGAACCGGCCCAACCCAGTGCAGGCCGGGATGGGCTGGCCCACGACCCAGCTCGCTTATGGCCTTTCGGTATTTTTTAATTAAAAAACAAAACGGCATCGTTTTAGACAAAACGACGTTGCTAAACCTGGGCCAAAAATAGGCCCGGCTGGAATTGACATCCCTAAGGGAAACCAAGAAGACAGATGGAGCAGGTGGAATCGAAAGCAGGAGCAAATGGAATTAAGAAGCAGGAGGTTGAGTAGTTTGAAAATCAAAGAAAATTACTCAAGTAAGCTAGTAGCCAAGATAAGATCAGTGAAAAGCCATACCTTTAGAATTTCAGCCTTTTTAAGATGAAATCAATTATTTTTTTAAGATTCTTATTTCATCTCTTTCATCACAAATTTGTCTAAATTTCAATATCATACAAATTAATCTCATCTTTTTAAATGAAAAAACTTATTTATTTTCACTTAAAGTCATATGACATATTCTATGCATCTTTAAGTATTTTATTTTTAGGTTCTAAGGTAAAATCATAAAATTTTAGGTAATCTTCCACATGTTTTAATTTTTATTACAATTAATAAATATCACTCTATGCATTTTGTTTTAACCCTAGGTAAAAATACAAACTCATATTTATTCAATTACAAGTTCTATTTCCTTAATTTAAGCCTCCTTTCATTTTGCTCGCAAAGATGTTTTCTTCTTGTTAAAATAAATTCTCAATTTTTAATTGTGCTCAGAATTCATTTGTAGTTAAGACTTTTTGGGTGTCTTTCTTTTAGAATTTTCTTTATATTTTTTCAATAAGATAGGGAGAAAATTCTGTTAAATATAACTTTATTTGATATTCAATCTTATCTTTATTTGAGGATGTCTAATGACGTCTATGACATGCATTTAACACCCTTTTGCTCTCGTTAGCCTAAGGCCCTATTTGATTGGCAGGAAAGTAAAGTAAATTTGGAATCTGATTCTTTGAAAAATAAATCTATGGAAAGTAAATATATTCACATATTTGGATACTTATAAGAATTCTAATAGGAAAGTTGAGTGGATTCTTATTATAGTGTTTGGTATGTAATAGTATTTCATGTAATGTAATTTAATTTTGACTTGTGTTTTCAATTATATTCCTACAAATTGAATAAAAATTGAAATCGTTAAATAATGTTAATTTGTAATACAAGTTATATTATTAAATGTTAATTTTTTAAATCATGATATTCTAATCATATAATACTGTTATATCATAAATATAGTATTGAAAAATACTAAACAAACCTCAACCAAGTACAAAGATAAATTTTAAAATTCAAATCAAATATCAAAATTTTTTCTAACATTGAAAATAAAATTACAAATAGTGCATTATTATTAAATTTATTATTCTTATTAAATTTATTATTCTTAATGTTATTAATTTTCTAATTATTATTAATCTTATTATTACTACATTTATTATTTTATCAATTACATTTATTTTTATTATTATTAGTTTTATCATTATTATACATTATTATTATTATTATTAAATTTCTTATTATTATAAAGTTGTTACAGAGTTAAGAGAGAAGGAAGAGTTAAATTGACTAGCGTATTTTTTAGATTAAATTCATGAGGAAAGTAATCTAAATACTAAGGAGGTGATAGGATATATAATCCAAATAAAGTGCTACTACTTTTCCTAGATTGGGAAAATTTTTACTTTCCTAACTATTCAAAAAAATGAATCAAATATGATAATATAAATTTTAAGAAAAAAATTATTTTTCCAAGCAAGAATCCATGTCTACCAAACAAACCCTAAAGGTTAAAATGATTTTTTTGAAAAAAATCAGTATCTATTGAATTTGACTTTTATAATAATTTTTAAAAATTTTATAGAATTGATGAGATATGGAATGCCCCAGTGAAATAGATGTCCTTCTGCAAACTTGTTTATGTACCTAAATGGTAATGGAAGGAGTAACGCGGCCGATAAAAACGCTAAGGAGTTATTGACAGGAAGTCATTTCTTTCCCATATCAGTATGACAATGTAAATATCTTCTTTTTTTTCCCCCTTGTCTTTGTAAGATATTTTAGTTGAGATCTTCTATATCCATTTTTTTTATTTTACCTCTTCTATCTTATTTTTTAATAAATTTTTTTCTTTTATACGAAAAATTTTCAAAAACTAAAAGTAAAATTACGGCCAAAAATTGTTGCTTTAATTACTTTAAACTATCTTTTGATATTCACTTAAATTTATTCAACACAAACTTGTATATTCATATATACTCTCCGTGATAATTATAATTATTTCCACAAATGAACACAAATTATAGTCATTTATGTGGACGCAATCAATATAGTGAAGTGGAGATAAGTACTTATTCATCGCAATTTTCAAACGCAGTCACATATTTGGATCTGCTGTAAGCAATTAAAAGTTGGAGAAAAGTACGATGCCACAGAAATTAATAAACAAAAAGAAGGTTGCGGTAAGAAATTGTTTCCTGCTTCTACGATAGAAATTTTACTTTCCATTAATAACCTCCACTACAAGTATTATTTTCAATTATACTATTAATTAATATAATTAATAATATATTTTTATGAAATATTTTATTTACTAAATTTATTTTATTTATATTTTCTTATATTAATTTAATATTTTATTATTTATAATTTTAAATTTATATGATTAATAATATATTTTTTAATTATTTATACAATAATTAATAATTTATTAAATCAATGGATTTTTTCAAGGTTTAAAAAGCCGGACCGGACCGCCCAGTCCTATCGGAAAAAGTTTGAATCGACCAGTGGTCCGGTTTGGTTTCACCTAATAACCTCTAACCGGAAAAAGTTTGAACCGGCCAGTGGTCCAATTCGGTTTCACCTAATAACCTCTATATATTAAAACCGACCGATTTATCATCGAACCGGCCGATTTTTCAGTGAACCGTCCAAAACCGGTTGGTTCTTCAACCATCTTCTCTTCTCAGTTATGGTTCCCTTCTCCGGCATTGGTAGTCCCTTCATAACCCACAAACCAATTTTATTAACATCACTCTTCAGAAGCAAAGCCATGGGATCGTCGGTGTCATAGAGAAAAAGCAAGCTCGAGGCAGTCAACAGAGAAAGTGGTAGCAAGAGAGAGTGTCCATGAAATAATGGTGTTTTCTTCTTCCTTTCCTTGTGGTCTCTGTAACTGCGAGTGATCGATAAAAGAGAAAGTATGTTTCTCGTAGGCTAAGAAAACCAAGGAACAAGAGAAAGGAATTCTCACAGGCTAAGAAAACCAAAGAATAAGAAGAAAGGAAGAAAGTGGTTCTGATATCTGAACGGAATGACTTGTCTTTTACTTCATCTTTATTTCAGTTTTATCATTAACTATTAAGCATGACTCACTCACTTGTAACTCAAACTTTTTCTTTTCCTTTTTTTTTTGGTTTCTTTTGTATTTCTTATGTCTTTAAATTTAATAATAAAATATGCCACTTATTTATTTGATTCTATTTATTTAAATTTATTTTTATAATTTTAATTGCTAAAAGTGTTATACTATTAAAAATTTTAGAAATTCTTTTATTAACTATGTTTCAACTTATTTTAATATTAATTATCATATAATTGACTATATAATTTTCTAATTATATTTTAATAATAACTTATATTAAATAATTTACTAGAAGTTTTTATTCTTCATTAGATGTTCACGGAAATCCAAGGTAGAGATGACAAAATTAATATTTTAAAAACCAAATTAGACCACGATCAAAAAAATTTCATTCAATTTATTATTAATTCATTATATAATAGTAAATATTAGTGTATTTTTGTTTCAATAAAATATTTATTTTTACTTATTCTTATAATTTTTACTTTTTATTTATTATATATCAGTTTATAACGGTTTATTAGTGGTTGAACCTTTAAACCTTAAATTTTTCGTTTGACCGGTTCGATATTCGGCCCGGTTTTTAAAACATTGAATTTTTTAATCATTTTATCTCTTTTCAGCATGCACAATCACACTTATCAAACACATATTTTTACATTTTAGTAATTATCAAAATAACAATCCAAAAAATATAAGTATTTATTATCATAACAAGTTGATTTTCACTAATTTGCCAACCGCGGTCGCTCCAAAAACCAAGTCTAAAATGTTAGCCTCGGTCGTTTTAGGGGAAAAAAAAAAGAAGGGCACAAAAGGTAAAAACATTTCACGCGGCTACGACTAAGCGAACTCTCCAGAACCATTCCTAAAACCCTAAACCCCATCAACACCTATATATATGCATATATCTACGGTCTAGCCTCCATTAACTCCAGAACCATTCCTAAAGCCCTAAACCCCTTCAACACCACCTATATATATGCATATATCTACAGTGTAGCCTCCATTAACTCCAGAACCATTCCTAAAGCCCTAAACCCCTTCAACACCACATATATATATGCATATATCTACAGTGTAGCCTCATTAACCGACGAAAGCAGGGTTTCTATTATTGTTTTGTTACAAATGGCTACAGCAATGAGGACGATGATTCTGCGGAAAAACGGCTTGTCAGCTCCTCTTCATCTCCTTCTCCGCAGCTCTCCGCTTTTGAGTGCGCCCGTCGAGACCACTACCCACTTCATTTCCGATCTTAGATTACGTTCTCAATACTTCTTTCTGGGTGATGAAGCCAAAAACAAGTCGGTTTTTAGTGAAGACCCATTGGGTCGAATGGAGGCTCGCAAGAGGAGTCACGAACTTTCCGACGATGAAGTGGACGATGGTGTTCTCGATGAAGATGACCATGATGATTTTGATGACGAGGATTTCGAGATTGATGATGAGGACATTGATGATAATGACGACGACGAAGACGACCATGATGTTAAGATGAAGAAATGAATGTGCGACGGTTACTTGTTCCTCAAATCTACGTGTGATAATTTTGGAATATGGCCTCAATGGGCAATGCTCGTATATTTTATATGTGATGGATGTAGTTCGCTCATTCACTGAGTGATGTGAATTTATTCACCGCAGTAGAGATGCGAATAAATTATCTTTGAGCTTCGAATTCTAAGCGTATTCAACTATCTAAAGGTTATACTTTCCAGCCTTAAAAACATATTTTCCCTCAGACAAGGAAACATTTTGTCCACACTCACTGACAATTGGTGCTTGTATGAATGAGGTCCCAGACTTTCTTCATGTAAGGATTTATGGCTTGTACAAGCAACAAAATCCAAACGCCACGAACCAAAATGAATATGGAACACGAGTGGAGAAACCAGGGCCGGTCCTGAGGTTTTGTAGGCTCGGGGTGAAAGAGAAAATGTGGGTCTCCTGATTTTAATTAAAAATAAATTAAAAAAAATAATTCAATATTTATTACGTCGTAGAAAATATTATATTCATCAGTACACAAAATATAATCAAACAATATGCCTTCTCCGAGCATTTCTCGATGCAAAATCACTAATAACGGAGTCTAAATCAAGAGATTCAAGCACATCTTTCTCAATACATAGAGTTGCAAGACCATT
>JAOQMS010000005.1:28767183-28779273 GCA_027563885.1 Erythroxylum longipes | reverse complement strand
ATATATGGGCACAATGTATCTACACTCCTACTGAAGAGTACAATTACACTCCTATTTACCTTCTTATAAATATGATATACTTACAATCATCTCCAATACTAACACTTTGAATTCGTTATGAATGTGAATCTTTCAACATCTCATAACCTTTTAAGTATATATCAAATGCATCAACAAAAACACTAATTCTAATTGGATGTATTATCATGAGATTTAAACTTTTCAAACTTCTCCCACCACTTATCTTATGAATTATTCTTCTATAAGTATTCACTGAAATAAACATTTTATTCAATGGATCTATAAGATTATATCCAACTTTTTGGATATCTCATAATCTTTTTATTATTTGAATGAGTTCTAATATTATTGGATAATATATAAATTAATAACTAAGATCTCTATCCTATAGATCTCAAAGGAAAGTGCACCTATTGAACTACTGTATAGTGATTATGAATATCGAGTATCGATTTCACAAAGACTTCATATACTAGTAATTACTTCTTTTCTATTATCTAACTGATAATTAAAGTTATGGTTTAATTAAAACAATAAGACTAAATTAGAAGCTCAACATGAAGAATAACTAAGCATGTAGATCACAAGAGAATTGACCAAATTAAATAAATAGTACCTAGGTAATAAATACCCTTTAGATTTCTCAAGCTATTAACCCTTTATGATGAAATTTAAGCTATCTTGTGTTAATATCTGTCGTCTCAGCTATTAACACCTAATCCTTAGTTGATTGATGAAAATATCTTTCTAATTAAAACACTAAGATTCCATTATTCAATTTGTGAATTTCACTGTTAGGTTTAACCCTAATTCAGATGATTTATGCCGACTTATCTCTAGTTTTGCATGTAACTTTTTTAAATTATTATTGATCTATTCATATAAAAGGATTAATGTTGTTCTTGTGATATTATAAATTTTAACCATAAGTGTATGGTGTAGTTATAGCTAGTACTAGCAAATTTGAATCGATCCCATAAAGACCGTAAATACTAGTAGTAACCCTTTTTTATTATCTAACTGCCGAATTAGGTTGTGGATTTAATTGAAAAACAAACAAACTAAACTAAGGTTTAACACCAGAATGGACTATTATGAAGAAAGCACTACGATTAAACAATAACAAGCAAGTAGTGCCTAGGTCATGAATTTGCCTAAGATATCTTAAAAACTAACCCTTTATTATGCACTGAAATTACTGATTATTGGACTGTAAAAATTTCTATCTTATGTTTATTTGTTTCTCAAGACTATTAATAACTAACCCTTAGTTGAATAACTAAAATATCTTTTTATTTAAAACCTCTAAGATTGCAGTACTTGATTCGTGAATTTCACTATTGTTGAGCAAGTTTTATATAATAATAGAACTTGTGCCTAGAGACACCTTCTAGCATGATCGTGCTAAAGAGCCATGCAACTTCTCCATGCATGATCTTGCCTTCTTGCATGCATCCAACATCTTCTCCATTCTTCAATTTCCTATTTCTGAACACTCACAAACACATCAAACACCTCTTAAAACATTAAAAAAAAAAGATCCAATTCTTGCTCTAAACTAAACAAACACTTAGAATACATACAAACATTAACAAGAACATAATTCTAAACCTATACATATGATAACCATCTAAGAAAACACCTAAAAAAATACTTTAACACCTATACAAACATAATATAATATGCACCTATCAACAATTAAGTTTGACTCTAATTTAGAGTATTTATGTTGACCTATCTCTAGGTCTATATACAACTCCTTCTAACAATAGTAGATCTATCTAAACGAAAGGATTTCTCAATCTCAATCATATGAAATAAAACATTAAACTAATATCTCCAACATATTAGTTCAAAAACATAAACACATAATTGGATCATAATAAATCAATCAATTTTGTATTGAATAAAAAACTATATCACTATATCCTTCCCGACTTAAGGTTCATCACACCGAGGCACCAAATATATTAGTTCGTAAACATAGAAAAAAATCTATCATCAAGTATATAGAAGAAAAATTAAAAATAAAAGAAATTTTGATCTATAACCCCCTTTTATCCTTAATGAAATCTTCTTCAAATTCAAATAAAGGGTTGCTCTTTATCAGATCTCTCAAAGTAATCTTTGTGCTTTTCCCATCCTCCATTTAAAATTGTTTTTTCTTTCCTTTTTTAGTGCTTACTCTAACTCTAATTGATGCTCCCTTTCTTTAGCCTTCATAATTTCCTTCTATAACAAAACTGGGGTTTCTGGAATATACATGACCATATATCTCAAAATATCCTCTAAATCACAACCATGTATCACCAAAGTTGCTTCAATTCTTTAATTTTATAACTCAACATCTCTTGAATTCTTCTCCATTTGGTTAATGAAGGTAATTATGACCTAAAAACACATTTGAAGTCAAATAAGTACCAAATATACCATAAAACTCTCAAATAACAAGCAAAAGATACTAAAAATGGGTACATAAATATAGTTAATTAAGCATTTATTAATTTTTTAATCTTAATTGCATAAAATCATATATGAATAAATATCCTAGAAATATTAATTCAAGGAATAATTAGAGCATATAATTGAATTCTATGAATCAATAATCAAATTGCATTAAATAAAGAATCAAATCACAAGGTCCATCCCAAAGTTTATCCAATGTAGGCACTAACCAAATTTAGTTTATAAACATAGAAAACATAAACAAAAGTTCAGAAGAAGAATTAAAATAAAAGAATTCATTTTATATTCCCTTTTTTATAATATAATCCCTTGAAACTTCAATGGAAGAATGCCCTCTATCAGACTTATAATCAATCTCTAGTTCTTTACTGTCCTAGGTTTAAATTTATGTTTTGAACTCTGATTCACCTCTAAAACTCTAACCCTCATTGATTAGCTTTCATAATTTTCTTTGATAATGTGAAATTAGGGTTTTCAAAGTGAGCGCAATCACCCACACGATTATGTGCATGACAATATCGCTCAATCTCCTTCAATAATTGTGCAAAGACACATTCCTAAATGCTTACACATTGTGTCCACCACCTACAAGGGCAGGTCAAGAAAGAATTTTTATCCAAACATTAATTGGTTGTGTATTAACACAGACTCAGCTAGTAACCAATTTACAGGAAAGAGGGCAATGGACTACACTATTGTGGTAGCCAAAATGGCGGATTCTCCTGTCAATACATCCTAGGTTCTTTTTTTTAAGTATGGAAACCCCAGGACCAAAAGTATTACGATTGATTCTCATAATAATAAAGAAAACAAAAAATATGTCAAAAAAAATTTATTCCAAAATAAATGATCTTCAGATGGGTGAAACAATGTCTTTGAAGTTGTAAATGCTCACATAGACATACATAGTTCCTTATATGACCATGTACATGACTTACATGTGTGTGTCCTTCATCAGCATGGGCGTGTCCCCCTTAAAATAGCACTAATTCTTTCATTTTTTGTCTTGATTTTGCCTTAATTCTTCTCTTTTTGATTTATAAAGGAATTTAAGACCTAATAACACACTAGAAACAAATAAGTACAAAAAATAATAAAAATTCTCAAATAATCAAGCAAACCACACTAAACATTGGAATAAAAACATAGTGTATTATGCATTTATCAAACATCCCCATACTTAAACTTTTACTTTTCCTCAATAAAATTATAATCCAAATCATTAAAATATAAAAATATCAATCCCTTTTTAATTTTAACTCGTCCATCCATACCTTAAATTATTATATCTAATGAATCACATCAACATATAATTACACTCTAGCATTCCTTGAACAAACTTTCATAAACCAATATCAATAGCAATCAAATTGATAATCTTTCCAAAATCCAAAGCGTAAAATTTCACACCATTATAAAGGATTCACTCAATTCACTCAAAATGTTTTCAATGGAATAATAAACAGTAAACAACCAGTATATATATAAGATCTAAATGAAGAATCCCCTTATAACTTTTCCTATGCTCTAATTTATCCTAATTTAATGTTTAATACTAGTTACGTGGATTTGTACAAATTCCAAAGTTATAACTATATTCTCTTTTGAGCAATATAGCTTATGTCCTTAAGTTGATTGATTGAAATATGTTTCTAATTAAAACCTATAAGAAAGCATCAACTTACTCTATGAATTCCTATAATAGGTTTTGACCTTAAACTAGAAAATTTATATAGTACTTTCTCTAGTAACCTATACATCTCTCATTATTCATATTTTAATTTATTCGTACATATAATCTCTTGATTCCAATGTGTGAATTCTAAATTGAATCAAAATGCTAGCATATATCAATTTAACTCAATATAATCATAAATAATATTAAGAAAGCTAAAATATTGTATTAAATCAAATAATTCGATCTAAAACAACAAGTCCTATGGTTCATTCCATATGAATCTATATCTCACTTAATTGATAATAAAATAAAGAAACTCCATAATAAATAAGAAAGGAAACAAGAAAGAAGATTGATTTGTCATGGCTTGAATCTTGAATGATCTTGATGATTTTTAATGGATCTTCTTGTTGTTCTCCAATATTGTTTTCTTTTTAATCTCAATTGCTTTTCTTCTTTCTTGTAAGTTAATTTTGGTCCTTTAAGATATCTCTCCTCTTTCTCTTCCGCTCTCTTTGTCTTGTAAGATGAAACTTAATTTTTCTAGCCAAACATGAGACCATATTGGCTTCCCATATTGTTTAAGCCCCCTTTTAGTTTCTTTTATGTGACAAAATATTGCTAATACTAGTCTGGATAGGGCTTGTATTTTTTTTATATTGGTGAATATGGACAAAATATAGTATGTTGTTACTGACTCTTAGAGAAACATAATGCTCCCTTGTTGAACATGGTAAGAACATAATGATATGTTAGTACCATGTTAGTCAAGTATATAACTTTCCTAGAAACATAATATGGCACAGTTGAATATGGAAAGTAGCATGGTACACTGTTGATATTGTGTTTTGATTCCTTTGCCTAAACTATGTCAACGTTGCTTTAAGTTAACTAAAATCATCTTAAATTCATTCCTTTTTCTTTTTTAGAGACTAAAATAAGACTTTAAACCAAATATAATTCATTTTAAGTAAAAAATCTAATGAAAGCATCAAAACATAAGCATAATGCTCTTGAAAACATGCTAAAAATATAGTGCAATGAGCACTTATCAAATTCTCCCGTACATAAACATTTTCTAATCCTCAAGTAAATCAACTTCATTACTTAAAACTAAAATTGAAGGCAATTCCAAAAAAATATTTAATAAATTAAACATATCAATCAAGATTCTCCACTACTTATTTAATTACAAAGTTAATTAAATTGTAATGCAAAAAAGTTCGACTCAATTCACAAGATTCAACTTAATGTATAGAATAAACATACAAAAGGAAAAAAAACAACCTTCAAACATCTTTATAGCATTATTGAATGATAAGTAACACAATAAATTCAAATCAACACAAAAGCATTTAAAGCAAGTTTAAAATTTCACCTAACCTTTTAACATGAGAGTAAACAATTTGGTATGAATACTCTTGATTACTTAATTAGATCACCATTTCGAATGGTTACCACTAACTTTAACCTTTTTACTTGTTTTGAAGCCAGTAAATTATTTAATGCTTACTTATTTGTTCATTTTTTTAGATACCAAAAATTCTAAAAATGAATTTACATCTAACTCAATGTATGTACAAATTATATAAGAAATATCATAAGGATAATCAAATATCCATTATCATAATTAATGAATCAATTTGAAACCAACTTAAACATCAAAGCTTATAACTAATTGCCTAAACATTTTGAATCATAATAATAATCAAACTCATAATGAATTATCTAAAGTAATATGCTTTTAAGGTTAAAATTTTTTCATAATTGCTTTATATTAAGTTAATTATAGCAAAGTGATAAGAATAGGTATCTAAGTTCCTCCCCCATACTTAAGTTATGTATGTTCCTTAAAGTACATGTCATAAAAGAACAATTACAATAAACAAAAAAGGGAGAAAAGTAAAATATAAGAATTGATACTTCCTTAACATAACATAGAGAGCATTACAAGACTCGTTGAAATCCCTCAGTACTAAAAAATAAATGATGTCTTGCATAGTTATAAATATCAAAAAGACTAAAAGAAAAATAAAAATACAAGAATAACAATAAAGATATCAGTTTTAGGATGGTGGATCTAATAAAGGCATATAAGGAACTATTGCCTAAAAGTTAACCACATCATTAGCTATGTCATATCTACCAAATCACTAAATGATGACTTAGTCTCTGTATATGGCTTAGTCTTCAACTAAGGCTCTATAACTACCAATTATGTATCTTTTTGAGCCTTGGTCTGTCTATGATCCTCAATCTCCTACTTAAGCTCTATGACTACTAGCAGAGTATCTCTTTAAGCCTTAATTAGTTTATGATCCAACTCAAGCTCTGTCACTACTAGCAGTCTCTCTTTGAGCCTCAGTGTCTTTAAAGTTTTTGGTCTCCTACTCAGACTCTATCACTTTTGGTTATTGTGGATAGATTAGTAGTGGTAGTATCTTGACACTCATATACAACACTAAACTCACTAGCATATCTCCGATCAATGCATATACTGTTCCATATATTGTAGTAAATGGTGACATGCTTAGAGCCTAGGGTGGTATCAATGCTCTCTCCAATTTTTCATTCCCATCCTGATTTCTTGGTGCTTATATTTCCTCCATTACTCTTATTAGTGCATCGATCAATATAAAGTGTTGGCCTTATGCATCTACTGTAACATCCTGTTACTTAGGATAGGGTTAAAATAGTGTTTATAAGAGGTTACTGAGAAATTAGGAAGTATAATTCATGCTTATGCATAATGTGGCCTACACATACACGAGAATATTGATTTTTACATATTAATATGATTGTACATGCATTCATTGACATATTCTGGGGTATGAAATTGAATGTTATATGAGATATGACTATGCTTTCCAATGTCTTGTATTTTGGGTTACCAAAGACAAGAATTGATGGATTATAACTTAGCAACTTGGAAATTAATTGTCTCAATTGGGAGATTGATAAATTAATATGTACATTTAGTCTTGGAAAAAATACCAAATGGTAAGACTAATTGAAACATGGAAAATTAGGATGATTTAACCTAAATATTCCAGCACACTTTAATCATTAACACCATATGTAATTCATCCTAATTCATCATCATCAATTCTCTATCATAACATGCTATAAACACTAATCATTTACTTACATGTTCAACTCCAATTCCAGCTCAAAAGATCAAGCCAATAAAGTACTCTAAGCAAGTAGAAACATTACACATTCAAGGTAGAACTTGGTTGGATTTTGGCTAGAACATATGGGCAATTTCAAGCTGATCTTTTACTTAACTTTTTGAGGGTAAATTATGGATTTTTGTATAGCAATTGGACATAAGCATAAACGTACATAGGGAGATGAAATAAGTGAGGGTTTTGGTGGTGTGTGTGAAGAAAGAAGAAGAGAAAGTGAGGTGAACTAAACTTACTCTTGTAGTACATAACACACTGCTTGACAGGGGAATTGTACATAAATTACGAACTAATCCTTCAGTCTTAGTTGATTAACCTTTGAGCCATTTATTGACAAAAGTAAAAGAATTAGTCTTTGATAGGTGTGCATTAGGATATGTTTTTTTATAGGTAATTAGCATATGTTTTCTTGCATAATTGTTGCTTATTGCTCTAGTTTAGGATTTAGTTTGCATGTTTTTATTAAGTTTGATTTTCATTATGTTCTTGTGTGTTGGATTCTAATTGAGGATAAGAATTGATTATTTTTGTGTAGGAAGGAATCAGGCAAATTCCCACGTTCATGGGAATCAGGCAAATTCCCACGGACGTGGGAAATCACAACAGAAAATTAAGAGTGTTTCTGTCTATAATTCCTACGGACGTGTGAATTGAAATTCGAGGCAATCTACGAGGCTTCATTAAACCTAGGATTTTTAGAGTATAAAAATATCATTAAGCCTCCATCTTTAAGGGGGGAAGACACCTACCTGTAGAAAGACGATCCTTGGGAGAAGAACACATGTTTGGAGCATCAATGAAGGATTGGAAACAAGGATCAGCATCAAGATTAGGCAAAATAGCACATCAACACCAAAATTTCAGATTTTGGAAAAGAACAGAATGTTTTTTCTTATTCACTTTCTATCATTTTAATCTCTTCCTGTCTTTGTAAAGATGGATTATTTGAATGTTGATAGTGTTATGGAGATTATGTTAGGCTAATTTCAAATTAGGGATTGCTTTTTCATTATTTTGTCAAAACTCATGTTTTATTGAATTGAATGAAGTATCTTCGATAATTGTTGCTCTTAATTATCACTTGCAACAAATCGAGAGAGTGAGTGAGATGAAAATCGTATAGGATTATACAACGAGAGTTGGTGACCTATAGACTAGCAATTATTATGTCAATTGAATAATTAGAAGAGAGATCTCAATTAGTCAATTGATAATCCATAGGATAGTTTAATAACTAGTTGAATCAGTAGAGTCATTGGGTAGGTTGAGAGATTGTTCAATCGATTCCTGTCAATTCAATTAGGGACAAATAGTTACACCTTGAGAGAGGGTAATTAGTACATTCAGAAATCTAGGGTCAGACACAATTCAATCAATAAAATATAAGGGAGACAGAATAAGGAAAAAGTAATCTCTAGCATTTAGATCCTTGACTTCAGATTTTCTGCAATTACGGTATTGTCCATTGTTTACATTAGTCTTTTAATTTTAATTTAATTTTCTAAAATAATTATATTAAACAATTTTATTTCTTAAACAAAGTCTTTTCTAAATTAAGTAGTTCCTGGTCATCAATCCCTGTGGGATCGATATCTGCTCTTTCTAACTACAAGTCACGACCCGTTCACTTGCAGTTTTTGAGTGTAAAATAAGTAGATAGTTTTTACAATCCATCAACAAGTTTTTGGCACCGTTGCCGGGGATTGATTGTTTAGCATCTTGTTTAATTTATATTACTTTGATTTAAGAGTTTTGATACGTTACCTTGTGGACTTGTAGGTGCATGAACACACAGAGGACGAAAGAAGTTATTGAAGACGAATTCCCTGACATTAAGAAGCACGAAAGAGAAATAAGAAGGGCAAAGCGTTTAAATTTCTCAGATCAAGATATGGCTGAAGAAGTAGAGCAAGGAGGACGAGAAAGAACACTCATGGATTTCATGAGGCTAGGGTTTAGTCCTCAAGGAGTGGCGAGGCCGGTAGTTTAAGCAAATAACTTTAAGATAAAGTTGGCGCTCCTCAACATTCTTCAAAATAATGTGCAGTTCTATGCGTTATCCAACAAGGATCCGAATTCCCACATCGCAAATTTTTTAGAGATTTGTGACACATTCAGATTCAACGGAATGTCTGACGATGCAGTGAAGTTGCGACTATTTTCATTCACGTTGAAGGATCGAGTTAAAGCATGGTACAATTCTTTGATTTCAAGCTAGATCACAACTTGGGAGCAGCTCGCCTAAGCATTCCTAGAAAAATATTTTACTTTAATAAAGATGATGAGGATTATAAAGGAAATAATAAATTTCTAGTAGAGCAGCGGAGAATCTCTCTACGAAGCTTGGGAGAGATTTAAAGAACTTCAAAGGAGCTGCCATCATCATAACCTCCCGAAGGAATTCCTGCTTTAAAAATTTTATAATGGAGTGAATTCGAGCACAAGGGGCACAATTGATGCAGCAGCCAAAGGTTCATTAATGAGGAAGACAGTGGAAGCAACCCATGATTTATTGGAGGAGTTGGCAAGCAACAGCTGCATGTGGTCAAGTGAGAGGAGTAGATAAAGACAGAAAGAACAAAAAGGCATGATACCTATTGACTTAATTACTGCCTTGCAAGCTCAAATTACGACCTTGACGAAGCAGCTAAACAACATGCAAGGGGCGTCCACCTCAGCAGCTAAGGCAATGCAAGCACAATGTGAGTTGTGTGGGGAGAATAACCATAGCTGAGCAGACTGTTTCCTATTGGGAACTAGTGGGACTGAACAGTTAAGTTATTTAGTCCAGCCACAGTGAGGTAATAACCCATACTTGAACACATATAATCCGGGTTGGAAAAACCTCCTGAATTTTTCTTGGAGTAATAATAATGTAGGTGGCCAATAAAGACCACAAGGACCGCCAGGATTCCAGCAAGATCGAATCGGATCATTGAAAAGTAAAATGGAAAAATTTATGAAAATGTTTGATTCCAAACTAGCAGCTCAAGAGGAGAATCATAAAAGGGTACATGTAAGCTAAGAGAAGAATAGAAAAAGGATAGAGGAAAATTTTGATCAAATCGTGAAGAAACATGCCTTATCGATTCATAACTTGAAGGTGCAGGTAGGTCAACTTACTGATGCTTTATTTTCTTGAAGTACAGGTATCTTATCAAGCAATACTGCGGTCATCCCAAGGGAGCAACTCAAAGCTATTACACTTCGAAGTGGAAAGCAAATGGATGAGCCAAATGTACGAAAAGATAACCAAGAAAAAGAGAAAAGTAAGGAGATTGAAGAAAAAGAAGAAGAAGGAAAGTCCTATGTACCGCCACTGCCATACAAACCCAAACTCTGGTATCTACAAAGAGTAAAACAACATCAAGTGGACACTCAGTTTTCCAAGTTTTTGGAAAAATTGAAGAAGCTACAGATTAATTTGTCATTAGTAGAAGCTTTGGAGTGCATGCCTAAGTATGCAAAATTTTTGAAGGATAGACTCATACACAAGCGTACTTAGGAAGACAATCAGACAGTTACTTTGACGGAGAACTGCAGTTCTATTATTTCAAGTCAGATGCCTTCAAAATTGCAGGATCCAAGGAGCTTTACTATTCCATATGTTATCAGAGTTTGAATTTTCCAAATGTTTACGTGATTTAGGTGCAAGTATTAACTTTACGCCTTTGCCGATTTTCAGGAAACTAGGATTAGGAGAGGTCAAACCAACTTTAATGTTGATTCAAATTGTAGATTAATCAATCAAAAAACCATTTGGAGTTGTGGAAGATGTATTGGTAAAAATGGATAAGTGTATAATTTTTATTGATTTTGTTGTGTTAGATTTTGAAGCAGATAAGAATTGTCCATTGATTCTAGGTGGGCCCTTTACAAATACTGGTAGGGCATTAGTTGATGTGGATGAAAGGACATTTGTATTCAGAATTGGTGATGAACAGATTGAGTTTAATATGAAAAAATCGTTGAAGAACCAATGGATGGAAATGTGTGTATGAAAATTGATGTGGTAGACGAATGTGTAAAGGATATTAAGGAAGCCAATGAGTTTAATGAAAAACACACAGATGAAAGTGAAAAGGAGGAGGGAGTATATGAGGAAGTGGAGCTCGAAAGATTAGAGAGGGTTGGTACACCTACGCCACTCTCTATAGTTAAACCTCTAATTCTAGAGCTTAAACCTTTACCTGCTTATTTACAATATACTTTTTTAGGAAAGAACCACACCTTACCCATCATTATCTCGAATGAATTAAACTGTGAATAAGAAGAGAAAGTGGTGGAGACTATTAGGAAAATGATGAAAGCTGTAGGGTGGCAAATTTATGATATTCGAGGGATTAACCCTAATTTGGTAATGCATAGGATCAACTTAGAAGAAGGTTGTAGAACCGTAAGAGAAAGACAACGAAGATTAAATCCAAATATGGAAGAAGTTGTAAAGAAGGAAGTGGTGAAACTTCTAGATGCAGGAATAATTTACCCCATTTTAGATAGTGAGTGGATGAGCCCACTACAGTGTGTGCTAAAGAAGGGTGGCATGATAGTTATAGAAAATGAAGAAGGGGAAAAGATCTCCATTAGGAATGTCACAGGATGGAGAGTGTGTATTGACTATAGGAAGTTAAATTTGTCCACCAAGAAGGATCATTTTCCTTTACCTTTTGTGGATCAAATGATTGAAAGAGTGGTTGGTCATTCTTTTTATTGCTTTCTGGATGGATATTCAGGGTA
>JAOQMS010000005.1:28749992-28767083 GCA_027563885.1 Erythroxylum longipes | reverse complement strand
GATAATGATAGTTGTGACATGAGTAGCCACTGAAAATGAGCTTAAAGCTCTGAAATGTGGTATAGAGCTAAAGGCTCGATATATATAATGAGCCCTGTATTAGCAACGGGTAAGGGACAGTATCTATGA
This sequence comes from Erythroxylum longipes, assembly GCA_027563885.1. Taxonomy (NCBI): domain Eukaryota; kingdom Viridiplantae; phylum Streptophyta; class Magnoliopsida; order Malpighiales; family Erythroxylaceae; genus Erythroxylum; species Erythroxylum longipes. The sequence continues at coordinate 28,766,954 of JAOQMS010000005.1, read as the reverse complement.
GCTCAGTATCCACAATGGATATGGGATAGTTTAGGCACTCAGTCACAACAACGTAATAATTGAAAGTGGGTCACATGAACATTGCATATATACTTATTAAGTGTAATTTGGTGACTTTTCTGTATAATAGTTGATGTCATGATTAATTTGGATATATGTTTGCTCTAACATGCCATTATTATAAATTATATACTGGAATGTCCACAGGGTGTTCCGGTATATAATTTATGGTAGGGGGTGTTACATCTACCCAAAGCTTGGCTTTGCTCATCACCCTTAAAATATCTATAGTGATCAAGTTGGGAGTGCAAATAACCATCAACTCTTGCTTATCACCCAACAATCCCAATCTTCTTACCAGTCAAGTCAAGACTGACTTGTCACTGAATTCATCAAACTTTCATCATTGCAAATTTCCCCTGATAAGTTAAATGAAACATGCCTCAAATGTATTTGAACTTAATGACATATGTAATATAGAAAGAATACGTCTCAATAGGTTAGCACACCTTGACTATCATGTCATACACATAAGGAATGGATAAGTAACTTATGCATATTCCTTAAAAAGGGAAGAAGAACCAAAATCCTTAGATCTTATAGGTGAATAAGGCTATACAGTAACAACCGTTTACCAATAATTTGTGTTTTTAATGTTAGGTTAGTCCCAATTAATTTAAGTCCTATAAGGATGTATGGTGCACACATGTTCTTTGGTATAGAATCCAGCATGGATGTCAAATTAATAGTAGTTACAATGATAGTGACACCCCTTAGTCAGAATTACATGGTTAAGTCTTCATTCCGCTCAATCTTCTTCTCATCTATATGTAATGTACATATGAACTACAACATTAGCTCCTAATATATTGGTTGTCTAATGTTAAAGAACTCTAGCCATCCATTAAACTCCACCATCCTCTACACCTTAGTCTCTAAGTCCATCTCTCTTATAACCCCTAATCTATATATCAAAATACCTCAAATTTATTCAATTACAAAGCTAGTTTTGCTTCAGTTGAAACTTAATCGTGAATTGAAGGAGTGGATGATCTAACTACTCCATAAATGGCATAAAAGGTGGGATGCGAGTGGGCGGTAAGAGCTACCTCCTATGAGGTAAAAGCCACAACTCTAATTAGCTTTAAAAAATAATGAATATGTTTTTATAAGTGTAAGGTGAGTTAACACCTAATACTAAGAGCATTGACAATTTTGTAACCATAAAAATGACAGTGTTCCTATATATGATTTAGACCTAATGAACTCACTAGTTAACCATATAAACCCACAAAAACTCACTTATACCATGGAACATAACTTTTAACATTCAACTTTTCTCAATTCGTTCATAGACAAATAATAATGCAAATTTATCATGAGTGTACTTTTGAATACAATCAACCTCCCATATTAATTAATGTGCAAATCCCAACTCTAATCATTTATTAACCAGTCATAACATAATTAAATTTGAAAATGGTAAATCAATCTAAACAAACAAGGGCAAAACTAAGGCATGCAATAAAATTAACGATTAATCAATTTCATCTGTAAAATAATCAAATAAACCTTCAAAACTTAAATTCAATCTTTAACTCATCCAAATTAACCAGATATAGGCTCCCTATAATGGATTCTAGAATTTTCAAAAATAGAAGCCACAAAATCCTCCTCCAATTAATCCATAATTGACACTAATGTAGAAAGTAAGTACTAGGGGAAAAGCTATACTTTTATTCAAGCAATGGATGATAAAAAGATTAGAACAAAATCTCAAAATTTTACCAAAATCCTTATTTGCAAAAATATGGTATCTCCTAAGAGATGATGCATAAAACTCGAAATCTGTTATTTGGTGAGTGAAAGCATGGAAGAATCGAGTTTATTAAGTGATATTTTGTCTATGAAATAAGAGGGAGATATGATTACTAAGAGAAAATCAAGAGGAGAGGCTCATAATCTCTATCATAAATGTTATTTATAAAATTAAAAAATGACATAACATAGGCCTTATATGTTTTGTTTACAACACAAATGATGAATGAGTCGATGTTACAGGAAAACAGGACTTACATCGACCCTATATAGAGATGGGATGGCTAAATATGCAAACATGGGGCAGAAATAGGTCAGTGTTCATGAAACATGGGGAATATATGAGAGAGTATGGTCTTATATTGGTTTAGTAAACAACTGTGAAAAGAAATAGAAAAAATATGAAACCAACGCGATCAAAACGTGAACAAGTGTTAGAACCATATTAGGCTCATGATTTCTATCATGAACACTATTTATAGCATTAAACATTGACATAACACAAGCCTTGCATAATAGGGTATTATATGTCTTATTTACGACACGAATGAGGAATGAGTTAGTGTTATAGGAACACAAGACTTACATCAGGGCTATATAGAGATGTGTTGGCTAAATATACGAACACAAGTGGACATGGGTCAATGTTCACGAAACATGAGGATCATATAGAGGGTGTATGGTCTCATGTTGGTTTCGTAAACAAAAATTAAAATAAATGGAGACAACATGGAACCAATATGGTCAAAACACAGATGAGTGTTAGGACTATATTAGGCTCATTATTTCTATCATGAACTATATTTATATCATTAAACAATGATATAATGCTTAATCTAGTTATTTGGACTAGTATGAGTTCCTAAAATTACAAGTATATTCTCTCTTGAGCAACATTACTGATATATTTAAGTTGATAAATTGAAATGTCTTTCAAATCAAAACCCTTAAAAAACATTAACAATTTCCATAATAGGTTGACCATAACCTAGAAGAATTATATAGTTTTATCTCTAGAAATCCACATAACTCTAATTATTTAAGTTGTAATCTATTAATATATATAACCTTTTGGTATGTACAAAATCTAATATTGAGTCGAAACATTATCATCCCTCAATTTAACTTAATATAATATTGAAGAACACTAAAATCTTGTATTAAATTAAAGAATTCAATCTAAAATAACAAGTCCTATAGTTTGTCTCCTCTAAATCTATATCTTAGTTAGTTTATAATAAAACAAAGAAACTCTATAATAAATAAGAAAGAACACAAGGAAGAATATTGATTTCTCATAGCTTGAATCTTGAGTAGTCTTGATGAATCTTAATGGAACTTTTTGTTCTTCCCTAATATTGTTTTCTTCTTAATCCCACTTATTTTCCCTTTGCCTTTTGATTGGCTTTTGATCCTTTCAGATGTCTCTCCTCTTTTTCTTCTCTTGTGTTTGTCTTTCAAAATGAAACCTTAAAATTTTCAGCCAATATAACCTATAATTTGAGACTATGTTGGCCCCCTATATTGCTTAAGAACTCTCTTAACTTCTTACATAACAAAACGCCACTAACGAGGGCTAGACACATAGGGCCATATTTCTTGTATATTGGAAAACATGACCATAATATAATAAGTTTTCATGAATGCTTAAAGAAATAGAATGCCCCTTTTTTAACACAAAAGAACAACGAGAGACGTGTTAGTCAAGTATATAACTCTCTAAGAAACAAAATGTGGCTTGATTGAACATGGGAAGCAATTCAACATTATGTTGGTATTATATTTTGAATATTTTGCTTAAACTCGTATCAAAGTAGCTTCAAATTGACTGCTATTCTCAAAGTCATTCTTTTTCCTTTAAAGGACTGAAACAAGATCTAAAATTAAATGTAAGTCATTTCAAGTACCAAATGCAGTGAAACATCAAAATACAAGCATAATAATCTATAAAATCATACTAAAAATGTAATAGAATCAGCACATATTAAGAAACCAGAGGGTTATTGTCATTCAGAAAGGGACATGGTAACCTTAGAGATTGGAAAGAAAAGATATATCCTACTAGTTTAGACTAAGAAATTTTTAGAACGAAGAAAAGTGGATTCAAAGTAGAAAGGCCTAATAGAGAAGAAGCTAGAGAAGGCCAAGTATTTGTAGAAGACTAGAAGTGGAAGGACTCAAAGCACCTAATAAAAGAGATGAAAGAAAAAGAGTAGACAATGTTTCATATATTTTTTTTCATAGTTACGTAAATTTATTTTAAAAAATTATTACAAAATAGGAGTAATGCCTAAACTAACTACATATTTATCTCATTGCTCCTAATTTGATTGGATAACTCCATATATAAATAATAAGGTTCTCTTAATTTAATATCAAGGTCTTCATTGCGACGACACTAAAAAATATAAACAAGTTGAGTATTATATTGAAAATAACATAGAAAATTAATACAAAATACATAAATAAAGTATTATTCCTTATGTCTTTTATTTTTATATCTTCTTATGAAGAAAAAGGAAAAGAAGATAAATTGCAAAATTATCTTGCAACATTATCTTGTGAGGTATTCAACAAGTGTGTTTGATTTAGTGAATTGCAAAATTATGGCTTTGTTTACCTATATATGCAAATTCCTTGTTTAGTTCCACTTTCGTTTCTCTATTGTGGTTTTTAATTTTTGTTTTTCTTTTTTTATTAAAAAGAAAACATGTTTAGTTGAGATTTGTAACACAAAAAATGAAAACAAAAAACTGTTTAGTTGAGATTTGTAATGAAAACTAAAAATAAAAACACGGTTGCAATGCATGGTATTGATAAATGATAAATAGAAAAAACCAGTAACATAGAAACGTAAAAATAAAAAATAGAAACGAAGAAACTAGAAACGTGAATTGTAGAAACATAAAAGCCAAAATAAACAAAATTGCAGAATAACAAATAATTGGAAATGCAAATATGCAAATAAACGATAAATAGGAAAACCAGTAATGTAGAAACGTAGAAATAAAAAAACTAGAAATGAAGAAATCAGAAATGGGAAATGTAGAAACATAAAAGCCAAAATAAACCAAAAATGAAGAATAACAAACAATTGGAAATGCAAAAATGCATATAAATGATAAATAGGAAAATTAGAAAAGTAGAAACACATAAATAAAAACCAGGAAAACCAAAAAGTAGAAAAATCAGACGCCGATGCAAAATAAGAAACCAAGAAAACCAAAAAGATAACACAATACAATTAGAAAAATATAAAATCAATTTCAGAAACTCACTTGGTTAAAAGCCCAAGCTTTCGCTTTCTACACGGGTAAAAAAGGGACGTAAGAGATGAGTTAGGGATGTAAGAGAGAAGAAAAGAATAAAGAAGCAGGAGAGAGAAAAGAGGTGAGTTTGGGACATAAGATAAGAGAGGAGAGATAGTGTAAAAGTCAGTTTCCAAAACTACTAAGAGTTAGAGTGTTATAATACTGAGTCACATGAGTTACATCATTATAGAATTAATTTGGTGCATTTAGGAGATAATTTTATGAATTCATTCACATGCATGCTATTAGCATACACACATGAATTATGTTTTTTTTAAAAATGCAAAGATTTTATGTGCACTCAATTGACATATTCTGGGGTATGAAAGTTTCAAAATAATTGTGACATGATTGTGCATTTCTAATATCTTGTATTTTGATTTACAAATAAAAGGAATTAATGGATTACAATTAGGAATTTGGAGTTTATTTGTCACAATAGGAAGATTGATGGATTATAATGTACATTTAGACTAGAAAAAATTTCAAGTAGCACGACAAGTTGACATGTAGAAATTTAGGATGACTAAGCCTATAAAATAAGTGACAAATAGCTTGGAGAATTAAGTGACAAATGGGTTAGGAATTTAGTGACATTTGGAAGCCAAAAAGGATGACATATATCTTGCTTAAATACACGAAAAGTGTCTTTAAAGAAATAACACTCATCTTACACCACGTGACCAACACATTCAACTTCTTTTGTTATGTTTCTGTTGTATACTCTCTCCTTCTTCTCCCTCTCACTTCCAAAATCCATATCTCACCCACACCTTTGGATTTCTGCCTTAATTCTTTACATTACCACCTTAAAACCCATGTAAAATCCATCATAAAGATAGCTTTAGAGGTAGAATATTGTTACATTTTGCTATCTTCTTCTTATCATTGCCGAAACCATCCTACTCCTTAACTATTCTTAAAATGTTCTTACATGCATGTGAGACAAAGCAGGCTTGATACACTGAGATGGCATTTGAGTTGAACAAGTGAAGTACTGATCTATTGTGGCACGTGTTAGCAGAAATTATGATGATTGATTAGGGATAGATTGAATGTGGTATTGATGTTGAAATTATGCTGGAAAATGATAAATGAAAGGGGTAACTTCTGTTTTGTTTTTGAATGCATGACAACAATAGTTTATGGGTTGTTATATGGATAATTTAAGTTGGGAGTTGAAGTCTATTTGATGATGAATTCTTGCTAAAGATAGGTGTTATTGAAGTGTTTTTAAATCTGGAAAAGTTAGGATTGCAAGTATGATGGTATAAAGTGAATGGTAATGAAACAAATGAGCATATTTTGTGAGATTTAATGTAACCAATATGGAAGTTAAATTAACCTAAAATGAAGTAACCTTAAAGAATATGAAACCTGGAAAATTTTAGGTGTTAGTGATGTCTATAAGCTTGGAAAATTTGTGAAGTATTGAAGGTAGTAAAGTTACACACATTTGTGATGTTGATGACAAATTTTGGAATTTTAATTTCAACTTTGTCTATATGTCAAACCAGCTGAGAAAAATCACTCTAAATTGGCATATTTGGACTTAATTAAGGCTATTAATGAGCCTAGATTGTTGCTTGATTAATTGGTTAGGATCTTGATAATTTTATGTAACTAATTGATGTCATAACCTAAAGAATGAACTATTTTGATGTGGTTATGTTCAAAGCTGGAAATTATAATTTGTTAAAGGAAAAAATTGAGTTATTTTAATGCAACATGATCTTAAGGACATAAGTAATGTATATAAGGTAAGAATGAATGAGCATTGAAGAACATGGGGTAATTATGAATGAGAATTAGGTAAATGTATTAATATATATTGCTGGAAAAAGTTTGGTGAATGTATATATCTAACTTGTTGAAATTTCAGATTCAAAGTAACAATTGTGTGTGTTGTAAGAGGCTTTTTTATTATGAAAATGTTCAAGAATAAGTATAATGTATGGTTGATGAATTTGGAATAAATCAAGCTAACTTAAAGGTACAAACCTGATTACAAAATGGTAGTATACAAGATATAATGTTTGAATGGTCTTAAGGTGTATAAGCACAAATTGAATAGTCAAGATCTATGCATAAGAATACATACCCGGAAAGTCTATTGAGCATGTATTGAAACATGAAGCATATAAATGTGCATGATTATATATTCATATGATTAAACAAATTAGTGATTTGTGAACTATGTGTGTATGTATTGCATGATGATAGACATGCACAGTGATCGTCAGCATCCAGATATTGCTGGAACATTGAGGCAATAACTTTTTTGGAGCGTACTGTAAGTCAACTTAGATGTGTAAACTCATTTATATGTACTTCTGTATGAATTGTATGTTTATATGGAACGTGTGTACAGCTGATTGATAAATGCTATACTTAGATCCGAGGAGTTTGATATATGTGGCATGAGTACACAGAGATGAAAGGAAATGAAAACATAGCATATGAAATGATGGATCTCATCACATTAAAATGCATGGTCAGATAAAGGAGTTGTGATCAGAGTGACGGATTTGCAAAAAAGAGCTTTGAGCTTAGGATTATGAAAAAGATCCTCAGACTCAAATAATATGGACTCGATGTCCACAATGGATACAGGCCAAAAACGATCTTGGTATCCACAACGGATGCGGAATAATAAATTAGGTTAATAGGCACTTGGTCACAATAAAACAAAATAAGAATGAAAAGACTTGTGCATTTGCATATACATCCGTACATGTATCAAATTATTGAATTGAAATGAATTATTGAATTGTTTTGAAATGGTGAATTATAGTTGAAGTTAATGGAGGATGTGTTGTGATATGCAATGCTAGCTTACATGATATGCAACAAACTTTGATATACTTGTGTTTTGTGGTCTGACTTGAGTGAATACATCGGTGATAGTTCACTCACTTGAGTTCGCAAACTTATCAAAATTGCAATGTTATTTTTCAGGTTTAAGGGAGTTCTAGCTATTAAGGTGATATAGTAGAAGTCTAGTACTTACATTTTGGGGACGAGAATGGCTCAAAGATCCGATAAGTTGAATCTAAGGAGTCTAGTTAGAGTCTTGTGTATTAGTATCCCATTTCATATTATATATTTAGTGCTGAGATTGAACTAAAAAAATGTTGTATAACGTATATGTGGATTCTGAATAGTAATGACACATGTGACTTTTATGTTGGTGAATGAAATGAGAAGAAATGAACATTTAAAATGCTTATGACATGTTTGATGTACATGATACGTTTGATGCCTTTAATGAGTTAGTATGAATGTCCCAATGTACCATTTTTATAGAGTATGTTCTCAAATATTCTCTAGTATATTTGAGCTTTTGCTCTATGAGAGTGGTATGTTATAGATAGAGTTTTTACAAAAAAAAAAAGAATTTATAAGAAAAGAAAGTAAAAGTGAAAATGTGTGAAAAACTGTTGCGAAATATTAGAAAAGCATCCTTTTTACATTTACGTGGAGTTGTTGTAATTTTTTATTTTTAAAAACAAAAAATGATAACAATATTTAACCAAACATATTTTAAAGACTTTTTTTTTTCGAAAATCACAAGAAAAAAAGAATAAAATAGAAAGAAGTAGGCCTTAGTTATTCTATTTCTTAAATAATTAAAATTTTGAATTGGACTCGAATTGCAATCACACGAGAGAATTAATTAATTTTATAGTCACATTAATTTAAACCTCTTTATTTTATCTTTTAATCCTTAGATTAGAACTCTTTAAGATGCATCATTCTTAAATCTGTAAAAGTAAAACCCTGAACCTTAAAGTTGCCTAAAAATAGTAATGCGAAGTTAAGTAAAATATTTTTTTATTAATCAAAATCAATCGACTAAAATTGGCTTTCAATTCTGTCTTTCCCTCTCCCCAGAAACCAAAAGCCCTAAAATTTTGCAAGATCAACCTAACCTTTTTGTTATGGAGCTTCCAACTGACGTTATCCCATCTGTTCCTCTCTACGATACCTTAAAGTTAAACCCAACTTACACGCCCCACGCCGACTCTTTTGAGACTTGCACTGTTTTCCGCAATGAAATTTCTCTTTCTGCTGCACCTACTGCTTCCCCCGATGCCGCCGCCCCTAATTTCTTGTCTCTCGACATCGCATACGACGACGGAGACGCCGTCGATGATCAGAAGGTGCAGATTGAAGAAATTGAGCCAGTGACTCCTGTGGCGGCGACGAGGATGGAGGGTGCTTGGTTTATAGGGTGTAGTAACTTCAGGAGTCCAATGATGCAGCTACATAAAGGTAAGGTTTTGAATAGCCAATAACATTAGACAATGATATTTTTAGTTTGAAACGATCTTTTACATACTTGCTCTTTAGCTGACACCAAATTTGCCATTAAATTGTAGATTCTGCATTGTGTATATAAATTAGTGAGTCTAATTCTGGACTTGTAATGGAATTGAGTTTGCTACTGCATCAATATTAGGAATAGAAAAAGAATGATATTGTCTTAAAAATTTTCCGAGGCAATTCATGCATGAAATTTTTTTTGTAGGAATTTAAGTTTGTTGGAGTTTGATATTGTTAAAGTTTGTTGCTATTGTGAAGTTCTAGATGAGATGATTGATTTCTTAAGCTCCTTTTTGATTAACATTTTGTACCGGATGTTGCAGAGATAGTTGACTTTTGTGATTTTCTCTCTCCAACCCCTGAGGAACAAGCTTCACGCAATACAGCAGTAGAAGGCGTTTCTGATCTTATTAAGTATATATGGCCCAATTGCAAGGTAAAGGCACAAATCTTATGAAGCTATATGCTCGGCCAACACACCTGATATTATAATATATGGAAGCCTGAAATAAGAGCATATGCTATTGTTATTTGATTTATAGGTGGAAGTTTTTGGATCATTCAGGACTGGACTTTATCTTCCTACGAGTGATATTGATGTAAGGATGTGCCTAATCTAGAAAAGAAAGTTTAGGAACTGATAACTAGTTGATTAAGTTCAAGCATGCGTTTTGGATGCTTTTAATTGCAGGTTGTGATTCTGGATTCAGGTATCAAAACTCCACAAGTTGGTCTGCAGGCTCTTTCTAGGGCATTGTCTGTAAAAGGAGTTGCAAAGAAGATTCAGGTCTGCGTTCTTTGATTGCTAGACATGCAACTATTGAAATAACTTTTTCTAAGCAGGCTTTTGTTTAATGCCTCAGGTGATAGCCAAAGCCCGTGTTCCAATTGTTAAATTTGTTGAGAAGAACAGCGGTGTTTCATTTGACATAAGGTTTGCTTGTCTAGCCTTTTATATGTGGTACTATTAATTATACTGGATGCTTGCTGGATTGCTATTCTTTCTTAGCTGAGCATTGTTTAGTGTCGATTCTCTTGTTGAGCTAGTGGTATGTCTGTCAGCTTGACGTTCCATTTTTCTGTTTCCTGTTCAGCATTTTCAAATTTCTTTTTTGAAACCAATTAACAAGTAGGCTAAGAAACAAGAATAGTGCGATGGAAGTAAGGACTCATGTTATTTGCGCTTTGGTCAATAAAGAAAGACAATTTGTTTGGTGCACAACCAGCCATTTCCATATTTCATGAAAGCCCAATATGAATTCCTGTCTAGTAAAAGTAACTTTTCATATCAAGCCTCTTACCGAAAAAGTCAATAAAGAAAGACAATTTGTTTGGTGCACAACTGGCCATTTCCATATTTTATGAAAGCCCAATATGGATTTCTGTCTAGTAAAAGTAAATTTTCATATTAAGTCTCTTACTGACAAAGTCAAGTATCATAAGTGGATTGATGTCGTTATTCTTTTAACACTGTCAAGAGTTCCTTCTTTTCTTATTCTTTTTTTAACACTGTCAAGAATTCCTACTTTTCTTATTCTCTGTCTTAAAATTGTTACTATTGTCAGTAAACCCTGTTTAATATCTCGTTTATCATGCAAGGGTTTGATTTGGATTAACATGTTTGTACGATAAATATTTCAAAAATTGTTGGGAATGTAAAGATGAGAAATGAACTTCTGGGATGCTTAATATGAGACTGAAATTCAGTGGAGTTGAGATTCCTTGTGTAGGTTACTTTGCATATCTTTAGCCATATAAGCTTTTGCATCTTTTTTATTTCGGTGATTTGTGATTCAGTAGGGTAGGCATCTTCTAACTACTTTGATTAGAACAGATGCCTGTTTGGAAATTTTGGTGTTCACCTTTGTAATTCCTCATGGTGCTTAAGGTCTTTCTATTTTGCAACGGTGCTCTTTGTATTACTTATTGATAAGTTGTTAAATGGATCACAGTTTTGATGTGGATAATGGACCAAAAGCAGCAGAATTTATTAGGGTATGTTATTTACTTTCTTCATATGTAATAATTAGTTCTTTATCATGTGGATATGAAGATGGATTGTCAAATGGACATGAGTATCAGTTTAAGAAGAGTTTAATTTAGCATTTCTTTTTTCTAATAGAATGGTTTTCTTTTTAAACTTGAATTCCTTGCATGGATTAGGAAGATATTTTGGCCACATTGTTGATATAAATGTCCCAGTTTTGGTAAATAGAATTGAGTCCACAAAGAGCATTATTGTCTATTCTTGGAGGCAAATCTTGGGAAAAATCATTTGATATTGGTTGCTTGCCTTACCATGCTCATGTGCTTTCAACTTTTTTTATTTACACTGGATTTAGAGGTTGGATAAGGATACAGTTTATATTTTCTTGCACTGCTGGTTTGGACTCTGCAGTAAATATTCTGGTCTTAGAGAAAATAGTATCAGATAAAAAAAGAAAATCTAGACGTCTTTGTTCATTTTCAAATTTTCTTTCTTTGTTGTTCTTTTGATAATATTTAAATCCACTGATTTCTTTGATTGTGCTTGTAGGATGCAGTATCCAAAATACCACCACTGCGACCATTATGCTTGATTTTGAAAGTGTTTTTACAACAAAGAGAACTCAATGAGGTGTAATATGATCGACATAACATGATTTTATATGTTCTTACCCTCTTTCTGGCTAGTTCAAGAGTCTTCAAAATCATGCAGGTGTATTCTGGTGGCATAAGCTCTTATGCATTGCTTGTCATGCTCATGGCAATGCTACAGGTAATCAAATTAATTAATATGATTTTGGATATTGCAGTTTTTCTGCGTTTGGCTGGTCTAGTCTCTTGGTTGGATTTTAGATTGATTAAGGGCTTGATGTTATCATGAGTATTGATATTCATTGTACAAGAAATTCCCATGTATATTCTTGAAATATTTCATTCGAACTTCATCTGCTGAATGATGCAAACTTCACAATTATGGTTGTGTTTGTTTTCAATTTTCTCTTAACTACAACATTATGTTAATTTCTCCTTGCTTGGGAAATTGTATAATCTTTTCATTAATAAATATAAGTTGTTTATTGATATGATATGCCTGCATATTATTCCTTTTAGTCATCATCACCCAGTCCGAAATCCTGCAATAAAGCTGGGTTTGAGGAGGTCTGATAGTACGCAGCCTTATCCCTTTTAGTGGTGAAATTAAAACTATTGGTGAATGGAAGACATGATTTCAAAGTTCTACATGGGTCCAGATTTTAGTCATTTTACACGGAACTGTGCTGCTTGACATATGGGCTATGAGAAGTGTGAGGAACAGACCCTTTTCCATTTAACAAGGGAAAATTTGTTTCTTATCATCATTGAATAAAAGTCACAAGGTTAAAGAAAGTTTGTGTAACATCATATTACATTCATGCAACTTGTTGTTTGGAATGGGTCTGATGTTGTGAGATGAGAGTTAATATACATTTGATAAATCAAAATATAAAGCATAATATCAAGGGGAATATAATAGGAAGATGGTTATAATGGCATTATTAGTTGCTACTGAATGTTCCATTTTCTCTATGATGTCTCATTTCCAAGACCCTTTAAATGCTATTTTCTCATTTTGTTGCATCTTCTTGGATCATGCTATCCTGTTTCCTCCCTACATTTCTCAAATACTCATGTTGTCTTTCCCACTTGATGTATTGTCCTCTGCAGAATCTCGCTGGCCATCAACCTTCTCCAGAACAGAACTTGGGGGTCCTTTTGGTGTGTATTTCTAATTTTTACATTGATCATATGCAATCTGCACAGGAAAAAGTAAACTTTCTTTGGTTTTACTTTAGATTTAGATCTCCTTACCAACTTACAGTATTGAAAAATTCAATCAACTCCATTAAGTAAAAAAATTAAACAAACTATTCTCTTCTGTTAATTGTTGTTGAAATATTCGTTGAAAGCATTAACAGTTTTGTACTTTTTGGAGTTGATTTCTAATTTTAAAATACCAAAAGACGTCCAACTGAAATCAAACAATAAGGTTTACATCTGGAATCCACCGTCTGTAGGTCTGTATGTACTAAAGCTTAATTGTAATTTTTCAGTAGCTTGAATATAGTGAGATTATTTTGTTCCTGGTGAATTTAATTTGAGAGGCATGAAGGGGATGATGAAAGCATAGTAGTTGTAACAAAAACAAATTCAACCTCCATGTCTTACTAATCTGTTATTTCTGGTAAGCAGATACACTTTTTTGATTTTTATGGACGCAAATTAAACACAGCAGATGTTGGTGTTTCCTGCAAAGGAGCTGGTATTTTCTTTTCAAAGCGTACTAAAGGGTAAATTGTTCAGGATGATGTATCAATTATTGGATGTTCCATAACTAAACTGTTTGATTTGGTGGCATAACACATATGGAAGCCTATAAAGTTCGCATGCTTCAGCAATTAAGGCCCCCTAAGTTCAATTTTGTGCGATTTAGAGCACCAAATCTGTTCAACTTAAAAGGCCTTAATAGCTCTAACCTGTGAATTTTAGGGGCTTCTTAATGCATCAAGCCTTCCCCATTTTTTTTTTTTATAATGTTCTTTGTTATTTCTCTCTTTATTGTCTGTTAGGTTTATGAACAAAGGACGACCATTTCTCATTGCCATTGAAGACCCACAGGTTGCCTTGCATCTCAAGTTGCTATTCATTAACTAGACTATTTGTAAATAGAGTTGATCATTGCTTCAGAGAACCATTTTCCGAGATTTCTGGATTGAATCTCTTGTCATGTTTATAAATATTTATTCACTCATATAAAATAACCAACCAGGCTTATCTGTCTCTGTGTTGAAAACTCCATAATTAAGCAGGAGATCTTACTGAGTATCTTATATTTTCTTCCCCACTCTTGTCTTTGTATGCCTGGACCTTGTTAGAAGTTTCATAAGGTCCACTTGAAAACTATGTTATGAAAATTGGAACTGATCTTTACTTTTAGAATATGTATTTCTTTCTCCTTTTTTGGTTGACTAAAATTTTTTATCTGAACTAGGCACCGGAGAATGACATTGGAAAGAACTCGTTCAATTATTTCCAGGTTTGTTTAAAATGTCTTTATATCTTCTGAGCACATCAAATTTTGAAGTCTCTCTAGGACCTGTTAGACAGAGATACTAAGTTGTAGAATTGTGGAATCTGGTTGACTTGTTTCACGTTACAAATGAGTTTGACTTAATAATTATCATTTACATGTAGCTTTATGACATTATGTTTCATCTGCACGAGTCCATGTAAGAATGTTACTTGACTTCTATCTGACCATTTCAAACAAAGAGTATGAGCATATTTGGAATTACAATTGGAAAATCAACAGATATAATCCTCAGCCTGGTTTGTGTTTTTAAAGAACAAAAAGTGCTGGTTTTCTTTTCTGGTTGGTAAGGTAAGCAATTTAATGTTACTTGGTTATCCTTGCCAATTTGTTTATTCCAAACAAGAAATTCAAGGCGCTCAACAATAAATGTTTGGGAAAAACTCTTCATCACATCTTATTTATGTAATCGTTAGTAACATATCATCCACTCTGATACTTATGATGCTAAATAATCATTGCAACTTTGCTCGCTCTCTCATTATTTCTGTTACTAGAATACCTGTCATCAACCTGAGTTGATCTTTTTTCACGCTTCGATGATGAAGTGATGTAATTAAGAGGACTTCTTCCCTTATTACTGTTTGTCCTACCTGAACATCTGCTTTACTCATTTTCTGACAGATTAGATCAGCTTTTGCAATGGCATATTCGACCTTGACAAATCCAAAAATTATCTTAAGCCTAGGACCCAACAGAAGCATTCTGGGTACAATAATTAGACCAGATCCACTTTTGCTGGAGCGCAAAGGGGGATATAATGGTGGATTGGCATTTAATAGTCTGATAACTGGAGCTAGAGAGCCTTTGCAAATGCTGTATGACAATGAGGAAATTTTAGGTAATTGGCAGTTTGATGAAGAAGAAGCACTGCCACGTGGAAATGGGATTGCTGAATACAGTAGTGGGCACTCCACTGGAAAGAAAAGGAAAGCTTCCACAAAAGAGAAATGTGGTAAGAAAAAGTCGAAAGAGAATGGTGAGGTTAGGAAAGTTGAGCATGAAAAGAACAACTTGGTGAAAGAGAAGGGAATGAAAAAGAAACAGCGGTGGAGGCATACCCGTGATAACGCCAATGGTTTTATCCACTATGTTAGTGGGTCTCCATACCTTTGATAGATTCTGCATTTGTTCGACTTTTGGCATGTCAAATAAGATTATTGATGACTTGTCTCTGGCAGCTGTCTTCGTTCCTTCAAGGATTTTCTAACCAAAATATCAAAAGAAGTTGAGCCTTTACCATTGATATGCCATTGAAAATGGCAGCAGAAGTTTAGTATCACTGCTGCAGCTGGTTTATTCAAACGACTACAGCATCTTCAGTACATCATGAATTACTGCGCTGCTTTGAACAGAAGATAAAAATGGTTATACTGATGACTCAAAATTCTGGATAGTACGGTGAACTTACATGTTAAAACATCTTGACTGTGCTTACCTCCTGTTGGAGCCTGCAATACGAGGGATATGGATGTTGTAAAATATTACAATACCTTTTACTGGTTTATGGTGGCTACTACATTCCACTGAACTACTTTTGGGATGGAGCAAGTATCATCTTTTGAACCTGATATGATATTTGCGAGTAATTCTTAAATTTTTCATTGATTGTCTGTTCTGTTCAAGATCCACTAGTATGCTAGGCTTGTGTGCTTTTACATGCAATTTATTTCTTGGTTAGATCGACTGACATGTGTCTACTCCGAAAAGTGTTTTGATTTCGTCGCTATGTTGCAATGTTTGTAGAATAGGCGAGCGAAATATTGATTTTTCATTATATCATTTTGAGCATTGCAATGAAAAGTGTTTGGGTAATTTCTAGCTTTGTGCTTTTCATACTTTTTAAACTACTAATTTCGTTTTTCTTCCCACTTGGATCATTCATTTTGTATTCTTTCGAGTGCAATTTAAAGTGATTATTTCTTTGAACCTGCAATTTCCTTCAACAAAACACACTAGTTTACTGAACTTTTTGACCAGGCCGATTCAATTTATCCTCACGAGAACTAACCGGGTCAATTTCTATTGAGGCACAGAACTGTCACCGAGTATCTTCGTAGTATCATATTAGCTGAAAAACGGTATCGGAATGTTAGTTTTGGTATCGGATTTAAATATCGGTCAGTACTAGCAGGTATTATAAATATCGGCTATATATTGGTCGGTACTGAAAATTTTAAAAAATATAAGGATCAAGTTGTAAAATTTTCAATTTTTAATTTAAAAAATCAAAATTTTAAAAAAAAAATTTCTCTCCCGTGTCTACCCCCTCCTCTTCTTTTTTTCAAATATTTTTTAATTTTTAATTTAGTTAAATTTTTATTGTAATTTTTTAATTTTTATTTTTAAAATAAATAAATATTTTATTACTAATAATAATTATACATTGAATAA
>JAOQMS010000005.1:28738696-28749892 GCA_027563885.1 Erythroxylum longipes | reverse complement strand
TAATATATTTAATTGATAATAAATTATATATATATATATATTTCAGGTTTTAATTCTATTTCATTATTTCCTTATCACGAATTTTTTTTTATAAATTATAACAATTTGAGAGTTAAGGATGTTTTGATGTAACTATTATTTATTATTTAATGAAAATTGAAATTATAATACTTTAAATACTTTATATTGTTCTTAATTTTATATTTATATGATAATGATTGTCTTTTTTTATATAAATTGTGGATATTATTTATATGTGAAATATCTGAAAATTATTATTATTTTATATTAATTGATTATTTTGATTTTTAGAAACATGGTTAAAAATATACAGTACAACTGTACAATATGACAATGGACTATTTTACAATTTTTAAAAAATTTTAAGGACTATTTTATAAATTTAAAAAATTATCAAAAATAGCATTCAATATTGACTGATACCGATATAATACCGTACCAAAATTCAATCCGGTACTAAATCCGATACAATATTCAAGACATTGTCACCAATTATCTTCGTAGCGTATTTAAAAAAGGCAATCGTTTGTATTGCTACTAGTCAGGGGACTGTATCTAAGTAACAATAAGCAGAGTTCAGGGGCTAGCTTGCATCATTGGCACGGAATTCGATGTGGCTTTTCTCTCGTTCCCTCTCTCAAATATTTCAGCAATTACAAGTTGCCATGATGTGGAAAGAATAACCCTTTTGGGCTTCTTATGACAGCCCTCGGACCTCTCAGACCGTTAGGCGTCATGGCAAGGTAAGAACCGCTTCAATTGGCATGGATTTTGCATTTTTTGATTGTTTCACTCCATGTTACTGCTGTTTTTTAGGGATGACGACCAGGCGGGCTTCATATGACAGCTTCCAGACCCCTCAAGATCGGTAGACGTCATGGCAAGGTAAGAACCGCTGCAATTGGTATGGATTTTGGTTGTTTTGTAAAATTGTTCCACTCCATGTTACTGCTGCTACTCTCCAAATCCCCAGCCGAGTAGCCGTACCGTAAACATGAAATCAAAACTTGTTTCCATGTCCAAATCGAGAATGTGGATCAGAATTAAATAAAGCGAAACATGCTAGATTTAATTATCCTCTATTTTTATGTTAACAGTTATATGGATTATATAATTTTATGATAAGGATCACAAGCAAAATTCGAAATTATTCACAAAATTATTAGAACAATTTCTATATATGATATTCTTGAGAAATCTAGATGTAATTTCATTAAATACAGTGTAAGAAAAATAAAAATAAAAATTTTAAAGATCATTTCAATTTTGTAATATGATTATTCGATAAGCACAACAAATTATTAATCATAAATTGTACTCTATTAATAAATTTGATTTTCTTTCACAACTCCCTTAAAGTTTATACATCATGTGAAAATTGTCGTAATTGTACAAGTGTTCTCAATAATATTTATACGAATAAGTTGAGATAATTTTACAAATGGTGTGGGAAACAAGAACACTAATTTTTTTAGAGACTACATTTATTTATATAAAACTTGGACCTTTTAGTAATTGAATTGAATTATAATTATAATTATAGTTAAAATTTAGTTAGAATTAGAATTAATTACAATTAAATACCAATTAGGTCCTAAAAAGATTCAATATCTGATATTTATTCTTATTTATTAAGTATCTTATATTTAAAATTTGATTTAAAAATTTTTCAAATTTCATAATTAAGTCTAACTTGATTATATTATCTTTTCTTTCTTTAATTTTTTTGTGCGAGATCTATTGAGTTACTAAATATATTGAAGATTGATATAAATTATAATTCTAGCCTCTATTTAAGATTAGGTAAATTAATTTTCTTTAATTCTCTAGTTAAAAAATATATATCCATATATGATGTTTAACTACATATCATAATCACTCAAATATAGGAATGTCAAATTTGTTTTTACTAACTTTTTTCTTGTATAATTTAATTTTTTTCTTTATACAATATTTTAATTAGACATAGAGTATAAAATTAATAGCCACTATTTGAATACAATCATATTAGTTATTCATCATTAATAATTAATTATTTTAGCGATATCTAAAACTATTTTCAAAGTGTCATTCTATCTTAGTTAAGGATTTTTTAATTTATTACTAATCGAGAATAATGAATTATTCTCTCTAATTACTTCAGGATGATGAAACTTATAATAATCACTTATCTTTATGTAATTCATGCTATATCCACTACCTATCAATCAAATTATCAATTACTAGGGTAAGTCTTATGTCGTACTAAAACATAATAAATCCTATATGAGATACTTTAGAGACCTTTAAGCGAAAGGATCACTTATACAATCATCACAATGAATACTTTTATACATATAAGCAATATTTTATATAGGATTTTCATATTAAGTTAGTTTAGTGAACTTGTTATCTAATGAGTACCCTTATTTATGTATTTTCCAACTTTAGTTTATGAGATCAATTACTTCTTTAATAAGAAAGAAACAAAACATGCACTAGTCTTTTTTACTTCATATAATGTCCAATCTTACTAGAGTAACACTTATAAATAATTTATAGATAATACTTATATATAATATGAATGTTGTAATTATAATTTCATTATAGATTTATTTGCAAAGTACAAATCTCATGGAGTTTATTTTATAAAATAGTTAATTAAACAAGAAAACAAGATAAAGAGTTCTTTTAATTAATAATGTCAACAACATATAAACAACCGATTTTCTATAAAATATAAAACAATAGATGTCAAAAGGACTATGTTAGATTTTTGTATTGAGATCCATGATGAGGGTTTTGTCATTCTATTTACTACTCTTTTCTCCTTATGAAAAATATAGATTTTCATCAGTCTATCTCTACTACATTTTTTTGGAAAATTGATTTTTTTCTTTCTAACTATGATCAAAATTAAGGAAATAGTAAAAAAAATGGTTAGGACCTAGGGTGATGTGAAACATCACCATCATAGCGCTTAAAATTCAGTTAATTATGTTGATTGGCCAATTATATGAATAGTTGATGGTTATGGCTACTTTTGGGGTAATTGCAAACCCTTTGTGTCAACATTACATCAATAAATGAAGAACTAGTTAGAGGAATCTATATGGTATAGCCAGTAGGTTTCGTTTAGAAGAACCAAAAGCATTACATGCTCAGATTGGTATATCAATCTATGGTCTAACATAGACTTGAAGTAAGTGGTATATTACATTAGTGATATAATCACATCGTATGATGTTTGTACGATTGGAAAAGACCACTTATATATGTTAAAAGATCCAAAGATAAATGTGTAATTTTATCGTTTCATATGGATGATATGTTCATGGTAGCTAGTGATAATTATTAGTTTTCATGAGAATAAACAAATTGTTTATCAAGCATGATCAACATGAATAATATGTCTAAGGCTGCATGCAACTTTGCGGTTATGATCGCTAAGTATCGTTCAAGTAAAGTTTTCTTACTGTCATAATTTGCATATATATTGATGGAATACTTAAACAGTTTTTGTATGCAAGATTGTAAAGTGTTTTTTTGATGCCATTACTAAAGGTGAGCACCTAAGAAATATGTAGTTTCCACGAATGCTATAAAAAGAATAAGAGATAAAGATGGTTCTTTATCTTGAAGAAATTAGCAGTCTCATGAACATTAGGTTATGTATGAACAAGTATATTGAAAGATAGTACTAGAGTGCTCAAATATTAATATCAAATCAAACGCATAGAGATTAAGTATAGTTATGTCAAGGATATAGTAATACAAAGAGAAATGAATATATCTAGTGGCTATTCGTGATACTTATTATCAATGATAATAGTTTAATTTCATCAAATATTTAATACAATATGTGTTTAATGAAAATTTAAACAAGATTTTTCTAGAATGAATTTTAAATTAAAATTTAGTTTTAGAAATATAAGAATGCTTGATTTTGAATTAAGTTTTCTATTCTAGAATGAATGTTAAATGAGTGTTGACCATTTAGTTCTACATACAAGAAGTATGTTGGATAAATACGGCATACTTTATTGCCTTTATTATTTTATAAGAATGGAGATGAGACAAATTTAAGAAATTTATCAAGGTGAAAAACAAGAGCTCAAGGCTTAAAACATTAGTGTCGACGTGAAGTATATTTCAAGATATAAGAAGTTAGTAGTAATGATATAACCCAAAGAAATGATTTTCCTCCAATTTGTCTCAATATTCCAGATGTAAATTCTGAAGAGTATATTAAATAAATATACAAGTTTACTCAAGTTATACAGTAGGTATGCTTGAACTATCATTTGTAAAATATTGGAGGAAGACACATGCTTTAATAAAAGAGAGTTAATATTGTAACACATAAATCATACTATATGTGCATTTTTGACAATAAAGATAATATATTCATATTATTAACTTATATTGTCTAAGGATCCTTTAAGGCTACGTGAACCTCAAATTTAAAGTATCATATTTACTCGAGTTCTAATTCTAGATAATGGAATTAATGGTTATGTTGAGTTATATAGTGATAAAATAGGAATATTTTTACTACTATTGATTGTATTTCCTATTCTAGGGTTAGGTATCAATTATTTATATATGTATTTTCATCAACATAAACGTATATACGATAATAAGAATATTTCTCTAAGTTTTACATGGTATCAGAGCTAGGGTTTTAGAATTTGTCAATTCCTTTTCGTTCAAACTTTTGCGAAGTTCAGACTTCATTAATCTGGTGTTAGATCTTTGATCTAACATCACCAGTCTATTGCTCTCTTACTCACCGACAGAATCCTAGAATTGTGTCATCGATTGTTGCTCCATGCGTTGCTTGCTATTTCTGCAGTTGGTTTTCTGATCTCCCTCTTCGATGCATGTCTCATCTTGTAGTCACCATGCATCTACTCAGACAATGCCTACCAGTCGTTTTTTATTTCCTTCGACTGATTTCATCGCCAGAATAATTGCCGAAAATTGTAGGAAAGTCATCCTCTTACCGATATCTCTCTTCGACAAGTGTGATTTGTCATTGCCAACGTTAACAATCTTAGAGTCCACTGGAACTAATTTTTTGAGTTTCTCTTCTATTTACCGTGAGGCCATTGAAAATTTAGTCAGAGTTTCTGAAAAATTCACCCGACAGTCTTTGGAAATTTTTTAAAAGGTTTTTTTGGGTAATGGCTCTTATAAACTTCAGGTTTCAATCAGGTGCTTTTCCCCTAATTATGACAGAGAAATTAGTAGGTAATTCTAATTATACCTCATGGGCTGCCTCCATTGGATTGTGGTTCGTGGTTCAAGGTTTAGTTGATCACTTAACTATTAGGCTGAGGATATCGAAACAAATACATCTACTTGGGTACAAATTGAAGCTTTATTATGTAGTATGTTATGGCAAACAATTGATCCTCAACTTCACCCTCTTTATAAAGCATACAGAACTTGTGTTGAGATATGGAGTCAAGCAAAGTTACTCTATACTAATGACATTCAAAGATTGTATTCTATAATGTCAAATTTGGTTAACCTCAAGCAACAAGATATGCATATTTATGAATTTCTTGGTAGAATGACATCCCTAAAAATAGAATTCAACATGCTATTGCCTGCTGGTAAGTATGTAGCACAAGATCTTGCACAACGAGATAAATTTTACGGTTCTTACTCTTATTGCCATCAGTACTAAACTCACTTTGGTGCGAGATCAGATTTTGTCAAGTCCTACTATACCTTCTTTGGATGAATATTTGCTCAACTATTAAGCGTTTCTTTCCCTAGCCTTATGATAGGATCTCCATTGGTTAATTGTTTCGATTTGGCCTCTCAGTCTCAGAGTACTAATAGAGTAGAGCAAGGAGATCATGATGGTAAAATGGGTTAACCCAAATGTCATTATTATGGTTAATGGGGACATACTAAGGACAAATGTTATAAATTGCATGGTTGACCACGAGTTGCTAATGTTGTTCACATTGATCAATCTAACCTTCAGTCTGAGTCCTCTACTCAACAACCTCAGCAATCATTAACTTGTACTGGTATTGATTATGAAAAGTATCCCAAGTATCAGGCAGCTAAGCAATCTTCCTCCTCCGTTGCTTCCATAGCTCATTCGGATAATTCCGTAACATGCCTCACTCAGTCTTTCCCTTGGTACTTGATTTTGGTGCTTCTGATCATATTTTTGGTAACCCACATTGACTCTCTCACTTTACTAGTACTACATCATTTTCTCCTATTACTTTAGGTAATGGGACTCAAACTGTTGTTAAGGTTGTGGGTTCTGTTTAACCACTTCCATCCTTGCATTTAGACTCTGTTCTTTAGATTCCTAATTGTCCCTTTTAATCTTGTATTCATAAGTAAACTTACATGATCTTTAAATTGTTCTATCACTTTTAATGAAAACTTTGTTGTTATATAGGATCACAGCACAAGATAGATAATTGGTGTAGGACATGAGACATAGGGCCTTTATCAGTTAAATCTACCTCCTTCACCAACAATATGCACTATTTCATAATCTTCCACTCTAATTCACAATCGTTTGGGTCATCCTATTTTGTCGAAGCTTCAAAAGATGGTACGTGCCTAATTTACCTACTTTATCTTCCTTAGATTGTAAGTCTTGTCGCATTCTCAAAGTTCCTTCCCAAAGCGTGTCAATAATCCGGTTACATCCCCCTTTGAGTTAGTTCATTCGGATATTTAGGGTCCCTATCGTGTCTCTTCTATTTTGGGATTTCAATACTTTGTTACATTTATTGACGATTATTCTTATTGCACTTGTATTCTTAATGAAAGCTCGTTCATAATTATTTTCTATTTTTAAATCTTTCTGTGCAGAAATTAAGACACAATTTAACACTGATATTCATATGCTAAGAAGTGATGATGCTTGTGAATATTTGTCTATTCCCTTTACCCAATTTTTGTCTTCCCAAGTAATTCTTCATCAAACCTTATGTGCTTATACTCCACAACAAGATAAGATTGCTGACCATAAGAATAGACGTCTAATAAAAACTGCTTGTACCTTGCTTTTACACAATTAGGTACCACCGAAATATTGGGCAGATGCTATCTTAATTACATGTTTCTTGATTAATCGCATGCCTTCGTCCAATCTTCGAAATCAGGTACCTCATTCCATCCTATTTCCTGATCAGTCATTATTCTCTCTTCCACCATGAGTTTTTTGCAGCATATGTTTCATTTATATCTTTTTCCTAGTCAAGATAAACTGTCAGCCAGATCTACCAAATGTATTTTCCTAGTTTATTCACATTTTTAAAAAGGTTATAAGTGTTATTCTCCATCCACACATCGATATTTCGTTTCTGCTAATGTTACATTCTTTGAATCTTCTCCATTTTACTAATCTTCTCAAACAAATATCACCTTTATTAGTGAGGACCTTCCAATTCCTTCCATTGCACCTATTCTTGTGTTGCTTCTCTTTCTAATCCTCATATAGAGTCAATCCAATGTTTACTTCTTATTGAATACTCTTCTCCTGAGAATGGTACTCTTCCATATACCAATGATCCTAATCCTGCTACTAAGACTCCTATAGAGGCTCCCGTTGATACAGTTCCTGCTACGAATTCTTCATCTGTTGCAGTTCTGCCTTTTGAAGATCAGTTTCCCATTGCCATTCGCCAAGGTACACATCCCATTCGCAACCCTCATCCTATTTATAATTTTTTTTCAGTTATCATCATTTATCACCATCATATTCTACTTTTGTATCCACCCTATATTCTGCCTCTATTCCTTCTAATTTTCATGAGGCATTTAATGATCCCAGGTGGCGTCAAGCAATGGTTGACAAAAAGACTACTCTACATACTAATGATATGTGCGAGTTAGTTCCGTTGCCCCCAGGCCATTCCACTGTTGGTTGTCGTTGGATATATACCGTCAAAGTTGGTTAGAATGGTCAAGTTGATCGACTAAAGGCATGTTTGGTGGCTAAAGGATATATATAGACTTATGGGTTGGATTATTATGGAACTTTCTCTCCTGTGGCCAAGATGTCTTTTGTTTGCTTATTTTTATCCATGGTTACCATTTGCCAGTAGCCTCTCCATCAATTGGACATTAAAAATAACTTTCTACGTGGTAAGCTTCAGAAAGAGATTTATATGGAGCAACCACCTGGATTTGTTACACAGGGGGGGTCTATCTTAATATGTAAGCTTTGTCGCTCCTTATATAGTTTGAAACAATCTCCTCGTGCTTGGTTTGGATGGTTCAGTCATGTTGTTCAAGAGTTTGGTACGATTTAATGTGACTCTGATCACTCTGCCTTCTATAAATATACATCATCAGAATAATGTATCTATCTGATTGTTTATGTGGATGATATTGTCATTACTAGAAGTGATCAAAGTGGGATTGAACAATTGAAGACACATTTGTTCCATCATTTTCAAACAAAAGCTTTGGTTTTACTCTAATATTTTCTCGATATAAAAGTTGCTCAGTCCAAATCTGGTATTGTACTCTCTCAGAGAAAGTATGCATTAGATATCTAGAAGAAATAGGGATGTCATACTGTAGACCAGTAGACTCTCTTATGGATCCTAATTCAAAGCTTTTACCTAGTCAGGGTGAGTCACTTGCTAATCCTGGCCAATATTGGAGACTGGTGGGAAAACTTAATTATCTCACCATCAGACGACCTGATATTTCTTTCTCAGTTAGTGTTGTTAATCAATTCCTACAAGCTCTATGTGATAGTCATTGAAATGTAGTTATTTGAATTTTGAGGAACGTTAAGGGGTGCACTAGGAAAAGGATTATTATATAAACACTAGGGTCATTCACAAATTATTGGATACTCTAATGTTGATTAGGCCGGTTCTCCATCTAATAGGCATTTTACTTTAGGATTTTGTGTTCTTGTCGGAGGAAATTTTGTATCTTGGAAAAGTAAGAAGCAAGATGTTATTGCCAGGTCGAGTGTCGAAGTAGAATATTGTGCAATGGCTCTAGTAACTTGTGAGCTTATTTGGTTGAAGTAATTAGTTCAAAAGTTAAAATTTCTAAAAGTATCACAGATGAAATTATTGTGTGATAATCAACTTGCTCTCCATATTGCTTCTAACTGGGTATTTCATGAAAGAACCAAATACATAAAAATTGATTGGCACTTTATTCGAGAGAAAATTTTGTCTGGTTGAATCACTATTAGTCATGTCAATTCAACTAATCAACTGGCAGATATCTTGACCAAATCTCTTAGAGGTTTTCATATTGAATTTATTTGTAACAAGCTTGGTACATATGATTTGTATGCTCCAGTTTGAGGGAGAGTGTTGAGTTGTATATAGCTATATAGTGATAAAATAGGAAATTTTACTACTATTGATTGTATTTCCTATTCTAAGGTTAGGTATCAACTATTTTTACATGTATTTTCATCAATGTATATAAGATAATAAGAATATTTCTCTGAGTTTTACAGTTTGCTATCTTAGAATGTTAGTAGAAAATCATGAATGATTCGATATAATGAGTCATTTTAGAAAAGTGAGTTAAATTGGTTAAAATGATTTAATTTGGTTAAAATGATTGAAAAACAAGGAAGATTATTTCAATTCTAAGTTTGCATCAAGATGTATTCAAAAGGACCCACTTTCTATTTAGAAGGCAATGCGAATATAAAATATTTAAATAATGAGAGAAAGATGATGATTGATGTAATAAAGGATCTAGGGTATAACATACTAAATCCACTTAAGGATCAATTCATTAGTTGAAAAATCATATATTCTTAATAGATGTATGACAATATGCTCTCTATGGTATTTTGGTCAGACGAGTTATTGGACAAATATGATGCAAAATTCTTATTTACTAAACTTATCGTGTGTGAGTAAGAGATGATAATAAAAGGATAGATGTGACGAGTTTAAAGGGTGACCTTTCATTATCAATAACTGTTAAAGTATAGTTAATAATATCAGCTATAAATAATAGATAATGATCAATTGAAAAAGATTGATGTTAATCTTCTAAATCATACAATATACATAAAGAGATAATTTTGTAAGAAAGAATTGAGTTTCTTTAAGAAATCCTTTAATTTGTGGAATATAATTAAATTTAAGTAAATAACTTGATTAACGATGCATGTATTTTTGAAAGAATTTGTGTTTATACATATGTTTGATAATATTTCTTACAAAGAATCTAATAAATCGCAACCTGGTGTGAAGCAGAACACAGATATTTATCCTCCTCGGATGTTACTAATCATAAGTTTCATATAAGACAAAAGACAAGAAAACAAAGAAAGACAGCTATTTTCCAGAAAATGTTGGCAACTGGGAGATGCTAGTGGTCCACTCCATCTCCAATGTCAACGGACCTCGCCCACAACAAAAGTCTAACAAATGAACCCCAACAGTCATTCATTTTTTTTAAAAAAATTTTAAATGTTAAATATCTGGATTTGCTGATTAGCATTGTGAACATAGTCAAAAGTTGGCTCCTTTTCAATTTTATTTTTCATGCATCTTTATTACCTTAACAAATCTAGTTGATGTGATGATTGGTATAATCGGGTCCTCGATAATCATGTCCCCTAAAGTAAAATAAAAGTGCATTGTTTATTACGGTCAGCCACGCGCATACCTAGGCATATGATATTAAGTTAAAAAAAATAAGTAAAAGTCGGCATCCTGGCTTTCAATTTACTTCTTGTGTTTGGGCATATTGTAGTTATTTACTCCTAAAAGATTATTTTGAATTTTCAGAATTGTGAGTTATTTTTGCTTGGACATAAATTAATCAAATTTTCAATGAAAAATAAAGATTCAAGTTACCTTAAATCTTTCGTTCACTTAAAGAACCTAAGGCTTTATGACATGTATCGCTGTTTTTGTTCGATACGAAGCAAACAATGTGAATTGTAATTTTTATAAGAAACAGAGACCAGATTTTAAACTCAAACTTGTAAATTACTTTGTGCTGGGTACGGAAAGTAGGAGTAGGAGTAGGAGTAAGGGCAGGGGTAGGAGTAGGCCATACCGCATTGACTTGAAGGCATCTGAGCAGTATATTGGGTACCGTTCTGTACCGGCCGGACGGTACCGTACCGGCCGGAATCCGGAACGGTACCCTGTTACATGGTACCGGCCTTGGGTACCGGTCGGTACCGGCCATTATCGGTCGGTA
>JAOQMS010000005.1:28715490-28725971 GCA_027563885.1 Erythroxylum longipes | reverse complement strand
TTTGCAAATTATCCCACCAAAGGGCAGCATACCCTCTCAATCTCATTGCAACTAACTTCACCTTTTTATCTTCAGGCGCATCTTTTAGTTCAAAAACTCTTTCAACTGTATATAAACACTCATTGAAAACACCAACATCAAGTTTCCCAGCAAACTCAGGCAAATCAACTTTAATATTGAACATATCATCAATTCGGTCATTTCTATCATTTCTAGGTTGATGAATTTGAGGGCCTCTAACTGGTCCTAAACGGCCAGCACCATATGGACCTCTACCTCTCCCTCGTTGACCGTTTCCACCTATTATAATGCCATAATCATGACCCACGGCTTAATAAGCATGGGAAGTGCCTCCTGGTGTCTCAAACGTACCCAAGGCAGCCTCCTTTGTCCTGGAAGTCTCACTTTCTAGGAGAAAAGTTTCAAACTTCTCCATCTTGAGACTCATATCAT
Organism: Erythroxylum longipes; assembly: GCA_027563885.1. NCBI lineage: Eukaryota > Viridiplantae > Streptophyta > Magnoliopsida > Malpighiales > Erythroxylaceae > Erythroxylum > Erythroxylum longipes. The sequence continues at coordinate 28,725,518 of JAOQMS010000005.1, read as the reverse complement.
CAATTTTCATGAATAACTTCTCCATATCGTTTTCAGTTGGACCTAACATGTTGGAGAGTCAAATCACAGATCAAAAAACCAGGCATTGATACCAATAATGATGGAGGAATGGCCTGAAAGTGATCGGAATAGGATCTGGCGGTTATTGGAAAAGTTTTGGGCAATTTGGTTTTTATCGGATAAAACTGGAACAGGAAATATGAAGATGTTTCTAGGTTAATTGGCTGGGAATTTGGTTTCGAGGAAATAAGCAAAGTTGTAGAAATTTTTGTGAACTACAATTTAGATACAAGAATAGCATTAATTAATAGGATAAGGAATGATTGAGTTATGGTGGATTTTGTGGTGACATGTTAATCTCAGCTATAGAATGAAGTAAGATGATGAAAATGGGAATTTTAAGGATTCTGGGGTTAGAATTGGATGAAGATGTCTCTTGAGATTTGTAATTTAAGATGTGAGGAACAAACTTCAAGAAGGAAAAATTTTTGATTTGATGAACACAGGAAACAGGAACTGGAAAACAAAATTGGAACTCGGACAGAATTTTGGAAATCGCACAACACACAAACGATTGAATGTTTTCGGCAAACAAACAAGCCCTTTTGATTATTTTTGGAAAAATAATCAAACCCAATGATTGTTCTTTGGAAGAAACAATCAAAACCCAGACAATTCCTTGCCAAAGTATTGAGAGAAAATCTCTACTTTTCCTTATATTTTTCTGAACAAATCAATAGGAAACAAATGAGCTGAAATAGGAAGCAAATGGGCAGCCACAAAGTCAGCTCCTCACCTTTCCTATTCTGCAGTTTTTTAGCTCATTAAAACAGAAATAAAACCTATAATAAAAGTCTTACAAAATTGTTAAAATAAAACAAACCAAACAAGTCATTAAATCGGGCCAAAATAACAAATTTGGGCTAAGATAAAACAGGAAATAAAACAATTCTTTTTATCAAACCAAATACTAGTTAAATTAGACATAACGAATGAATTAAGGAAGTGATTACCTCAAAAAAAAGTCACAAACTTGAAGGTAAAGAAAGATGAATTAGGAAACAAATAAAATAGGAAACTATAGGCAAGACAAGAAAGTAATTGAAATAAGAAAATGAAGTAAATAGGAAAGCAAGTTCCAATCAATACAAAATAGGAAAGTACTTGCAATTCAAGTTCAAGCAATAGGAAAGATGTTATTTTTACTTGATTGCACTTAGGACAATAGCAAACCTAGACTCCACTTCTTTAGAAATTGCAGCACACACTCTGATTGTTTTTTAAAACCTTTTTTGTTGTTTTTTGTTTTTTTCTTTTTGTTTGGACTTCTGCTTCTTCTATTCTTTTTTTCTCTAGTTAATTTGAAGTTCACATGAATAAATATGGAAACAAAAAATGTAAGGCAGTTTTCATAAGCTGGACACTTTCAAATTTCAACTTAGTGTAACTTGCTCTATAAAGCTTGGATTGGAATGATTCCAAAACAAGGAGAAAGAAGAGATTCTGAGCTTTAAGAAACACTTATTAATCAGCCAAAAACTCAAACAAAAAGTAAACAAAACAATGGATAAAAAACGGATAGAGAAGAAGAACGAAAATAAAGAACACAAAAGGATAGCAATTTAAAATCCAGCAACCAAAGCTCTGATACCAAATGAAGCGAGACTAAATAGGAACTTGTCCTAGAGAACCTTCAACAAGATGGAGCAATGCCTAGGAATAGCTAGAATCAGGCACACACAAGGAAGCACGAGAAACAAAATTGAAAAGATGGAAACAAAACACAAAGAGAAAAGGGGTTAGAGGAATGTTGGTCAATGGAAAGAACCCTAAGAGAATTTGTCTCTTAGAACCCTAGCCTTGGGACACCATAAGGGAAGACCATGCCTTTGATAATTCTCAAAGAATACAAAGAAAGCAAAAATTCTTTGAATAATATTAATATTATTTCTAATAAATCTCTTCAAAGTACATAGAGGGTGCCTATTTATATGAAAAAATTTCTAAATTAATTTCCTTAGGCAGAAACTAAATAAAAGGAAACAAACCAACCCCTAAAACAAAAGGAAACAAAATAAACTTAGAAAAGGTTTTGACTAGATGACCTTATTTCAAGGAAAAAAAAAGGAAACTAATTAAAACATGATCTGAACATATTGGACCTTATTGAGCACGTCTTTCTCCTTATTTTTAAGTAGCACATGGTTGTCACATGATATTTTACGTGAGTTCTTCCAATTAGACTCAATGTGGTCCTTTGGACACTTTATGTTGGGCTTCAAGGAGTAAGACAATGACTCTTAGACCTTTATGAGATGCAATCTGACTCAACAACATGGGCTCTATCTCTTGAAGGTCTGGGATCAGACAATTCAATGCTTGCTTCATTTCTTTGCTCATAGCTATTGTCATTGGGCTTCCAACATCTTGTAATGGATCTTTAGGAACATTAGACTTGAATGTTGGGCCTTTGATATGAGAATTTCGTTCAGCCCCTTGCCTTGCATGTTCAGACTTCAAATTTGATCCAATTTCAGCTCCTAAGCCTCTTTTTGCTAGCTCATGTCCATGCATGTCATGTCCCAAGCTTCCTTAAGGCAGATCACAACATGTATGCTTCTCTTCTTGTCTTTCACATGTCCATGCTTCTCCATCATTTTTCCTCTAACCAGAGGTCTTTATCTGATGTGAGCCTCAAGGATGAACCTTGAAACCTAACAATCACACAATTGAAAGCAAGGAAACCAACAAAGCTAGAAATAGATTTAGGAAAAAAAACCTTGACCTGATGTCTATAGAAGACAGGAGCCAAAGTTATAGGATAGGTTTTGAATGCCACAAGATAATAATCTTGATAAGTTCTTGAGTTCACAATGGAACCAAAAGAGAGATGAACCTCACTCCCTCAATTATGACTAAATCTAGACAACCACAAAGCAAGACAGATTCCACCTCCAGGAAAGCTAAATCAGGTCACAACAAACATAAACAAAGGATGAAAAGAAGGATATAGATGCCACACTCCAGAATAGATGAGAAGAGGGAGTGATAAGTTAGGTTTGAATGCCACAATTTTTAATCAATCTTGATATGTTATGCAATTCAATAAAGAACCCAAGAGAAGTTTCTCTCAATTCTCATAAAAAGAAGTCAAAAGTTGTTTTTGAATACACAAGATGCATATTTATATGCCCTAGGTCTAAAACTAACAAAGAAGTGAAAAAAAGTATGCTTGGTATGCCCATTATCCTGAAATTTGTAATACCTAGCCTTAGTTGGCTAATCAGCCCATTTAAGACCCAAATGACTCTAATATATGCCCATTAAGTACTTGGACGACATTAATAATACTTGAGTTGTATGTTCCACCTTCAAGGCTTCTCTTTTGGCCCAAAATAACTTGTTTGGTGCAAATATCTTGAATCAACCAATTAAGTACTTCCTTATTCTTCTTAGCCCTTGACCTTGTAATTGGACCATCTGGAGTGTGCAAAGGGTCTTTAATAACTGTCCACACATTGGCTCCTTCGTTCTCATCATTTTGAACCTTGAACAATACAACGCTTGCCTTTATATAGGCATTAAGTCAAGAGCTAGTTAAGGTAAGAAATTATCCTAATTGAATAATTTGATTGGAATCTTTATTTGATTGAGCTAATTAAGGTAAGATCTAATTAAGATAAGAAATCACTCTAATTGAATGATTTGACCATAATCATTATTTGATTGAGCTAATTAAGGTAAGAAATATTTCCTAATTTGTTGGGACAGCTTGCATACATTCTTGAATGTCTCCCCCGAATGTTGGAATGCTTGGAGCAAATTGGAATAATTTAGACACTCATTGGGCTTCTTAACTCAACTTGGATTAGATTTATTAGTCCTTGAATAATTTCCAAGCTAATTAGAGCTTCTTTAGTTCATATATCTTCAATTAACCCATTTATTGTTTTCTTTATCTTCTTAGCTCTAGCTCTTTTAATTGGGCCTCTTTGAATGCTTAATGGCTCCTTTTGAACTTTTCTTAGGCGAGCTTGGTTCTCATCATTATCTGAGGGCGATAAGTAGAGTTATGCTTGAACTCTATTTATCTTTCCAATAAATCCTTAACTTTTAGCTGACTGTTGTTGGCTCTAAATATTTAATCTCCAACTCCTTCACTCCATGGAGCTTTCTCATGTAGATATATGACTTATGAACCTTTAAGACTGAAGTCTCTTTGCATTACTTCTTCAAAGTCTTTTAGATCAATAAGGTATTTATATGAAAGGTGATCTCCTTATTAAAAAAAAAATTTGAACCACAATTTTGATATGGATTGGACACAACAAATTGTTGAATCGTTCTTTGCTCTTAAGGAAGTAACTCAACCATTTTTCCTTGACCAGACTCTATCAATGTTTTTTCTCAAGTACCACCAACATTTTCGTTTATTGTTTCAAGTGAAATAGTTACCCTCCATCCTCAAATTAGTAACCTGATTACTTTCCACACAATCTCTAAAATTCTCAATGGTTCCTTAAACCATAGTTACCTTTAACTTCATAATCATTCATCATGGCACTGAAATCCCATTAAATGATTTTTAGCAATGGATTGAATTACACCGATGCAATCAAGATTAAATGCAATAACTATTCTTCCATTGAAGTGATGATTTGTGATGGTTTCCCAATGGTTCTTTAGGAAATTTAGCTTTTTACATCAATCCTCTGTCAGTTTTATTTCCAAAAAGCCTATAAGAAAAAATTTCATTATCCGAGATATAATTCTTTATAGCTACATGGAGGGGTAATTAAGCCTCTTACATTCCTTATGATTATGGTCACCAAGTTTGCAAAGGTTATTGCCATTCTTCTTTCTATTAGACCTGCTTCTAATAGCTATTTTGAAACCATTTTCTAAGCTTGTTTTTGTTTTTGGTGTATCCTTAGGATTGGAAGAACTAATAAGGAGTTAGACTAGAATGTTATCTTAATTCTCTGTTAAAGACTCCTTTCTTTAGGCTACTACTTTCAAAGGAAGTTGCGCTAGGTTCAGTACCTTCTTCCTTAGGTTGATGTACATTTAATGAACAATGAGATTTAGTATCCTTGTATCTTTAGAGGTATTGGGATCCTTAACTAGGGATAACACAAACCTTAGCATAATTAATTCTCTTTGTGGGCATTGTTGTTGCATTAATGTATGTAGGATTGCCCACATAACTGGCCAAGTAACTAATCCCCTTAGTCGTCTAGTACAATAGGGGGACATTGTCAATGTTTATCCATATTGGAACCTACTTTAGCTTAAGATTTTGTAGCTATAATCATGGTTAAGGCCTGTCATTAAGATGCCAAGCCCCCTACTGCCATGATCTTTAGAGGTTGAGTTGGAGTTCCAAATTTAAAAAGGAACAAATTATGTTCATTTACTAAGACCTTTTACAAACCACATTATTTTCATTAATGTTGTGCATAGGAATTTATCATTGGGAATGATGGTCTTCTATCTATGAAGAAGCCAAAGAGAGTTAGTCCCATCTTTGTAGATTCCTTTAAAATCTTAAGTGGATGAGCAATAATGGTCGCTTCATCTATTTTATTAAGGGGACAATATTGAAACTTAATCTCTAGAGTATAGTCCCTAACTACTTATTGATAGGATCTTTTGTTGTTAACCTTCCCCAAGGTTTCTGCATTTGATCCTTCTGCTTCCTTAGGAGGATCCAATCTTAAAGAGCTCGTAGGTGGGGCAAAGGGACAAGAGGGAATTGGGTTCAAGACCAAAGATAGAAAAGCCTCAAAATTCAGAGGATCAAGGATTCACATTACCATAAAAGGAAAAAAAAAGTGTTGCATGGAGAAAGAGGGAGCAAATATAATAAGAAAAAGAAAGTGGAGAGAAGGTGTGAAAGGGAAGAAAAGACCTTAAGCATGAAACAAGCTGGGGGAAGAGTTAAACAATAGACATGGAAGTTATTGAGAAGAGTTAACACAAAGATCATAATTGAAGGAGTATGAGAAAGAACAAAAAAACTTAAGTTTGAAAAGGAAAGGGATTTTGGGGTTTAGAGGGATAGGGAAGCTAAAGGAAGCAAATTTTAATGAGAGCAGATTCAAAAAGAAAGGAGGTAGCAACTATTGATTCAGGAACCAACTTTGCAAAGACTACAGCTACTAAGCTTAAACCTAACCATACAACACATGATACGGATTAGAGAAAACTGGATCATCTTACACTACATTCTAATTGATAGCACACAAGCGTTTTAGGTTTTGAGTAAATATTTATTATGGAAAACTTTACTAGAAAATGCATAACACATTTCAATTATAAAAATTATTTTTAGAATTAAAAAAATATTGTTAGAGTAATACTCTAAAGGCAATCACCTTTAGCACTTTTGCACAAACTTCATTTTGATTAATAAAGCGAAAGGCAATTTTCATTGATTTGATATTCGTTTATATATGAATTGATATTGATTTTAAATCGAATTAATGAATTCCATAATACAAAACATAGCATGAAGGAAATCATGATGAGATCATGATAATGAGCTTTCTATCATGTGCAATTATCTTAGTATCTAAATAACCCCTAATCATAGGATTAATGAGACAGGACATTATTAATCTAGACAGACTAACACATGTTATACTCCTTAATTTGATCAAGAAGTGGATCTCACAAACTGTAAGCATGAGTTGTTTAGAGTTAACATGTGGATGCTTACTAAGAGTAGTAAGTACATCGGATGACCCGTTGTGAAATTATTATATGGATGATCTATCGAATGTCAGTGATTAAACTCATCATAGCAATGGTGTAAATATCCTTAGACTTGAGGTACTCAAGGATATCTTGGATACGAATCATGTGCTTTGACATCATTCCTTGTTACCTCAAAATGAGGTCGTTGTTAGGGTAGTGATTGGGTACAACTATTTGTATTTGAAGGTAATTGGATAGCCAATAAATGATTCACCACTCTTATAGAAGGAGATGATACCCATGACCTCTTGTCGGGATCATTACTCAGGACTCTTTGGCCAGAGTCATTATGTGTCATAAAGAGAGTCTTCAATGACACATAGAGTAATGAGATCCCAGGACAAGAACTAACATCACTTGGACTAGATGTGACGTAGTCAATTTAGTGGGAGTTGACACATAGCCCATACTCTGAACCAAGTAGGGTATAGTATGGTAAAAGGATAAATTGCATGGTAATTATCTATGGAAAGGTTCATAAGTTAGATAATTAACTATCGAAGAGTTCGTGTGTTAATCCACTTATATTTCAGCAAATTGGCATCATGAAACCCTTCATGATTTGATTGAATTAAGAGTTAATTCAAGTGCCTAAATATAACCGGGAACCTAAGAGTCACAACATAAAAGATCAAATGAAAAACAAAGTGTGTATGGCCATTTTAAGCAGGCCATGATTGTGACTCATAGGGCCACGATCATGGCCGAAGGCAAGACAGGCCACGAAATGATATACAAATGAGTTCTGCACTTATGTACACAAGCTTATTTCACTTCTTACACACTCAAGTGAGAGAGAAAGGGCTCTAGAAGAGCTCTAGAGAGAGTGAGAAGAGTTCTTGAGTTATCTTCATGCTATTTATGCAATTGTTGTGTAAATCAACATGCATGCAAGATAACCTTGATCTATCTCCCATTTGAACATGATGCAACTCACCAAGACAATGGAGACTTAAGGATGCCAATGGGTCCAATTACAAGGTCACGCTCCAACAAACTCAAAGCACAATTTCATATTTATGTACAAGATTTTGTTTCATAAGAACTTAAAGAAGTTTTGTTGATCAAGCTTGGGGAAGAGCTTAGAGAGATGCCTAAGTGTGTGTGCACATTGGAGGTATCAAACCAAGAGGGCTAATACTTAGCCATTTTCACAAGCATAAGCCTAATCAATGGGTTTTGATGCGGAACCCCAAGACCCTTAATCGACCCTTAGAACTTGTTACCAATCAAATCAGAATTAGTTTCCCAACAAAACAATCAGATTAGGATTTGTTCTTACACCCAAGAACACTTATGAAAAGAACTCAAGTTAATTTTCTGAAATCCCCTTGAAACCCAATCCATTAAGCACTCAAGAACACAAGAAATAGGAATTAAAATTGATAACAAAAGATAAACTAAATTGCAATCAATAAGAACACCTTGCGCATAAGCATAAAAGAAAGCAAAAACTCTCTCCATTCAGTTATGAAAAATTCAAATTCTAACTTCTTCCGAATTACATCAGAAAATAACCTTTTTATAGACATTACAATGCAAGACAAAAAATTAAAAATTGAAATAAATGTCTTCAAGGTAGTGGACAATATGGATGATGTGAAGAAAGTGGTGGAGAAGGTGGCTGAGATGAAAAGACGATCTTCAATGTTGAGAGAGAAGTGGTTGCTGGAGAGAATAAGATGGAGTGGTGAATATGAAAGCTACAAAAACCCTAAAACATGCTTAATTAAACCTAAACCTAATGGGTTTCGAATGGGCTTAAGTAAAAATAAAAGGGGCCCATGTATTCTAACTTAAAATGCTAAATTGAGCCCATAAACCAAGTCTGAAATAGAAGTGACTAAAACCAACGTGACCTACTTGAAATGTGGCCCATTTCACTTATTCTAACCCAAAGGAGACAAATAAAAACAGCCCATATTAAACAAACCCAAATTTGACCCAAAATGGGCCCAAAAATACAAACACTCCAAACTAGTCTTTTAGTCCAATTATATAGACATACTTAGGCTCCAAAACATTTCCATATATGGACTTTCCATATTTGGACAGCCGACTTTCAACATGTTTTTACACATAAATTTGGAGTTGCTCCTTCAGATGCTTTGCTCGGGACCTTGTGACCGGACTGACAAAACTTTCCATATTGGGAAAACCTTCCCTGTTGGCACTTGAATAATATTGTTTTTCTTGAACAGCCCCAATATGATTTCCCACGGCATCTCCTTACGCTTTATCTCCATTTTCCAAATTTGGTGAAGTTTCCTTATTTGGAACCCGAAAACTTTCCCTATTTGGAATCAGGTCTAAGCCACCTAGATTGCTTCTTGATGCATCCTGAATGCCATTTGTACCATTTCCCTCCCCTCAAAATGATTCGTCCTCGAATCTTCACCTTCATCAAAATCAAAAGGAGATAGGTCAGATACATTAAAGGTACTAGAAACGGCATACTCACCAGGAAGATTAACTTTGTATGCATTGTCATTGATCTTAGCAATGATTTGAAATGGTCCATCACCACGAACATCCAATTTAGATTTTCGTTTGGAAGGAAACCTTTCCTTACGCATTTGCACGCAACCCAATCTCCTGGTTCAAAGGTTACCATGTGCCTTCCGTTGTTCACTTGGGTAGCAACTTTTTGATTTCTCTGCTCAATCCTTTCTCGTGCTTTATTGTGAATGGCCTTAACCATTTCAGCCTTCTTAAGCCCATCTAAGTTAGAAATCTCACTTAAAGGAATAGGTAGAAGATCCAAAGGGGTTAGTGGTTTAAAACCATACACAATCTTAAAAGGATAAAAACCAGTAGAAGAATACACACTTCTATTATAAGCAAACTTAACAAATGGCAAAAGTTCTTCCCAAGTCTTTATGTTCCTTCTAATTAAAGCATGCAGCAAGGTACCAAGAGTCCTGTTCACTACTTTGGTTTGACCATCAGTTTGAGGGTGTGATGAAGTAGAAAATAACAACTTAGTCCCAAGTTTAGACTAAAGTACATGCCAAAAATGACTAAGAAACTTAACATCTCGGTCAAATACAATAGTCCTAGGAATGCCATACAAACGTACTGCCTCGCAGAAAAACAAATCAGAAATGTGAGATGCATCATCAGTTTTTATGATATGGAATAAAGTGAGCCATTTTAGAAAAACGATCCACTACAACAAAAATTGAGTCTAGTCCTTTCTTAGTCCTCGACAACCCCAAAACAAAGTCCATAGAAATATCAACCCAAGGATGAGTAGGAACAGGTAATGG
>JAOQMS010000005.1:28685467-28702164 GCA_027563885.1 Erythroxylum longipes | reverse complement strand
TTATTTACTAAATTTATTTTATTTATATTTTCTTATTTTAATTTAATATCTTATTATTTATAATTTTAAATTTATATGACTAATAATATATTTTTTTAATTATTTATACAACAATTAATAATTTATTAAATCAATAGACTTTTTAGTAATTTTATCTCTTTTCAGCAACCGCAACCGTACTTGTCAAACACCTATTTTCACGTTTTAGTAGTTACTAAAACAGCAATCCCAAACACATAAGTACTTATCATTTCATCAGGTTATCAACCACCACCGATCTCTCAAATTAAGCTTTAAATAGGAAGAGCTTTTTAGAAACTAGCACTTTTGTCTTTTTCTTCTTAAATCAGTTTGAGAATTACTTTATAGATATCATCAGAGACTAGACACTTGAATAATTCATAACTGATCAATAGGAAAAAGTTTCAAAAATTTTTCAATAAGAAAACGAACAAGGTACGATTTTTAAATCATTTCATATTTTATTCAAGTGTATTCAATTATCAGAATCCGTTCAGAATCTGTAAACTTTTGTTTTTTGCTGCGCCAATAATTCGATCACAATTGGATTCCAACAAAATTGTCTTAGACTTAGGACTTGTGGGCCTGTGGCTGTGGTATGCGGCTATTTACTGATAAATTTTCACTCACCGGGAGATAAGGAAAAGCTCAAGTCCTAAGGCCCACACGTGGATAGTTACAGACCAACTGTTTAACATATAACGGCAGACAATATTTTTGGTCGAGAGCAACGAATCCAACTTGCTTAACACAATTTTATTCCCCTTCAAGTTGTTCCATGCACATGACGTCATCAATTGATTGTCATTTTGAGATGAAACTATAGGAAGTAGAATAGGAAACGGATAATGTTGAAACATAAGCTTTACCAGTTTTATGCTGGACACTCAAATCAACGATATTGCATACGATACCAACTTTGTATCACCATATAGATATATAGTTGATCACTTTTCAAGCTTTTTGTTTGGATCAGTTATAAGGGCTGGCTGGTAGCTGATCCGTATTATGATTGCTGAATTGTTAAGATGTAATACGGTAACAACTTGGAAGCTCTTACACTGCCACTCTACTAAGATTTAGGTCTCAAGTGCCAATCCTAGATCAAGATTGAGAGTGACAATTCTTATTCAAAAAGACAGGATTCGAAACAGTTGGTGACATCTTAAAGATGAAGATTACACATTAACTTGGCAATTCTCCTCAAAAAAAAGTTAGGGTGTCATTATTTTGATAATGATTATGATTTATATTTGTCTAAATTATCCATATACATCACAAATCATTTATTAGTGGAATATTAATAATGATTATGTAGTCAACTTGAAAAAAAAACAAAAATTAGTCTTTTTTATTAAATAATATTCTCTATATTTAAAATAGAATTAAATATGGTAACAACATATATTTTGGTCCCTTTAATTTTCTTTTGCGTCATAAAATTTTTAAGATTTTAATTGAAATTGATTTAATTTCAGTTTTTAAAGAGAGAGGTTTTATTTCTTTTTAAGTGTACGAGAAAACACATCAACTTTTAGCACTATTATCAAGGAGTTTTTATAGTTATTTTTATAATTTAATTTAATATTTTCTTATTTGTTACTACTCTTTGCTTTCTAAACCATTCACAACTGTTACTAAGTTTGTTAATCAAGTTGATTTCCAATATAATCTAGAGATTGGAATAACTTGATTTAAGCTAGGGATGGAGGCTGAAATAAAGATCATAAGAAGCTAATTCAACTCATATATTATTTGATAAAGAATTGAAATTGAAAAAGAAGAGGATATGTTTAACTATAGGACTTTGAAGGAGTTTGTTGCTCTAGATTAAAATCAATAATCCCTCTACATCACCTTTCTTACCTTAAAGACTAATACCACTTTCAAATTAAAATATGGACTGAAAAATCTCTTTCTGTCCTTTTTATGCTCTTGTAACTAAAAATTCACATAAGCACTTGATGAAGTCCCACATGGTATGCGCAAGTACAAAGTCCAATGGGGTGTTAATTGATGCCACCAACAAAGGAGTATTATTGGATGAGATTTCAAAAACTGCTAGGAACTTGATCACCAACAAGGCAATCAATTCTCAATAATTCAACACTAGACTTGCACTTAAATGTGTCAATAAGGTAATTATTTTTACCTTTTATCAATAAATTCCAAATTTAAGCTCTCGTGTTTATCAAATAGCTATGAGTATATGTAGATAATAAAAGCTTATTTGATTTATTTGGAGATTAGGCATCCAACAGATATTGTCCAATGCTTCAAGAGTAGACTATTAAACAAGTCAATGCAATAGGTAGATTTTTATGACGACTCAGAAGAAATTATGATCTCCATTCAAATACATACAATCTAGGATATAAGGATCATCCTTATTGGGTTATGATAATTCATAAATAGATCAATCAATGGTTCAAAATTGACAAAGCATATGATTTTAATATGCCTTTGGAAGATATTATTAGATATCTTACTACTAATACTTTGTAATTCCAATAATACGTAAGAGCCAATATCCAAGGTTTATAATAATAGGCAGGCTAGATGGAAAATAAAATTTTATGGTTAGAGGTGTAAAGTTTAAAGAAGTTATCCTCCCAACAGATAATGAATCTGAAAGCAAATTATAGTGTAATCATTTTAGGGAATGGTAAAGAGGTTGAGACACCAACGGAGACACCTCATGTACCAGCAAAGCAAGAAAGAGAGAACTTTTGATACAAAAGATGATCTTCTAAGTAGGATGCCCTGTGTAAGTCCCCTCCTCTTTATTAATATGAACTAGCACCTCTTTTTCCTCAATCTTTAACAAAATCTTAAAAATATGAGTGATATTAAAACCTATATGAGAATTTTTGCTTATGCAAGTTAAATATACCCCTTTTACTGCTATTAAATGAGTACCTCATTGTTCAAACTTTTTGAAAGAACCACATAAGATTAAGAGAAAACAGAAACTTATAGAATGAGGTGAAAAGTGAGGATTGGTAAGAATGCTTCTAATATCTTTCAACAGACCCTTCTTAAGAAATGCAAAGATCTAGGTATATTTATAATTACCTACAAAATAGGTAATATTAGGATTAAAAAGGTTATGTTAGACTTGTGAGCATCAATATTTTTTATGCCATATTCCATATTTGCTTCTCTGAAACATACGCCTTTAAATAGGACTAACATTATGATTCAACTAGTTGATAGATACAATGCCTATCCTGGGGGTAAAATCAAAAAAGTACTTGTGGAAGTTAATTATTTGGTATTCCCATCTGAATTTTATCAATTTGATATGAAAATTTATGGTCCAGTAACTCCTATTTTGTTAAGGGGACTAGTACTTATTGTGAAATTCAATACAAAAAATCGTGAACATTAACATTTAAGATACTATGAAATTTTATGATGAAGACAATCATATTTATGCAATTGATATGATTGACTCTTTAATATAACATATATTTGAACTTGAAAGGGAAGACAAATTAGATATTTACATTGTTAAACATCTTAGGGAAGAATAGTAGAGATACATTGTAACACCCCACTCCCATCTGACACATGCACATGTGACCAAATGCACGTGTGTCCTTCGGTCACATGTGCATATGCCTGACAAAAATGATGTGTTAACTATCTCTCTTTCACTGTATTACATGGCATCGTAATTAAAATCACAAATCACACGTTTGCTAACATTAAAAATTTCCTCATTTTACATCATAACCATAATGTACATTGTAGCTTTGAGTTCAACATCATCCATATATATACAACATTGTCCTATGAGCATAAATAACTGAGTCTATATAGTATGCTACAAATATAAGGAATGCACAAAAGTTATTAACAAACTTGTCTTTAATTCCTAGCTGACCGACCTTTGAGCCATATATGATTGTCAAAGTTGCACAAAATAAGCTTTTATGGAGTCTTAGAAGCTAGGTCGTCTCACTATCAAACCTGAACTTATCAACAGTGCAATTTTGATGAGCTTTGCGAACTCGTTATAGTAACCATCCTCGGTGGTTCACTCATGTTATAAAACACAGTCAATCATAAACTTATTGTCACACAGTTCATATCAACTTGATTAGCATCAAGTGATATCACAAACAAATTGTATTTCAGTCAAACAATTTAATCAAATTATCACTTCATTACACTTGAATAAAACACAATCATTGGTTTAATACCATGTATTCAAACATATAACATTCTTACAGCTTTAGAAATCATTCAATGAATTCAAATCATATGTGAATGCTATATGTATGAGACTCACATTAGTTTTTACATTGTTGTGGCTGTATGCTTTTTCAGTATCCTGTATCACCGGGTTCATTGATCACAGTGAGCCTTAGGCTTAAACCACATATGTTTGAGCTTTAAGCTCTTTTCAGTAGCAGTCTCAGTTAGTAGCAACACCAGTCACAACTGCCTTTATATTACATGTATTGAAATGAAATGTATGCCACAATTCATTCAATACAATCAATCACTTTCATACACATTATCTCAGTCATAAAATTCAGTCACTTTTATTTGAGAATCATTTAGGCAGTCTCATTCACATACAAGTAGCACTTCTAATAATATTCACATGTATCAAACACCTTAGACAAGTATTTTCCAGAATTTAGTACACAATCAATACATATTCATCATATATAAATTTCAATTCAGTAATATCTAGATCAAATTAAAGTGAGGTCATCTTAGGTTACTCACAATTGCTCCCTTAAACCTATTGCCTTGATGTTCCGGCAATATCAGGATGTGGTCGTGCTACCTGCTCTCCTATATACATTAGCACAATTTCACATTACTGTACTGCTTATGTAACTGAGTAAACACGAGTATAAATGTATCATGTATCATGCATGTGCAATGACAAATTCTCAGGTATATTTCTGTCACAAATTGATGTACTCCAATAGTGCCAAAATTCACATACTCATTCACTATTCACACACTCATTCATTATTCCAGCTTTCGCTGAAAGCATCCCATTCGGGTCAACTTTGCATAAGCAATAAGATCAAGAAAATGATGTATTTTTGTAACACTTTCTTTTAGACAATTGTTCCTCTGTGTCTTAAGTTTCTCATGACACTAAAATCATTCAATTTAGTTCATTATTCTATGAGTTATGCTCATAATACCACAGACTAAGTACATTTGAAATTTGGGTTAGTGCAAGATCATACTTTCAAGTTGTACAACTCACATATCTCAATTCCAATATCCAAAAATTACAAAATTTATACCAATTTTAAGCTAAGAGAATAAGCTACAATTTGTTGAAGAGACACCTTAGTCTAATTCAACCTACATCAATACAGTTTATTCAATAACAATAGGACATGATTTCTGTCCCTGGTAGTGTTACAGCCTAAGCCCAGACTCATTTTCATGCGAATTTTGAAAGTCTTAGAGACAAAATTAAAATTCAACTTCTTTAAGAAAATTATATACATATGTCTAAAGTTTAATTTGAATGAATAATCAACTTATTTGAAATTCTACAGCTCAAGATATAATCAAAATATTGAAGCATGTTCAACGAAAATTCTCCAATTCATAACATTCCAACACATTTCCTCACTTTGATCCAATCAATCCTTTATCAAATCAGTTCAGATGGCTCTAAATTTTCATGGAGAGAATAACAATGTCTTAGGAGTCTATTGGTTCAATTTTCAAGTATTTGGAGTTCGGAAGACAAGATCATGGCTAAAAGAATCAACATAGTTCGATTTTAGAAAAACCTTCGGGTGCAACTTCTCTTCTCTTCTCTCTCTAAAATGTAAGTTTCTTCTTGTTCACCGTAAATTGCATATTTCTTCACTCTTCTTCCTCTCTTCCACGTACCCATCATCTCTAATTTATAATTTCACATTTCTACTCCCAGTCCAAGTCAACTTACTTTAAAAACAACTCAAGATTCAAGATTAAATTCAAACATCAAAAATCTGAAACTACATATACACTTTCTCTCTCTACTGTGTTTACTATACAGATTTACATTCCCTCTCATTTCACTTTATACCTTCCATTTTAATGCTTTTCCCACGTCACAGTATCACCAGAAACTTTCCCTTTAGTTATAAACTCATTTAACATCATTTCTAAACATTCATATAAGTAGACAGCAAAATAACTGAGCAACGTGAATAAGCCATATTTTCTACAATTATGACTACATTAAAAATCTCTATTCAACTCAAATATCACAAGCTATTAATACACTTTCTACTATTTTCCCACATTCACAAATTCAAGTCCTCATCTAAGTCATTTAACACATGCATTCACTAAAACTCTATTGCTTAACCTTCTTATGCATGTATTCATCTCTAACACTAGCCATCATCTAAATCATTTACACAACATCCAGAAAAATTAAACACAACTTATTTGATGTTTCAGTAAAATTTTCAGTAGTGATATTGAAGAATAAGTTTCAGTGGTGGATGTTCAAAGAAGAGACTTGGATAACGTCCAGTGAATAACACCAAAAGAGTTAGAGAAGTGTTCTTCTTACACGTGGCACCATGCATGTATTTGTCATACATGTGAGGCTGCCACCTGTCACACTCCCATTTGTCTATTTTTTATTTTTTTTAAAACCCCCAAATTTTCATAAATTCTCTAAAATTCTGAAATAATCATAATACTCACCAAAAAATTTTCGATACAAATAATCCATGATTCACATTTTAATCACATTTGTAATCAATTATACCCAGAAAATGTCAATGAATGCATGTGCAATTATTTTAATATATCAAAAATAAATATTCACATGTGTGTGAATATATACAACGATGCATGAGCATGCAACGTATTTATAATTTCTCATAGTAGACTCAATTCACTATTATGGGGTCTATCCCCAAACATGGGATGTTACATAAACTTTCATGATTTTTATATAAAATGTTTATAATGTTGAATGAGTTTTTGAATTTACAATCATTAGGTAATGCTTATTATATTTCATTACCATTTTCTAATGAGATACCATCACATTTTGTTTTTTAGGCATCCATTGTAAATTTGAAGCCTCTCCCTAATTATCTTAAAATGTATGTTCGTTAGGGATAAGGAGTTGCTACTACTGACCATATATAATAAGCTGAGTTTTTTATAAGAGGAAAAGATTGTGCAATTCCTAAAGGAAAATAAAATTGTTATTAGTTGGAAAATAAAAGAAATTAAAGGAATCAACCTATCTATATGTGTACATTATATCCTATTGGAATAAGCAAGAAAACCCAACCATCAACAAAAAAGGAAATTAAATCCATTAGTGATGGATTTAGTAAAAAAGGAAATCCTTAAACTTTTTGGAGTCAAATTGATTTATCCTATTTCAAAAAGCAATTAGGTTAGATTGGCTTAAGGGTTCCTAAAACAAGTAAGGATAACAATTGTCAAGAACCAAAATGATAAGTTAGTGCCTACCTGTACTTAAAATGAGTGGCAAGTATACATAGACTATAGAAAATTAAACTTGATAACTCATAAGGACTAATCTCCCTTACCTTTTATCAATCAAATTCTTAAAAGGTTAGCTAGTGGTACTTATCATTGTTTTTTGATGGTTATTAAGGATATTTTCATATTGCAATTGTGTCAAAGGACTAAGAAAGACAAAGTTTGTTATTCATGAAGACTCGATAATTATTTACATAAGCTTAAATTTTTTTTGGAAAAGGTTTATAGAAACTAACCATGTTTTGAATTATGAAGGACTTCACTTTATGGTTGAACAAGTTATAGCTTTCATGCATGTTGTTTCTTCTAGGGGAATTAAGATGGAAAAAGCTAAAGTTGATATTGTCCAATCTTTACCTTATCATACTAATATGCAAGAAGTTCATTCTTTTCTTGGAAATAAAAGCTTTTATTGAAGATTCATCCAAAACTTCTCTAAAATAGCATTGCCATTATAAAAGTTGCTATAACAGGATGTAAAGAGGTGTTAGAAAAGTTAAAAGACTTATTAACCTTTACTCCAATTATTTGAATACTCAAATCTTATGATATTTTTATAAGTTCATTCTTTTCTTAACATATAACTTTTTTATTAAAGATTCATCAAAAAAATCTCTAAAATAACATTTCCATTTTGAAAGTTACTATAAAAGGATATGATATTATCCCTCTTGAGATAACTTATAATGCAAGAGATAATAAACTAGGCAATTTATTGGATCAAAGTATTGAAAAATTCCTGATGACATCTAATATGCTTTCATAACTTTGAATGCTGCTTGAAAAATTATTCCACTACTGAAAAAGAACTTTAGCTGTGACATTTTGCATTTAAAAAGTTCTGCTCTTATTTTCTTAGTACTAAAATCATTATTTATTCTAATTATATAGTCCTCCATCACTTGATGATGTAGAAAGAGGAAAACTAAGGTTGATAATGTGGATACTTCTTTCGAACAAATTTGATTTACAATCAAAGATAAGACTGTAGTAGAAAATTGTGTCACTAATCATTTAAGTTGATTAGCCTATGTATGGGAGGAACTATATATCCATGAAATGTTTATTGACGAGCAACTATTTCCTAAGAATGTATTATTACCATAATATGCTCATATAGTTAATTAATTATTTGGATACTAACAACCTATGTCCTGAGTTATCTAGGGCTCAAATAGATGAGATCAAGAGTGATACCAAGTACTAAGTATGGGATGATCCTTGTTCATTAAAACATTGCTTAAGTCAAGTGATTATACTGTGTGTTCATGAAAGTGAAATAACCTTTTTCATTAACTTTTGCATTATTTCATTTATGGAGATCATTTTGGATATAAGAAGATGACTACAAAAGCATTATAATGCAATTTTAATTGTCCTACTTCATTTCAAGACTCATATTCCTTCAATAAGTTATGTGAAACCTATTAAAGAATAGGTAATATTTCCTAAAGGAATGAGATTCCATAAAACCTGTCTTATTTTATGAAAAAATTTGATATTTAGGTGTCAATTTTATAGGTTCATTTCCTGTATTTTTTAGTTATGTTTATATTTTACTAGCTACAAAAATCTCAAATTGACTAGAAACTAAAACACTGGTGATTTTAAATACATTATAAATTTTCTTATATCTAATTTATTTTCTAGGTTTAAATTCCAAAAGCACTAATAAGTGATTGTGGTACTAAAATTTATAATCAAAATAATAGAGGCTTTGCCAAAAAAAGTATAATAAGACTCATAAGGTGTCTACTGCCTATCGTCTATAACCTAGTGGCTAAGTGGAAATAATAATTGTGAGATCAAATCTATCAATACACCCAAATTAAAAAGTCTAGAGTTTGCTATTAGACTACACTTTATGGGCTTATAGAATTCCCTATAATACATATATAGGTATGTCACCTTATTAGTTGGGGTTTGGAAAACCATGTCATCTTGAAGTTGAACTACAACATAAAGCCTATTGGAAAATGAAGAGTTTCAATATAAATATGATTGAAAATAGAAATCATATTAAGTTTCAATTATATTAAGATGTAATCATAAGAATTAGAAGAAATTTGCAATGATGCCTATGTGAGTGAAGGACTTATAAGGAAAGACTAAGGCATTCTATGAAGAGATGATCTATAGGAAATACTTTGAAGTTGGTCAAAATATTATTTTATACCAACAACAAATTCATCTATTTCTAGGTATGTTACATTATTATCGGGGTTGACCCTTTTATTTTACTAATGTTCTTCTTCATAATGCAATTGAAATTTAAATTTTAGAAACACAACTATATTCAAAGTGAATAGGAATGCTCAAAACTTAGTATGAAGGCTTTTAAATGGAAAATATGGCATTATTTGACCTTTAGGATCTAGCATACACTGATTGAAGAATGAGGCATCAAGTTAAGCATTAAGTCAAGCCAGTGATAGTAAACAAAGGTTCTACTAAGGAAACAACCTAAAAAACCAAATATTCTTTTCTATTTCATTATCTTGTTCTTATTTATGCCATTATTTATGATTTTTTGTCCATGTTAGCTTCTCTCCTCTGTGTTTTTAGTTTTTACATTAAGGATAATATAGGTATTAAGGATGGGAGATGAATAACTCTAGGATATACAAATGGATTAAGTTATTATATATAAAATGAGATTAAATTAGAAGAGTATGAAAGTGACATGTATTGTATAGTTGAATTAATAAGAGATGTGAACTTTAATTGAGATTGATAATGAGTTCAAAAGGGAAGTTGAAATATTTTAGTAAATCATTTAACCTTACAAGCTTCTGAACTATGTG
This sequence comes from Erythroxylum longipes, assembly GCA_027563885.1. Classification (NCBI taxonomy): domain Eukaryota; kingdom Viridiplantae; phylum Streptophyta; class Magnoliopsida; order Malpighiales; family Erythroxylaceae; genus Erythroxylum; species Erythroxylum longipes. The sequence goes on along the minus strand of JAOQMS010000005.1, from coordinate 28,691,824 downwards.
ATATTAAGACATCTACGTTAGTCTGTGTTTTTCTTAATATGTGATTTCTTCTTTGTAGAAGTATCTCTAAAACTTGCTTTAAACTATTCTGATATAAGCATTTATGAAAAGCATAAAGACCATTTTTTTTAATTGACCATTTTAGCGTAAATAGCTAACTTGATAAAATACCTTTTATCAACCCTTTTAATCCTTATAACTCATATTATTTCATTAAATCCCATCACATGAGTTTGATTTTAAATTTCACTATCTTTACCTAAAATTAGGGATTAGTAGGGAATTTGAATCAAATCAATAAAAGGTTTTATGAAAGGCAAACCAAAACCTAAGTTTGTTGTATGCTAAACATACATTATTTTTAGCACTATTTTCATAGTATATTGCTTGTATTTTGGATGAGTTTAAAGGATTTGATACCTAATTTAAGAAGTTTTATTATTTTAGATCTTATTTTTAACCATATAAAAAAAGGAGAAAAATTGGAAAAGATTTGTATTGAAATGGAGTAATTTTGGAAGATTTGGAGAAGCACCATATAATAGCATCATACATAGACCTGTATTGAGGGTTATGTTAAAATATGGTTGCTTCTATTTCTCCAATATACCATACACACTCCCATGTTACCCTTTTAACAAAAATATGGTGCCTTACATACACCAATATAGGTACTTATGTTGGCATTATTATTTTTGGAAAAATTCATAGAGGACACAACCAACTATATAGACTCATGTTGAAGGTTGTATATCTCATTAAAAATTAGCATTTTAGTTTTTTAAAAGAAAAAAAAGAGGAAGTAGGAAGAATTTATTTGGTTGAAAAAAATCCTAAGGTCACTTTGAAACTATTTTGCATTAGTCTTGATCAAGAGTTCATCATTCCTTGAAGATAAAGGAAGATTTCAATAATTCTTTAGAAATTTCAAGATTCAAAAACATGAGTTCTTTATCTTGTTTTCTTTATTATTTTTATGTTAATATTCTTTATATGATTATTAACTAAATATGTTGTAAATTTAGGTAGTAAGAACCTAAGATGTGATATACTTTGATTCATTCTTTCTTTTAATGAAATTCTAGTTTTCTTGTGACATATTCATGATTTTATATTGATTGAATCAAAGGCGCCAAAGTGGAAGATTTGATATTTGATTCATGCATTAAGATTCAAAAGATGAGATATATGTTTTAGGCCACAATGTGGATAAAGAGCGTTAATCAAAAGCAATTTAAGAGAAAGTTGTCAGATCTTCCTAGGTTAGGGTAAACCTATCAAGATAGTGTTCAGCAAGTTTTATATCTAATAAAACTCTCAATACCTGCAAGTATACTGATCGTATGTTATAGTATCGAAAGGTATCGATCCCATGAGGAAATAAACTAATTGAACCTAACTTTATCTAAGGTATTAAGATATGGTTTGAGTGAAATAATGACAAAAATTAATACAATTAAATAAAATCAAGAAAATAAAAATAACAATGAAGCTGCCAAATTGATTAAGGTAGATCAAAGATGAATGCTTAGGATTTATTCTTTCATTATTTTGTTCCCTTGATGATTATTGATCCAATTATGTGTCAATCTTAAATTTCCTAAGGGATTGATTACTCTCTCTCTCTCTAGACTTAATCAATTAACCCTAACTAAATTTAAAATTCTAGATTTTGCAACCTCTCGATTCACAAAACTTTCTAACGTTTTCAATTAGATCTAAAGTTATCTATTGGATAATCAAGTTCTCACACAAGATCTCTCTTCATATGATCATTAATTTGATAATTTTGTGACTTATTAAATCCCCAACTCTCGTTGTACAACCTAATCTGATTACTTTTGACTTACTCTCTCAATTCATGATCAAAGTATAAAATGCACAATTATCACAACACTAGAATTTTGTATTGAATCAATAAAGATCGAAGTCACAAAATTAATTCAAAATAACCCTAGTCTGGGAATTAGAAACTCATGAATGTAATAAACATTTGAGAATTCAAGTTACATATCAAGTTTTGATGAAAATAGAAAAAGAAAAGAAACTTAGTTTGGAGCTTGATCTAGAAAACTAGAATTCTAGACGTTATTCTTGATCTCCCTTGTTTGATCCACTTATGTAAGATGGAAACTTCATTTTTTAGGCTTCTTAATGTTCTTAATATGTGTCTTAGGGTTTTGGGGGTGTAAGTAGTGTTTTTCCCCTTTGGTCAGTTGCAAAAAAGCCCCCAAACCTTAAAACAAATGAAAAAAGTCTTGCTTAGGAAGCCTTTTTCACAATCATGACTTCATGATCATGATATGGAAGTCACGATCGTGACTCTGGAAAATTTACTTCTGTCAGGCTAGCCTCTATCATGATCATGATCTCCAAATTGTTATCTGACATATTGAAAGAAAGTTTGAAGGGAATCATTCATCCCTCTCGTAATTTCATTCCTAGAAGATATATCTCTAATAACATCCTAATTATCCAAGAATTTTTTAGGGAATATGACACTAAAAGATCCATTAAAAGTTGTACCACTAAAGTGGATTTCTCTAAAGCTTTTGACTTTATTAATTGGGACTGCATTTTAAGTTGTATGAATTTGCTTAGACTCCCTGCCAAATTTATGTCATGGATTAAAGTATGTATTGCTTCTACTTCCTTCAGCATTCTAATGAATGGAAATCCAAGTCCCAATCTTAAGGGAAACCAATGGGATTAGGTAATGGAATCCTACTTCCCCTTATCTCTTTGTTATTTTTATGGAAATGCTTGTAAGTTTGATTATGAAAAATGCTCAAGACAGTACAATGTTTAGGTATTATCATAAATGCAAAGAGTTGAAGATTAACCATCTTAGCTTTGCTGATGATTTGATCTTACTCTCTCGAGCTGACTCTTAATATGTTTCAATCTCATTCAATGCTGCCAAAGAGTTCTGTAAGTTATCAAGAGTGGATATCAACCTACAAAAGAGCATGTTCCATGTTGTTTCAGATGTAGAATCTTCTGTAAGGTTGAGATCTATAACTGGTTTAAATGTTCATTCACTCCCTTTCAAGTATTTGGGAGTCCATATATCTTCTAAGAAGCTAACAGATCATGACTGCTTACCTCTGCTAGAGAAATACAAAAGGAGAATCAACTCTTAGCAAAACAAATCACTCTTCTATACAGGTAGATTGGTTCTAATTTCTTCTATTTTGAGGAGTTTACACATTCATTGGAGCTCCCACTTATTTTTTCCAAGCAAGACCATCAAAGAGTTTACCATATTTATAAAGGATTGGATTGGAAGTGCTAAGAAATCAAAAGGGGTAAAAATAAAATGGCATAAAATCTGTTAGCGTAAGCAAAAGGGGGGGCCGGGTGTAGTTTTAATGTAAATGTGCCAGAAGGTGTGATAGGTAAAAGAATATGGAGATTATTCACTGACAAGGAGTCCTATGGTCAAAATGGATCAACTAAAGGTACCTTAATCATCTTAGCTTTTGGAAAATTGAGAGAAAAAAGAGATTTCTCTTGGTTCTTCATTCAATTGATAAGGCAAAGGTGGTCTTTCTATCCATTTTTCAAAACTCATATTGACAATGGTCATGCTAGCTAGTTTTGGTTCGACAATTAGGCTTTGCAGAGTCCTTTATTTCTCAGGGAAGACATTTCCTCACTTACCTCCAGAATTCCCCTACAAGCTCGAGTCAAGGAAATCATTCAAGAAGGGGGTGATTTTTTTACTTCATAGGGACTGAAAGACTCAATGTTTTTCTACCTAATTATTCTCCTAATCCCTCAATTAGTGATAGGATACACTATTTACTAAACAATAGAGGAAATTTTACTAATCAATTTTACTTAGGAGCTATTAAACCTCAATTACCAAGTGTCAGCTAGTACAATATAGTTTGGATAAATTCTTGGGTCCCTAAAGCTGCTTTTATCACTTGAATGGCTTTCTTAAATAAGACTAAAAAAAGATTAACTCCTTACTTTGGAGGATCAAATGTGCTTATAACTTGCTTCAGAATCAATCAATCACTAGGATCAAATGTGCTTATAACTTACTTCAAAATCAATCAATCACTTACTCTTCCAATATAGCTAATCTTCAATTATTTAGAGTAGAATGCAATAATCGTTAAAGATACATTACCCTTACCAACAACGGTATAGTATCCTTGGTTTGGTTGACAAAATATACAAACGAAGGATTTAAAAATTTATTGATTTCAATCTTGCACTAAATTGTTCATAATACTCTATCTAGAGGGAAAGAAATAAGAGACTATTCAAGAACTCAAAAAGGAGTTGCCATGAGTTAGCTTACAATAGCTATTGCTGAATTAGGGAAATCATTCAACTTCATGACTCAAATTCCTTAGATGCTTCCTTGAAAAGAAGATGGAGCCTAGATTAAGTTAAAGAGCCTTATTAGAGTTGTACACTTCTATTGGTGTTTGATTGCTAAAGAAAGTGTGCTTGTGTACTTGTTGTTCTCTATATTTTGCTATTGATTTTATACAGGATACTCTATTGAGTTTTAATGAAACTTTTACTTTTAAAAAAATGTGCGGAAAGATTAAGGGGTCCTTAAATATCATATTCTATATCTAAAGTTTCACTCTAATAGCTAGCCATAAGATAAAATAAGACTTTAGAAATATTGTTTATATGTCAACCAGCTTAGACCAAGAGGTTGGTTGATTGGTTCCTGTGAAAATTTCCAAAAAAGATTGTTTAGTGGGAAAAAACAAGTTTATACTTAGTCCAAACTAAAGGATCCTATTAATTTTGTTTGGTTTTATATCTAAACATAGTATTTATTACATGATTGATAATCCTCTTGAATGGTAAGATAACCAATGCTACATGTCTCATTTATAACTATTGTAACCATAGTAATATCAAGTATGCTTGCCTTTAGGTGTTTGTATTCTTGTAAGTTATGTAAAGGGTTGAGATCATGCTAGTCATCAAACCAAATCTAAGTTTACTTACACTTCCATATCCTTATTTTATAGTGATTATGTACTTGGTCCCTTAATAATAGGATATGCTTCAAGGTTGATAAGGTGTTTGCTATAGGCATACATCTCATATGCTTTTTACTTTAAGAAAATAGCTATGCATCCTATTGTTTATTAGTAAATTTCACAATTTCTCATCTAACAAAACATTTTTGGTTTCCCTTATAAAGATGATCCTCAATCCCCCTTTTGCTTTAGGTGTAGATAGGTTTATCCATTTAACTATAGCTGTAGTAGACTTGCTTTCCTCCCTAATCCATAAAAAATTTATCATTTGTTTCTTTAAAGTCTTAACTAATACAAGGTGTAGATGGAGGTAAATTTCCAGTATAAATGTTGGCCACAAAGGATAAAAGAAATTACTTTTAATCTACGTATAAATATATGGAATTTATTCTACCAATTGCTTAGTCTTTTGTGAATTGTATCCAAAGGTGGTTGACAATCCCAATATATGAGCCTTTTAGTTGTGATGGCGATTCCTAAGTTTTTGCAAGATTGGAGTTCTTGCCTAAAGTCATTAAGAGAAATCTAATCAGCTATTTATAGAGAAACTATAGATAGATAAAATCACCTTTTATTGGGGTTTTATAGAGAGACCTGAAGGTTTTCTTAAATCATTTAAGGATTCTATAAAGACCTTGATAGATTCCATGTTTGAACCACTAGGCAACAATAAGTCATTTACAAAATGTAAGTTAAATAATCTCAACTTATCACACTTGTAATGAAATTTGAATATGCCACTCCTTTCAATCTTGTTGGATAACATTCTAGTTAAGACTTCAATGTATAAAAAGGTAAATGAACAAAAGGTCCCCTTGTCTAATTCGTTTAGATTCCTTGAATAATATGATTGGTTCTCCATTAATGATAATGTTAAAGAAGGGGGCCATAATGCATGGTTCTATCCATTTCAAATATTGAGCTAGAAAACTCCACCCTTCCATAATTCCAATAGTAAACTACCAATTAATAGTATCAATAGTTTTATGAAAATCAATTTTCAATAAATAGCTCTTAATCTCTTTTTCAATTATAATTATCAAAAAGCTCGTAAAATATAAGGGTATTACTCTAATGCTTTTTCCTTTGATGAAGGCCCATTGACTATGGTTAATGAGTTTTCTTATGATTAGTTGTAACCTTATTGCTAATAGCTTGGATATAGTTCTATAAATGACATTGCAATATGAGATGAGTTTGAAGAGTATTAGAAGATTTAGATGTTTGGGGATCAAAGAAATGTAAGTCTTGTTCAGCTCTTGCAACATTATGCCTTTGTTGAGGAACTCCAAAATAACTCTAGCAATTATGTTTCCTATCAGATTTTAAGGCTTTT
>JAOQMS010000005.1:28662334-28684155 GCA_027563885.1 Erythroxylum longipes | reverse complement strand
AGTGCGTTGTAGATAGGAGTGCACAATTAAAATCAAAAGTATCCATAGAGTTATGCTGAGAATTTGCATAGATGTGAGATCTCTCCACACAAAAATTTATATATGATTCTAGATTTATTACATACACAAAAGAGAATTTTATTACTATCATAGAAGCTAATATGATCACTTGGTCGTGAAGTAGCAGTATAATGATTTTGGCATAAGAGGATTTGTCTTGCATCAAAAGCAGCAATTTCCTCTACAATCATAATGAGCTGAATGATTGTTGGTTGCAATCTAATACGTATTCAAAAAGTACAATACTTTTTATATCTTGTGGCTTTTATTTTAATTTCTAAAAATAACAAAAATAAGCTTCGTTAAAACTAAATAATCATGTAAAGCTTGTAATCTGTTAGATGTTATTGAAAACTTTAATGTTCCAATTTATGATTGACATAGATTGTTGGAAGAAGGGCTGCAATTAGCATGTTAAAACTTGGTATGTTAGACTGATATGGTTAGAAGTTCATTTAGATTTTAAGACTTTCAATTATTATTGGTCAAGATAGAATAATGTTGGCCAATTAGAACAAGAATGTCTGGTAACCAAAGAAGTCATGTCATGACTAAGCAATGGGGCGGTTAATCGAACTATGAGTTTTCAGTCCACACATGTTTTATGTTGCGTGGTTAACCAAATAAAACAATGAATTGAAAACTACAAGAATGATTCCTTAAGGTCATATTTGATAAATCTATGATGGAAATTTTGATGTGCAATTCAAAGATAAGAGGAACATGCGAAGAGTAATTCTTACAAGTTAGAGATGATTATAAATGTATATCTTAGCTATTTATCATTTATAATTATATAACATGTAACATCTCATTATCTCATATTAAGGGTTAGAATCCTAGAATATTGTGCATGAGAGATTACTGATAGGTTAGAAAGTGCATTTTATACTCATGCATAATATGACATACACACAAATATATGAATATTAATTTTTACACATTAAAATGATTATACAGGCATTCTTTGACATATCCGGGTATAATTTATTTATAAATGTGACTTTTTAATATGAATTGTGGTTCATATGTATTGAAAATTGAATTGGTGTGTATAGATAGTTATTGATTTAGAAATTTTAGTAAAATTTAAAAAATTCCTAAATTTTTTGGTAAATTTTGAATTAGGAAAAATGTCTAAGTGACAGGACAAGTGATAAATGGAAGTAGAATTAAGAGTCAATTAGTAGCGGAAAATTTTCTTAAATGACATTTGGATTTAATGACATATGTCATTGAAATTTGGAGACAATTAAGCTAGAAATTGGAGCTGATTGGACTAGTTAATGAAAGAGCCTAATCTAAACTAATAGAGATAGGACATGTGGCAAGTGACATGTATCCCTTACCAAGCCATGTCTTTTAATCCCACGATTCTTTGCTATTGAAAGTTTATGTTTTTTTCTTGCTTTTTGGTCTTCTCTTCATAGCTTCCTTCTCCATCTATTCTCTTATTTTCTTCATCTCCCACGACACATATTCACCACCATCCACGTAAGCCTTGCTTTCACCCTTTCTTATTTTCTTCATCATTTCATTGTCTCTTTCATTTTTCACTAAAAACCCAACCTTCCACCTTTGAATGGTGAGGGACGTGAATTGTCAAATGAGCTAGGATTTTCTTGGTGTTCTTGAATGGTTTGAAGATTTTGAAGCTAAATTAAGTAAGTTGTGTTTTAATCTTTATGGATAGTGTTAAATAAAGCATTTAGGGTGAGTAATTTAAGATTTTATGATCATGTTCATGAATGGGGATTTTTGTGTTAAATGGGTGGTAGAATATTAAAGAGATCGTGTTTTAATTTTTGGTGAGTTGATGTTACGTATGAGTTATCTTAGAAAGAAACAAATTTGTTGATAAATTAAGAGTTGTGTTAAATGAGGTTTTGATGAGAGTGGATAGTTGATAAATAAAGAGATGTTTATGTCGTCTTATTGTGTTAATGACGAGTACAGTAAATTGAGAGATGAGTTCATGTCTATGTATTCTTACTTTGAAATTATATAAGCTATGAATTATAGTTTATTTGTAAGGAATAGATAGAGAATTTGAAGGTATAAGAAAGGTGTTGGAGTCATACTCGTGAAATGAGAAGAAGTAGGATGATAGTTTGGATATAAAGTAGAGATGAAAATGATGATGAAGTGCACTGGAATATGTTAGATGGAGTGTTTCTACTGAACAAACATTAGTACTTTGGCCATATATTAATCTATAGATATCCAAATCATATGGATTTTGATTTAGGGTAAACTAAAAACATATGACTATAATTTTCATGGAGAAATTGAATTTGAATTTTGTCCTTACGGGGTCTTAAATTTAGCTTGAAGTTGAGTTCTAATATAAGTTGCACCACTACCCTTGACAGAAATTATGTCCTGTTTTTATCGAATAAGTTGTATTAATGTAAGTCGAATCAGACAAAGTTATCTTCACAAAAGTTGTAGCTTATTCTTTTAGCTTTCTATTGATATAAAGTTTGTAATTTTTAGATATCGGAATTGAGAAATATAAGTTTTACAAGTTGGAGTGTACTAATCCTTCAATCATGGGAGTGCACAAAAATTTCGAACGTGGACAATCTATGGTATTATGAGCATAACTCATGGAATAATGAAGCAAATTGAATGATTTTTGTTTTGTTTGAAACTTAAGACATAGAGGAACATTTATTTAGAAGAATGTATTCTTAAATATCTCATTTTTTATGTTAAATTGGCCATGCAAAACAGACCTAAAAAATCTGCCTGAAAAAAATCTAAGAAAAGTTAGTTAAATGTGTGATAAGATTGTTTGATACATTATGAATGAGGAATTATTGAAAATGAATAGGATTTCATGAATAAAGAGATTATGTAGGAAATGTTGAATTAAATGAGTAGAGGTTTGAAAGTTTAATACAATCAATTTGGTCATTGAATTTAGTTAATGTTGAATGAAACGGTTAAGATGAGTAAAGTGTATTTTGGAATAAAGAATGCTTAGAAGATATTGTAAATTGTTTCTAAAGTGTATCAAAGAAACACACCCGAGAATTTGTCATTGAACATGCATAATACATGATATATTTATAAATGTGCTTATTCATTTGAGTATGCAATGTAGTAATGTGAAAATATATATGATTGCATATAGAAGAGCTCGTTGAGCGACCGTTTCCAGACATTGTAGGAGCTTCAAGGCAATAAGCTAAAGGGAGCCGTTTCCAGACATTGTAGGAGCTTCAAGGCAATAAACTAAAGGGAGCAATTTGTGAGTAACCCAAGATAGTCTCACCTTGAATGTTTGTTTGTTAAATTATGTACTGAATTATTGTGATGTGTATGTACTGAATTCTAGACATCCAATGTCCGAGGCGTTTGATGCATGAATAGAACATTAGAAGTACTACTTGAATGTGAATGTGATTGACTAAATCATTCTCAACTAGTATGTTGAATGTCAGACCAAAGTCCGACGACAAATGCGAATGAAAAAGAATATGAACATGAAAGAATGAGCATAATGATTGAAAACGCATGGTGCATTTTATTAGATAAATGCATGAAATATAAAAGCAGTTATCACCAAAGTTGCCAGTAAAAAAGAGCTTAAAGCTCAGACTGTGATAAAAGCCTCTAGCTCACTATGTATAATGAGCCCTGTATCTCCAACGGATGAGGAACAGTATTCATGAGCCCGGTATCCACAACGGATACGGGACAGTGAAAAAGACACTCAATCACAATAATGTAATAAACGAATGTGAGTCTCATGAATATTGCATATACACATGAATTATATGATTTGAATGATTGCAACTAAAATGTTGAATCAAATTGATTGAAAAATGCGAAAGTTTATGATCATGTTGTGATGCTAATGTTGATAAATGAAATTATGTGAATGTATGAACAGTTGTGACATATGTGATATAAGTGAACCATCGAAGATAGTTACTCAACTGAGCTCGCAAAACTTACCAAAAATTGCAACGTTAACTTTTCATGTACGAGAGTGATGACTTAGCTTCTAAGACAGTTAGAAGAGATTTAGTACAGCTATTGCATAGAGATCATGACTCAAAAGTCAGTCAGCTGAGATTGAAGGATTTAGTTAATCTTTTTGTTTATTCCTCATGTATATAGCATACTTTGTAGACAGAGTTGTGAACTCTGATAGGTTGTCATTATATAAACATGAAAGTTGTATGTAATGCTACATAACGCATCACACATTCTCATCATGTTCATAGACTTTGAGAGAGCTTTCATCCTTAGATAAGTCTAATGTTTTCTAAAAAGTTCTAAAATTAGAATCATCTAATTTACCCTCTCTCTTATATGCTTTGAAACAACAAATAACATCTAAATACTTAATGATGATGAGTATAGTCTAAATAACATATTAACTTACCAATTCATTAGTTTATTTGTCCATAAAAATAATAAGAAAAACAATCAAATTACTATGATATAATCAATCCTAGGATTTCGATTCGAGGTCCATAGTGAAATTTTATTTTCCAAACCTCAGATATTACGAAGCATTAACTAAAGTTTATGTTCACAAACAATTTTTAAAAGGCATTGAAGGTATTTATCTAACCAAATAATAAGGAAAGTAACTCAAATCAGGACCACGACCTTAACTGTACATGTACTGGAAGCTACTCATTGATCCTCCCGTCAGGACATTGGTTCAGATATGCTAGGGTGTTCCGTATATAACTGCAGGGCCAATGGTTCACTACTCATTGATTTGATTGGTGTTATTAATGGAGGTTGCTGCCACTGCTTTGTGCCACTTGGGATCCACAACGCCGCATCCTTGCTTGCACTGATGTCAGGCATGGAGTGGAAGTAGGCTGTAAACTCCCACCTGCAATCTGATAAACCAATAAAGCTTATAAACCCAGCTACAAAAACCCTTAGCACTAACGATCTAGCGGATTCGAGTCACTCGCTTTAATTCAGCGCATATTTTATCTCTACTGGGAACTAACCTTTGTGAAGAATGGAGGTAAGACGTTCTGAAAGCGAAAGTTTTATCAAGAATGATCTCAAAGATAACTCCAAAGCTCCATCTTCTACTGTAGAGTCATAAGACTGGCTCAACATGAGCTTGAAAACAAATCGCTCCACTGGAATGTTATATATGTTGAAGAATACAACAGCTACTCTGTCAACCATGCCCTATTTGAAAACATGAGTATGATTTTTTTGGAAGTAACATATGATTTGCATGTAGTTTCTCAAAAATAATCAAATCTTATCCGCAAAATAAGATATTAAAAAGAAACTGATGAGTTCAAACACATAGGTACAGTCAACCAATCCTATGTCCCAATAATGTAGCAATACGCATAAGGGGTCATTAATCCTATAGATAAAATCCATGAAGCTCACTTCGGACAAGCCTAAGTACATGCTCAATCAGTAGAGTTTACATGCTCAATCAGTAGAGTTTGAATAGTAGAAATAAAGAAGAGAATAAACCCAGAACCGCCTATGTACTAAGAAAATTTCAAAAGATATAAAAAAGGACTACCCTACAACATTCTCTAAGCAATTTACGATAATATGGCATCCTTGCACGCCATTCAAATGTTGTTCCCTTTTGACGTTGGAAAAAGCATGATTAAACCTTCATTGCCCACCCAAAAAAAAAAAAAAGAGTAAGTTCATCTTATCATCTTACACATACTAAGAACATCTTATAGCATCAGAGACACTAACTCGTAATGGTAGGTTTACAATTCATTTCTTAAAAAGCAATTGCCCCCTGTAATCACATTGCAGAATTTATATGAAGAAAATATTAGATAAAGAGTGACCTTTTTGATAAACGGAAGAAGCCCATTAACAGAAAAATGAATATAATCTCTAAGCTGGGTGTGGCGAGCCCTCTGAACTACTAAATTCATATACCTCCTCCTCTCAAATGCACCTTCACACACAAAACATCTTTTTCCAAATTAGCCTTAACCCAGTACAATATGAGAGTCAACTATATTAAGAAATAAGCTTAAAAATAAGCAAATTACTTTTTGAAAAAAAGTTACTTTTAACTTCATTAAACGAAATGGGTAAGCTGGGTTTAATGTACCAATAGGATAAATTCCTTTAAGGAAAATAATAGATGTAATTGCCACCTCCAAGAATTCAACTAGAATCCGTGCTGTTTCATCTGAAATATACCCAGAAAGTAATAAGAGGAATTGCATATAAAGCAACAAATTGAATGGGGGTCGAGATAGATTAAGCAGCAAACCTTGACGAGACATACTGCCTTTTCGATCCATATTTTTCTGCAAAAATGAAGAAGCTGTCAAATCTTTCTCTTGGTTTTCCGATTCAAATCGCCGATGGGAGGGACACAACTGGTTATAGAAGAATAAAAGAAATTGGGAATATAACTTAACCCAACAGGCTTCCTGGATCTATGGGCTTAAAATGTGAAGAACCATTTTTTAAAGAAGATTATATATGTAATTAACTAAACTTAATTATTAATATGAATTATAAATAATTTAATTTTACTTAATAATTTTATTTAATTTTTAAAATTAAGTTAAGTAAATTATTAATTATTAATAAATATAATTAAATTTAAAATATCTTCAAAATATAAAATTTTCAATAAAATTTCACTTAATAATTAAAATATATTTAAAATAAATATAAATTTATAAATAAAAAGTTAATTTTTAAATTATTTATTTTAATAAAAATAAAAATAACTTTTGTTAATAGTTTATTATTAAATATTATATATGAGATTAAATAAATTTATTTAAATAAAAATAATTTATTTTTAATTTTTATCTAATATATAATTATTACCGGTGATAAAAATATAACCATGTTGATATTAACAACCAAATAGATTTTTATTTTTGTTTAAAAGAAAAATAAAAAGTGAAAATAAAAAATTACAATAAAAAAACATAAGTTGAATCAAACAGCCCTTTAGTTTCAAACTTCTTTTAATTTTTATATAATTATCAAATTTTCTAAATTTTTAGCTAAGTTTCAAAATTTTATTATTAACTCTAACATATGCACAAAAATATAAATAATGTTCAAAATAAACTCTAATATTTTTTAATCGTTTAAAATATGAACCATAATCTTAACAAAGTTGTAATTTGATATATATTTTTCATTTTTTTCAAGTCTCACATTTTCAAATGACATGTAAGCCAACAAAAGTAAAGCAAAATTTTCTTAAGTTCTAATTAGTCCAACCTAACCCTGATTAACACTAATAATCCTAATTTAATTAAAATATTTTAGCTTAAGTTAAGATAGATTAACCCAATTTTCCTAAAGTAGCTTGTCAACTTAGCCATGGACAAGAAGAAGAAGAAGAAGGAGAATTAGGTTGACAAGCTGTTTTAGGAGAATTGTGTTAAACTCAGACGTAACAACATCAAATAGTTCTAGAATATCATCAGACTCATGAATTATAGTGACTACTTCCTCATCTTTAATTAGCATATGTCCCTTGTTACTAAAGGATTTCAAGAACTGATTTCTAATTCTTTAATTAATTGGCCTAGGTTGTTGATATTGGTTTGTGCTTTACATCATATATTCTTTAATTAATTAAAGCAACTTTTACGTGTCAACAATTAATATTAAATTGAACCCTTTAATTCCCATTAAATCATACGATTTAACGAAATTCCCAACCGGTCATGAACATAATAATCAACAGTAGATCATAACGATAATTTAACGAAAAACACAATATCTCTCCCTCTCCCTGTCCCTGTCCCTGTCCCTGTCCTCTCTTTTAGTAAAAATTATAAATAGACGTCATCCCCAGAGCTCAAGTTAACTACTCGTACACTCGAAACATGTTTCGTTCACAAACAAAATTTGACACAAATAAAATGCAGCAAAACAGACAAAAGGTGGCTCAATCCTGCAGCTGGAAAATCCACGGTTCACTTGTTTAGAGCTTGTCTTCAAACTCCGTAAGTGGGGTCATTTGTTCCTTCAAACCCTTCCTCTTTCGGATTTCGGCAATAAGATTGTTAGTCTGCGAACCAGACTCCAGGGGATCAGAAGACATCATCTCCCAGTGGTCAAACACACACTGCGGAAAAGCCTGTCCAGACGTTGCAGCCCTCAACGTACCTGAGAACCCAAAAGACTCTATAACTGGAAGGTATGCCTTTATGTTGTATAAAGGTGTTCCAGGCCTCTGCAATTCTTCAAACACATGGCCACGTTTCTGGTTGAGAACACTGTAAATACCACCCAGAGCCTGTTCTGGTGCTTGGATCTCCACTAGATACACAGGTTCAAGAAGCCTGGGTTTTGCTGTAAGTTGGGATGCATAAATAACCCTCCTAGCAGTTGGAATAATTTGACCACCACCTCTATGAATAGCATCAGCATGAAGAACAACATCACAAACTTCAAAACAAATACCCCTCATGTTTTCTTCAGCCATTGCACCTTCCTTTGAGGCCCACTGGAAACCGGCAACAACAGAGTCCTTAATTTCATTCAGGTACTGAACTCCCTTACACATGTCAACCACCATGTTGGGCCCAGTCGTCTCCGGACCAAAACACCAGATTTTCTTTGCAAGGTCCTTGTCCCAACCAAATTCTTCTGATAGAATCTTGGCACGGGTTTTTGGGTCATCTCTTGGACCAATACGACCATCATCAATGGCTTCAGCAAGCCCATCCTCCATAGGACGGGCCTCCATGTAGAGACGGTTATGTTTGTTGGGGGATTTGCTCATGACAGTGCGACAGGACCTCTCAAGGACAGTCTCACGGAAAGACACAACAGGATCAGACTTAATTATCTCAGCACCACCCATAAAATCTTCCTGCAGATCCTTTAAACAGATCTCAAGGTGAAGTTCTCCTGCACCAGCAATGATATGTTCTCCAGACTCCTCAATAGTGCAGACAACCATAGGATCAGATTTAGCCAAACGTTTCAGACCTTCAACAAGCTTGGGCAGATCAGATGCAACCTTGCACTGAACTGCCACACGCACAACAGGTGAGACAGAGAACTTCATAGCACGAATTGGGTGGGCATCTACTTCCTTCTCATTAGTCAGTGTGGCGTTCTTAGTAATAAATTGATCTAGACCAACCATGGCAACAGTGTTACCACAAGGAACATCCTCGACAGTCTCTTGCCTTTTGCCCATCCAGATAACAGTCCTTTGGACATTCTTAACGTACAAGTCTTTCTTCTCTCCGGGCACATAGTTTGGACCCATGATCCTAACCTTCATGCCAGTTGAGACTTTGCCAGAGAACACACGACCAAAGGCAAAAAACCTTCCTTTATCAGAAGCAGGAATCATTTTGGATACATAAAGCATAAGTGGGCCTTCAGGATCACAATTCCTGACAGCATTGGCATAAGGATCATCAAGTGGACCTTCATACAAGTTCTCAACACGATACTTCTGTGCCTTGGCTGGAGAGGGAAGGTGAAAGATCATCATTTCCAGAAGAGCACTGCTTGCAGGCAGCCAAGTCTGCATGACACGCTTCATTAATGCCTTTCCCATCAGTTCTTTCTCCTCTGACTTCATGGTGACACCAAGTTTTTGCAACATGGGCCATAACTTGTCCTTCTGGTCATTCATGCAAGTGTTAATAATCTGTTTGATGGGTTCATAACAAAACTGTACAAAGCCACGCTTGCAGGAAGGAGAGCCAGTGTTCTTGGTGGTCCATTTCTTTGTAGCAGGATCAAAGAAGTTCTCTCCCCACAGCCTTTCCATCATCTTAGCCTCATCAACTCCAAACTTTGAGGCATACATCTTGGCGAAATTGGTTAAAGTGAAAGCCCAACCATGCAAACCAGCTGAAAAGGCAACAGTTCCTTTTTCTGGATAGACCTGACAATCACCAAGAAGGGGATCCTCATATGTTGCCATGATAACGTTGGCATTCTCAATGACCCTCTGAAATGTTTGATAAGCCTCCTCACCATCAACTTGAAGCTCAAGGAAGCACCTGTCCATCTTGTTGACAGTCAACACAGGCCTAATCCTTTCGCCCAAAGCCTGGCGGAGCACAGTTTCAGTTTGGACACAAACACCTTCGATGCAGTCCACCACCACAAGCGCACCATCAGTAATACGAAGAGCAGCTGTGACCTCAGATGAGAAGTCAACATGTCCAGGAGAGTCAATGAGATTTATAAGGTACTCATTCCCTTGTCTCTCCCCTTTGAAACTCTTAAGTGCCTCGTCAGTCATCTCATAGTACAGAGAGATACCAGTTGATTTGATTGTAATGCCACGTTCTGCTTCATCCTGTCTCGTATCTGTCATGCGAACATCCCCAGCAACTTCTTGAGCTATGATGCCAGCAGCAGCCACAAGAGAATCTGTAAGAGTTGATTTTCCTGCAATGTAATGAAAACAGTAAGAAAATTAATACCAGGTCAAGGTGCGATTTTACAAACACAGAAGCACAGAACAAAAGTTAACATAGATCAAATTAACCATCCACCGTGGTCAAAGTTAGTCCTGCATGATATAAAGACACAAAAGCAAGCACAAACTCCATACATGACTTACACAAGGGGCAACAAAAATTTAAGTAAAAAAGACCAAGGTATTCCAAGTCTTTAGCAACATAAAACAACCAGACAAACTGGAGCATCCATAAGAAGTCACAGCTAAGAACACTATGGTCAGTAACATTGTTTTCATTTCCCAAGTGCCAATGAAAAGCTTGCAATCCTGAATGGCATCTTCTGCCATACACCGGAAAAAGGAAGTGAGCCTAAATTTTACAGCAGACAGTATTCCACAATAATAATTATTTTTGTCCTACAGACAGTTTAAGCTTGAGATATAACAGTATCACTATTGAAGAGATCTACAGTACCATGATCAACATGTGCAATAACAGACATATTACGGATGTTGTGCTTGTAGTCCATAATACGACGAAGCTCCTCAGCTGTAAACTTCACCTGATCACATCAATAAGATAACCGCATGAAGGATTTATGAATGAGATAAAGCTGTTAAATGACACAAATTAATTTTATAGATGCAAAATGAATTTACCATTTTGACTGGTCTTTAAATTCCACCAAAACAATCAAAATAACCTGCCAAAAAAAATAAATAGGATCAAACTTCAAAATACACTCAAATATAGAATTTTTAGACAGATTAAAGAGATGAATTTGGACAATTTCATCTCTACAACGAAATATAAAGTTATAAACAACTCTCTTTTAAAGTACACATTCTTACCAGTAATCAAACCCATACGGACTTTAAAGTAAAAACAACAAAGAGAGGAAATCCCAAAACATAAGGCAATAAATTTCCGGAAATAAATTTATTAGCATGTTCATAGAGAAGTAAATTCAGATATCTTAAATACTAAGAGTTGGAAGCATAAAGAGCAAATTCAACCGAACCCCCAAGAAAAATCCGGAGGCAAAGATTAAACAAGAATTGAAAATCAAGCACAAGATAAAATAAAAATTTTGGATACACTAGAATTTTCAGACATCAACAAAAAAGACGAAACAAGAAAACGTTTTCACAAGTTGATTTGATTCAAAATTTTAATCCATACTCACCAAAACTAACCAAAATTTTAATCCATCCTCACCAATACTAACAGATTGTCAACCAACATAATTCACTATAAATGATAAACAACTAAAACAACAACTAATAGGCAAATATACTCGAAAGCATTAAGAAAGATTATATACGTAGAAAAGAAAAAGAAACGATCGAAGGACAAATGACTAATCTGTTTACGACCCAGATCTAAAACAAGCATGGAAATCCACAAAAATTCGAAACGCAGCAACTATAAAATCCAAACCTGAAGATAAGGGAATGAGATAGCAAGGGTGGCGGCTCAAACGAAAGACCAGTTTCTCTAGTGGGTAGTGTAGATACCTAAGCAACAAGGGTATCGAAAAGGGCATATGCTGTCCAAATTATACCATCTTGTCCATCACCTATCAACCAGAATCAGGCTTTTTTCTCTCTGATATGGACTGCCGATGTACAGCCCATTTCGGGCGTCTTTTTAGGTCCAGTTTTTCAGGTCAACTGCTGCTTGTTGATAACCCTAGTTAAACTTGACTTCTTATTGAATAAATAAATGGGAACTATAAGTACGCTTTCCGTACCATGGATGTTAGTATTTTTTACACGTAAAAACCAAAAATTAAGTTGAAATATGTTTAGAAATTTTAAAATAATTTATTTTTAAATTTAAGATATAAATATATATGTTAAGTTTACTTTTCAAAAACACGTTTATATATTTTATCCTAATAATAAAATTTTTCATCCTTTATTTTTTGGATTGAGTATTATAATTTTTAATTAATATCCTTCATTAATTTTTATTGACAAAAAAACCTTATGATAATTTATGAACTAGAGTTCATGTCAACAGTAAAAATTACTCTTTTTTGACTATAAAGTCACACATATAAATAAAAGAAACAGATTTTTAAAAATATATATGCAAGCATTGTGCAATGCTTATGTTGTGAATTTTAATATAATGGATCAAGTTGTAAGTTGTAAGGATTTGAAGGCATCTGTAAAGTCTTTCATCACTTTCCCTTTCAAAAGAGTCGTCTTATTTTCTCTCTTCTTCTAATTCTCTATAATTTTTTTACAACTCATTAACATCGGGAGCTTGTTAGATTGAGAGAAAGATTTGTTAGCTGTATGTATATATTGTGTTGACAACTATTCCTAAAGGTATGAATGAAATCATTCTTCTTCTTTCTCTCCCATATCCCTCTACCTTAACTCCTCTGGTGGTAATTTCTAAGAATTGTTCTCATTTTTTGAGTCATCAAATTATTGGGTGTTGGTTAACCATTGAAAATGATGATGCCCTGTAGTGGCATCAGTCATACATGAAAAATAAAGGTGATCTAACACCCCTTTGGGAAGAATATGTAAAACATCTTAAGGAGAGATTTGAAAGAACCTTATGATGGCCCTATCTCAAAGCTAATGGAATTAAGAAAGACATGACTAGTCAAAGAGTACAAGGTTGCATTTGACAAGATTATAAATTGGTTGTAACTATCCCTAAAGGATGCATTAAGTTGCTTTGGTGCTGGGCCAGAAGAGGATGTTAGGTGTCTACTAAAGATGTAGCAAGTTCTACTTATGATAAAACCTTCAACATCTATATAAGTATACGAATCGTAAATTTGTAGTATCAAAAGTATCGATCCAAAAAGGAAATAGTTAAAACTAAGCGAACCTAACTTTTTCTAAGGTATTAGAATATGAATTTAGTGAAAGTAAACTATAGAAATTAAAGCAATCAAATAAAATTAAGCACATAATCAACTAACAATTGAGCTACCACGATTATGTAAGGATGATCAAAGATGAAGTGTAGGATTTATTCTTTCGGTGTTTTATTCCCTTAACCACTATTGATTGAATTAGGTGTCGATTCTAGATTTTCAAAGGATTTGGTTACTCTTTCTGAAGACCTAACCAATTAATCCTAATTAATTACGAAATTCTAGATTTTGCAACCTCTCGATTCATAAAAACTTCTGTGATCTATTGAATAATTGAGTTCTCACACAAGGCCTCTCTTCATATGGTTATCAATTTGTTAATCATGTGACGTATTAATTCACTAACTCTCATTGCACAAATTAATCATATAACCTTTGACTCACTCTCTCGACTTATTGTCAAAGTATAAACATGCGCCATTAACATAACACAGAAATTGTATTGAATCAACAAAGTTCAAAGTCATAAAACAACTTAAGAACAAATCTTAATCAGGAAATTTAGAACATCATAAGTGTAAGTAACATCTTCAAATCTAGTTTATACACCAAGTTTAATGAAAATAACAAAAGGAAAGAAAGAAAAAATTGATTTGGAACTGAATATAGAAATCTCCAATGCTCTCCTTGATTCTCCTTGTTTGATCTAATTTAGTAAGATGGTGGCTGCCTTTTTTGGAGTTTTTAAAATGTTTTTTATAATAGCTAAAGGTCTTATAGTTAATTCTAGGATTTAACCATGTCATTTAGTTCCAAAATCACCTCCCAACGTCAAAAGCAGATGAAAAATCTTACGTCTAGCAAACATCTATCATAATCGTGACATAGAAAAATCTTATATTACGATCGTGACATTGCATGCACAATCGTGACCCTGGAGAAATACCTTCTATCATGATCTTGACATTGTTAGGTTCTGATCATGCATCTCATACATAATATATATCAAATATACGCAGAGGAAATAAAATAGAACCTCAAAAAACAAATCTACTCACGTATATAGATATAGAAAAACAAAAGCATGAAATGTAAGATATTTACATACCTTTCTGACGATCTCCTTCATTCTTTAATCTTCTCTAAATTGGGTTGTCATAAACCATAACGATCAACGCTGACTGTCTCTAATGAAAATCCACACAAAGATAGAAGGATAAAACCTCACTAGGAAATGGCTAGAATTCTTTTGTTGTGCTAGCAAAGATAAGAACTCTTGAGAGAGTTAGAGAGAAAAGGTGTGTGTATAAGAAAAGAACCCATCTTTTTTTTGTGTCTTACACAAGATGCACAAAAATCATATCAATTTTCTGCACCATTTGGGCTTCCATAACCCCCATCACTAATGGAAAGTTATGGGAAGTTAATAGTCATGAATAGCATGCATTAATGGAAGTCAACGACACTTGTTTCTAATCCATTCCATGCAATGTTTTCTACCACGATCACATCTTGATACAATCTTGAAACACTCTCTCATATCTTGAATCACCATTCAAGACCATTTTACTCATCCTTCAGATCTCTTATGTGTGTGATCCATTAGGTTTCTGGTTATGTTGGTCACTTGAATTAACACTTAATTCAAGTAAATCAAGAGCGATATCTAACAACATGTCATGACCCCCAATTGACCAGAAAGTAAGTAGTTTGACTATGAACCCTTCCATATGCAATGCTGCCATGCAATTTGTCCTTTCACTATATCTATACCCCACTTGGTTCAGAGTATGGTTAAAGTGTCAACTTCTACTAAACTGACTACGTCACATCTAGTCCAAGTGATATTAGATCTTGTCCTGAGGATCTCATTACTTTATGTATCATTGAAGACTCTCTTCATGACACATATCTACTCTAGCCAGAGACTCCCGAGTGATGACCCCGACAAGAGCCCGTGGGTATCATCTCCTTCTATCAGGAGTGGTGATTTATTGGCTACTCAATTACCTCCGAATACCTCAAGCTGTACCCAACCACCACACTATGAGTAACCTCTGAAAGGCATCGATGAATGGAGTCAAAACACAAGATCAGTACCTGAGATATCTTTGAGCACCTCAAGTCAAAGGATACTTGCACTATTGCTATGATGAGACTATCATTGACACTGGAATAGAATATCCATATGATTGTCTCATAGTAGGTCAATCTAATATACTTACTACCCTTAGTAAGCATCCACATGCGCTAAACAACTCATGTCTAAAGCTTATTAGATCTACTGCTTGATCTAATCAAGGAGTACAACATGCACTAGTCTATCCAGATTAATGAATCCCATCTCATTAATCCTATGACTTGGAAAAGTTTAGATACTAATATAATTACACATGATAAGAATCTCATTATCATGATCTCATCATGATTTCCTCCATGCCATGTTTTGTATCAAGGACTTCATTAAATCAACTTAAGATCAACATCAAATCCATAAACATATGAACATCGAAAAAAAGAAAAAGGCCTTTATTAATCATAAAATGATTTGCACAATAAGTGCCAAAGGTGATTGCCTTTAGAGCACTTCTCTAACAAACTCCCACTTGCACTGTTGCCTTGATATCTAATACCATAGGTGTGTACATGTGACATAAAACTCTTTTGGGAAATAGGATTAGTCAACAGATCAGCTATAGTCTGATCGGTGGTAACTCTCTCCATCCTGACGTCATTTCTACCAATGATCTCTCTAATCAAATGGTAGCGCCTGAGCACATATTTGGACTTCCAATGAGACTGTAGTTCCTTTGCCTGTGTTATAGCTCCGTTGTTATCACAATACAACTGCACTGGGTCAGCGATGCTCGGAACCACACCAAGTTTTATGATGAACTTCTTGACCCAAACCGCTTCCTTTGCTGCTTCTGAAGTTGCAATGTACTCCGCCTCTGTCTTCGAATCAGGAGTCATCTCTTATTTGGAATTTTTCCAACTAACTATACCACCATTCAGTGTGAATACACATCCAGACTAGGATTTGGAGTCATCCCTATTGGATTGGAAGCTGGCATCAGTATATACACTTACCACAAGATCACCTTCTCCATATACCAAGAATACATCTTTAGTTCTTCCCAAGTACTTAAGGATATTCTTGACAACCATCCAATAACCCTCACCAGGTTTTGACTGATATCTGCTCGTAATATTTAGAGAATACGATACATCAAGTCTAGTACATAACATAGCGTACATGATTGATCCTATAGCCAAAGCATAAGGAATCAAACTCATGTGAGTCCTCTCATCTTGTGTCTTTGGATACATAGATTTAAAGAGTGTAATCCCATATACCATGGGAAGATAACCTCTCTTGGACTGCTCCATGCTAAACCTCTTTAGCATCTAGTCTATATATGTAGACTGAGAAAGACCAAGCAGCCTCTTAGATCTATCTTTATAGATCCTTATCCCCAAAATATAAGTTGCTTCTCTAAGGTCTTTCATAGAGAAGTTCTTAGCTAACTAATTTTTTACTGATTGTAAAGCTAAGACATCATTTCCTATTAGCAATAAGTCATCGACATACAGTACAAGGAACACGATTGCACTCCTACTAACCTTCTTATACACACACGGCTCATTCGGATTTTGTGAGAAACTAAACTTTTTGATTGTCTCATCAAATTGGATATTCCAACTCTTAGATGCTTGCTTCAATCCATAAATGGATTTCTGAAGTTTGCATACCTTTTCTTCATTCATGGATATGAAACCATTAGATTGTCTCATATATGCATCCTCGGTTAGGTTTCCATTAAGGAAAGTCGTCTTCACATCCATTTACCATATCTCATAATCACAATAAGTGGCAATGGCCAGGAGTATCCTAATGGATTTAAGCATAACTACTGGGCTAAATGTTTCGTCATAGTTAATACCTTGCCTTTAACGATAATCTTTAGCTACAAGCCTAGCTTTATGGGTAACTACATTACCCTCCATGTCAGTTTCTTCTTAAAAACCCATGCACCCTATGGGTTTTATCCCTTCGGGTAGGTCAACTAAATTTCATACTTGGTTTTCATACATGGGATCCATTTTGGATTTCATAGCTTGAAGCCATTTCTCATATTCTGAACTCTTTAGAACCTCTTCATAGGTAGTAGACTCATCATCTTCTATGAGCAATATGTCATTAATTTTACTAAAGTCGTTATGTTCACTTATGAGAAATTCGTATCTCTCAGGAACATGAAGTATCCTACCTGACCTACGAACTTCTTGTGTGTCAGAAGGTTGAACTATTATTTCATCTTCATGAGCAACAGTCTCAAGTTTAGGTAGTTAAACTGCGTCTGTTTGATCATCTTGAACTTCCACAAAACAAACACCTTTTGTTCTAAAATATGGTAGAACTGATATCCTTTAGTTTCCTTAGGATCTCCTACAAATAGACACTTGTCAGATTTATCTTCAAGCTTATCTGACTGAATCCGCGTCATATAAGCAGGACAACCTCAAACTTTCATATGAGAAAGATAGGGTTTATTGTTAGTTCATATCTCATGTGGAGTAACATTAACTAACTTGTATGGGACTCTGTTTAATACATAAACAGCAGTTTCGAGCGCATACCCCAAAAGGATTTTGGTAAATTCGCTAAACCCATCATAGACCTCACCATGTTTAACAAGGTTCAGTTTCTCCTCTCAGTCACACCATTGTATTGTGGTGTGTAAGGTGGAGTCCACTAGGATAATATTCTATTATCCCTGAGATAAGTCAAAAACTCTTGGCTTAATTATTCACCACATTGATCTGATCGAAGTGATTTAATACTTCTCCCAAGTTGTTTCTCAACTTCATTTTTGAATTCTTTAAACCTTTTAAAGGCTTCAGACTTGTATCTCATAAGATACAGATACCCATATCGAGAATGATCATCGAGAAAGGTAATGAAGTATAAGAAACCACCTTTGGCATGTATGGACATCGGACCACATACATCAGTATGTATTAGGTCTAAAAGTCCACTAGTTTGTTCACCTTTTCCCTTAAAGAGTAATTTAGTCATCTTGCCTAATAAGCAAGATTTGCATGTGTCATATGATTCATAATTAAATGACCCTAAACTACCACACTTGTGTAGTTTAGACATGAGTCTCTCACTCAATGGCCAAAGCGACAATGCCATAAATAAGACGATTTCACATTTTTTCGTTTTATTCTTTTGTTATTATTGATATTTAGAACTAGATTAAACATATCCAATAAGTATATACCATTGCACAATATACCCAAAGCATATAACATTCCATTCAAATAAATTGAATAACCATTGCTATTGAAATTTAAATGGAATCCAGCTTTATTAAGACTAGAAACAAACATTACATTTTTAGTCAAAGCAGGTATATAAAAACAATTGTCCAATTCTAGTACAAGCCCACTAGGGAGTGTCAATACATATATGCCTACAACTAATGCAGTAACTCTTGCTCCATTGCCCACCCGCAGGTCTGACTCTCCCTTGTTGAGTTGTCTACTATTCCTGAGACCCTTCATATCAGTACAAATGTGTGAGCCACAACCGATATCTAATACCTATATGTTGTTGTTAGAAACAGTATGAATATCAATAACATAAATACTTGAAGTAGATGGGGCATCAGATGCCTTCTTCTGCTTTAAAGACTCCATATAGGCCTTGCAATTTCTCTTCCAGTGGCCATCCTTGCCATAGTGGAAGCAAGTTCCCCTCGAGGCAATCTTCTTAGCTTTCTTAACAGCTACCTTAGGCCCTGCGAACTTCTTTTTCTTTTTACTCTTTTTCTTCAAACTAGAAGAGTCCACCATCATCAAAACCTTGTCCTTGTGGACAGATGGCTCAACTACCTTGAGCATGTTGACCAACTCAAAAATTGTGCTAGATATATTGTTAATCTGATAATTACGTACAAATTGTGAGTAACTATCGGCTAAACCTGTCAAAATTAAGTCAATACTTAATTCATGATCCAAAAGAAAACCTAAGGAGGCCAACTGCTCAATGTAGCCATTCATCTTCAGTGCGTACTACATTGGAGATATCCCGTCAACCATCTTGGAGTAGAAGAGCAATCGCGAAGTCTCGAACCTTTCGGACTTTGCTTGCTCATCAAAGAGCTCCCTAAGATGATAGACTATGGTATGAGCATTCATAGCCTCGTGCTACTTTTACAGCCCTAATGACATAGTGGCTAGCATAATACAACTAGCCATCTCACTATCCTCGAGATGCTTCCTATTTGCCCTCCAATAATCATCAGAAGCATTAGCAGTAGGGGAATTGGGAAGTGGTTCTTCCAAGACATAACCAAGCTTCTCGGACTTAAGAACTATTCTCAAGTTCCTGAGCCAGTCAAGGAAGTTTGGTCCAGTCAACTTGTTAGCTTCCATCAATGATCTTAGATTCACACTAGTACTCATGGTGTTGACTCGGGCAATAACAACCTATCGTCAAATAGAGAAAAATTAGAATGCACTTAACTGCATGTCTATAAGGACTTCAATAACACGCATTATGGCTCCCACTATTTTCACAAATTCATAACCCTTAATATAAATCTGAGAGAGCTTGTAGAGAAATTCTCGTAGTAGGTTATATCCAATATCCTTAAAAATGACCTTGGGTTTGCCTAACAAGCTACCTTATTTCAACAGGTAGGTATCGATCATACCAATTGCATCTCCGATAAAACTATCGAATTTAGTGCTATTAACTATTGATGTGTGCATACTCATTGAGCTATCAACTCTTGACACGTATACATCTAATGTACACTACCCAACTTCACCTTTGTCCATGTTGATCTTGGATTTGCCCAACAAACCAACACTTCTAGTTAAAACCGACCCATTAATTTGAAAATCCTATTTTTATAGTTCGAACATATCCGTGTAAAGCAGGCTTAGGTTTACCCAATAACCCTAACCTTAAAAGGACTCTGGTTCTTGCCACATTAAAGGAAGGCATTAGTATTAATATTCTAAGTGAGGGGTTTGACTAAGGTCTCATCAAACTTAGATGGTCTTATACATATAACCCACATATATATATATATATATATACATATATATATGTATATATATGTGTGTATGTATGTATACATATAGTTACTATAACTATATAGCATGATATGGACTACCTAATCAAATTTGGCCTAAGCCCATAACCATCCATCATGCAAGCCCACACATTCTCCTAACCATGCATTCTTTAATGCATATGTGTAAACACATTATTTTATTTATGACATCTTGTGGATCCTAACATGGAAACCTAATCCAACACCCGGATCTAAGCCCAATCCCACACTTAGATTTACTATTTTCCTTTTACTAACTTGGCTAAAATTACTAATGTATGTTATTTTGATTGGAATTAATATTAATCTATTAACATGAATTCCTAATTTCAAAAATTAATTCATAATTAATTTACCTTAAAATAATTAATTGATGTCCAAAATTAAACAACTTCAATTTTGTCATACATGCCAAATTTTCCAGTCTTACTAGAAAATCTATCGCTCTACTAAAATTAATTCAACATTAATTTCTATAATTTCCTAAAATTTTCAGAACATAAAATAATCATTCCAAGCATCTCTATGTTGTTTCATGATGATCAAAATAATATAGGAATTACCCAAAAATTATCATGATCACCGAAACACCGATAAAACACTAAAAACGACAAATATGACTTTTAAAATTTTCTGGAAATCAATTTTCAAGCAAAATCATTTAGACATACATCAAAAATAAAATTAACACATTTTTATCACATAAAAATAATTTTAAGGTTTTGATACCGAAATATAAACATACAAAAACAGCAAACAAAATAAATCCTACAATTTTTGGAAAACTGTCTAGATTTGGAAAATTGTTTGATAAAATTATTAAAACATTTTTAATAATTTTTAAAAAATTACAGAGGAATAAAAACATCCCAAATATATTCAAATAATTTTTCTAGAATCAAATTCCACTAAAGTCATGTGTAACCTCATCAGTTTATCCAATAGACATCACATGCCCAACAGAAAGATAGGTTTCATGCATGTTCTTGTAAAGTCGAAGTAAAATATTTTAATCACATTAAAATATTTTCAATCACACTGAATCATTCACTTACAACTTATGAATAGATTGGTGAAAGAAAATCATTAAAAACATTTTTCTATAATTAATTTCGATCAAAACATTACAAGACCCTAAGCTATCACAACCATGAAAACAGTTTTCACATGTCATGTATTCTACATCTAACAAGGCAAAAGATGGCTCTGATACTACTGTTAGTGTAACATCCCGTTACCTATACGGCTAAAACAATTAATTGTGGGACACTTTTATGACTTAAGATAAATGAACGATAGACATGATTTATTTGTGACTCACATATTGTTTGGCACATTCATCCAATTATATATATGCTTTCATTTGGCATTTCCGGGTAAGTA